>CM060845.1:73737500-74135000 GCA_030762175.1 Metallyticus violacea | reverse complement strand
AGTTCCCCAGAGCAAGATGCCAGGTGCTGAATTTCTTCTTATGAAGCAAATATGCTGCATACAAATGAGCAAGCTCGCAATAGAAGCTTCAGGAATGTCGTCGCTGAATATATAGCCTAAAATAGCAGCTGGAGAATCCTTGTGCCACTTCCGGACACATCTTTAGCTTACAATGGTTTTGTGAAATGAAAGGAGGAGGAAATGGTGCAAGTGTTCCAGCCCATCAAGGCTCATTTTGAAAACCCTCTTCTGCCTGTTTAACCTTTTTTTTTTGCCCCTCCCTTTTACCTGCCTATACAAGCAACGGAACTCTTCAGTGAAGTAGTGAATCCAAAAATGACTTCCATAAATCATAGTACAATAAACACTTAACATCCCCCATTCTCAGATAATGGTGGGCACCCTACCGTAACATCCTAGCCATATATGACTGAAAAACAGCTACACTAAGTTTATATCATCAGAATCAAAAGATGACTGTATAACAAATAAGCATATATTTCTTTAACGTTTTAAGGAGAAATAGTCACATAAAGGCTTGTAGCATAAGAAAATCAAAAATTTTTAAAAAAATTCTCCTGTTTTTCATTTATTTGCAATGAAGAATGAACAACTTTATGGCTCAAATAACAAAATATAATAATCGAGTGTTCTGTATAGAAAAAGTATTAACTATTTTATAAGTAATTATTTAAATTGTGGAAACCGTAAAACTGCAAGTGACATTTCTAATTATAGGAAATTGCTGAAAACTGTAATTCAAAACTAGATTAAACTATGCGCAATGATATAAAGACCTCCATGCGATGACTAAGTCTCCAACAGATGACACTGAAGACAAAGCTTTGTCAATATCCAGGATCCTAATTTATTTTACACATCTCTGTGTAGAGACAGAATGATAATTCAAATAAACATCGATAACAGTTGTATGCATGTTGTATGTTGTATTTTGTTAGTGAAGGACCAGGTTGAATGACCTGCGGCTAATTTATTTATGGAACTGTAAATTAGAATATTTTCACAATGTTTTGTGACATCAAGCTAACTTTCACAACTATAAGAGCATAAAACAAAAGAACTAGGGATGATAAGCGCATCCCAATTAAGAAAGAAACTGGAAACAATAGGGCTGGGCTTCATTTCAACGACAATTCAGGGGAATAGAAAGAGCGCATGGTGGAAGGTTAAGAACCGCTTGAGGGATGTGGATAGGCAGCAGATGAATTGCGTATTGTAAAGAGATGATTTCACTGAAAGTACAATCAGGGCTAAAACCTGAATGGGGGCTGAAATATTACATTAAAATAGGGTCCAAACTCACTAGACAGTCGCTCGTGGCTCAGATTAAGGCTTGGCGGATAATTGGGATCATCCGCCATGATCACCGAAGACTATGAGCGAAGAATTTGTCCCATGTGTGAACAGGAGAAATCATGGATACATATAGTGGCTGAATGTAAAAGTACAAGAGAATGAAGGAACAAGTATCTACCACATTCCTTTAGGGATCGAACAAAGGGAGATGTCATGTTCATGTTAGGTAAATTTCTGCTGAAAGTGAGACAGCCCGGGTCTGAAGTGGCTTATAATCCGGGAGCGGGTGAGGAAAACAAATCGGTTGAATCCAGCTGTGCGTGTCATTTCTAACGTGATTTTGTTTGTTTGTTTCACAGTAAGGTTAATATTTTGAAAGGTATTGTCCTTTTTATTTATTTTATTAACTATATTTATTATTTTTATTGTTGAATATATGTTTGTTTTATAATTTATTGTAATATCTATGAAAGCCATTCTTTCATTGATAGAAGACAATATTGCAGGGGGTAAGTTAAAATACATGCCACTACAAAATGTAATATTATTCTGACCTATTCCACACTTAATTATAATAGTGTTGCATTATTCATAGAATAACCTCATGTTAGTGTTATAATGGTTAAAATACTGGGTGATTTGTTCTTTACAGAACTGTTTCATGTGCAGTTGGTCGTAGTTGATCAAGCTCTACAGTCCTTGTCCTGCTCCCAAGCTTGAAAACCGGTTGGGGGCCGGAGGGGAGGTTAGTTGAGTTTAATAATGGGAAACTGCGAACGTGTTTTGTGTGTTGTATGACAGTGTATTAAGTATTCATTAGACGGCATAATATAGTGAAATTACACATGAGACATTCTATTCCCAAAAGAGTCTTTTTTTTTTTTTTTAACGTGCGTACAGGATCGGCTCGTGATTGTACGAAGATTGTTTCTAGAGAGATTCTTTGATATTGAACTTCCAAGTTGAAGTTCGATTCATGGATTGGTAAATAAATTTAGTGAAACGGGAATCATTCTTGATAAAAAAAATAATGTATACAGCCATATGCATGCTCACAAAAGAAACGTTAGATGACGTTGGACATACTCTGGAACGTTCCCCTAAAAAATCACTTCGACATCTTTCTCAGTAAATCCCTATGTTCGAACGGCTACAAATCTACTAAAGTTAAAACCCTTTTAAATTATTGTAGTGCAAGAATTAAACCGAGTGACCCTGCATCAAGCAGTAAACTTTGTGAATGGATTTTGAATAGTGTATATGACGGAGAAATTATCCCTTATCTAATTTTCTTTACGGATGACTCCTGTAACCAAATGAGTTGGTATATTAATTCACAAAACAATTGAAGCTGGAGTTCAGAAAAAAACCTAACCTGCTTCACTAGGAACCCCTGCATAATCAAAAAACAGGAATGTGGCACATTCCATTAGCGGCGAGATAATGACAGGTCCTATTATTATTATTATTATTATTATTATTATTATTATTATTATTATTGGAAGAAACAGTTAATAGTGATAGGTATATGAGGAATTTTTTGCAACATTTTTTCCGTGAACTAACTCTGAAGGACAAAGGTTCGCAACTTTCCAACAGGATTCTGCAACAGCACATAGAGCCCGTGTCTCCATGCATGTAATTCATGAAGTATCCGATGATAGAGTCATCACTAAAACATATGGCTCCCTCGGCCCCACGATTTAAAATCCTGCGGTTTCTATCTCTGAGGGGGAGGGGCATTAAAGAAAAGAGTGTACGAAATAAACCCATTCACATTAGGTGGACTGAAAAATAACATTCGTGAAGTAATTTCTTGCATTTCTCAGAGGGAATTGCAGATGATAATGATTAATTTCAAAAGCCGAAGCTAGGAATGTATGATAAATGAAGAGCGGCAGTTTTAGCATCTTGCATGACAATGGCGTTTTATAAGCAACAATCATAACTGCGTGCTTTCTGACTCTCATTCACAGCGATACCAGCTTTAATCGACCGGCCTGCCGTTACGCGGCACAGAACTATTGCTTTATAAACATATCATAAATAGAGGACTCCAAAATTACCTTGGACAATAATGAAAACGGCATCGCCATTAAGAAGCTATTGATATCTTTAGAGCATTGAAATATCTTTAGAAAGTGTGAAAGAAAACAAACGACATATCAGTATTTCGCTCTGAAGGGAACTTTCGACCTCTTAACCATTAGCTATGTCATATTTAAAAGTGTCATTAAATTTACTTCCTTGGGAGAATCGACAATGCACACATAGAACGTATAGGTAGGCTACTATGTATCTCTTCAAGTATTTGTTAACGCTTCGAGCAGCGTTCATTGTTTGGAGCGGCATACGAAGCAGACGAAGAGCCGCTTGGGAATGGAAATCGATCACTTTGTTATGCGAATTAGACGTCACCTGGACGTCACTGTGAGCGTGGGAGGTGACCGTGACTTTCAGTCATAACGTAGCTAGCCCGTTTCCGGCGAAAATAAAAACCTCAAAAGAGACGGTCGTGCCTTGGCATTTGTTGGTGTTAAAGTGTGAATAACGACATGCACTATTGTCCGGCACACCGTGGTGGAGAGGCAAGAGGGGAAAGCTTATTCAAAGAGGGCCTCCAGAGAGTACGGCGCGAGTTTTCATGGGTTTTACATAAGGATTGCAAGGTTTCTCTTTTTTCGAGAGGCAATTTTCCACAAGCCACCAGACCGTGACCCACAACGGCACATATTGTTCCTTCATCTAATCCATCATCATCATCATTATCATCATCATCATCATCATCACCACCATCATATAACCATACAACGTCACATTAATTTAGGAACACAAAAAGTTTTAAAACACTGAACATATTCCAAAAAATTCAACAAAACCGTCTCAGTTTTATATCATGTTTTTAAATCAAGCACTGCAATTTTCGTTTATCAGAAGGAAAAATAGGCACTAAAGAGTTATGTTTGTTATATATTTTATTATAACAACCAGGAATAGAAGTTGCCTACAATAGAATTGCAACAAATAAGCAAATAAGTCAAGCAATTACTTCTGTTTTGAAACCTTTAGGAGAACTGAAAAGAAAGATTCATATCCTAAAGATAATACAGAGCGGACCAACCAAGAGTTAATGCTTTTTCCACGATCTAAGTGAGGAGGGCGCTAGGGATGAATGCATTGTCTCTCATAAGCTCCCTCTAGCGGAAGTAGTGAGCGCGAGAATAAAATTAAAATCTGTACAAAAACTTAATTAATAATTAGACAACAATTAATAAAAAATGTGTCTATATCTCATCGGACTCCACAGTAGATTGATAGTAGAGGTGTTTATTTTCGTTCAAGTACACCCGAATCTCCGAAGAAAGTTTAGGGACATTCGATTTCTATTAACTTACTGACTCTTTATCTTATTTTCCCTTTGCAAATTCCCAATAGTTGTAGACTGACCCTGAAAACATTGCTTTTTTAATTTCTCTATAAATAAACATTAGCTAAGTACATTGATCACTATTTCAATCACTTACATGACTTTAAATCGTATTCGCTTATCTTCAAATGCTTCTTCTGTAAATCGAATGGCTCAACATACAGTTTTGATGGTAGTGCGGACATCGAAAAATGACTACGAAGTTTAGCCTTATTTGTTTTATAAGGGTATCACTTTTCTTTCAATGGTGTACTTAACCATGGTAATTAGGGAAATTTTTCGCAGTAAGCAAGGAAGGGAAAATGGGCTAAAATAAGATAAAGAAGATTTGCTCGGGTATCTTTATTTGAAGTTTGACATCACATTACAGAATTTTGTTATTAATTCTTAATAACATATTATTTATTAATAAAATTGCAAATGCTGGGATATTTGCATTCAGTGGGTTATCTTCCAGTATCATTCGTCAGAGGGAAGAGAAAAATAAAACATTGAGCTTTTCTAAGTTTTTTAAAAGCAGGTACGTTTCTTTTTGGAAAAGAGATGTTTTTGTACATCCTAAAACTTCTTTTCACATTCATAGAAACCAGTGAGGTAAACTCTGTAGAGCGCAAATTCCACAGCATCCGAATTCTTCGGAAAGCTAGCCTCAAGCTTGTTCCAGACAAACCATCTAATTGTTCCCGTAACGATATCCCATTGTTTTTCCTTTTCGAGTCCTTGTTATCCGCAGATTTTAATGTCAGCTACTTTAAACGTGGTGGACACAAAATAGTTATATCTGTAAATTATGTATCTTCTCCGGGAATTAACCGGATTCAGAGCAAATACTTTGACGCAAGAAAGTATACCCAATTCACGATCCTCAGCAAGGGCATTCTTCTGTTTGGAAGAACAGACCTACGGTTTCTCTGTAAGCATCAGTACTTTAAAAAAATGTCGTATTCGTTCCTAATAGATTCATAAATCTTGCGAAGGATATGGGCTAAGATGGTTGCATGCTTAGAGAACAAAGATTTCAGTTCGTTATCTGCCGAAAGCATATACAAAGCCTGGACTGAAAACACCAGAAGAAATGTTTCGAACTGGATGCTATCAGGCCACAGTTTTTGACAAACATTCATGAGTACATTACTGTAATGGCAATGGCTTGCTGCAAATTACAGCTTCAATAACATGAGGTTAACTTCCTCACCTGTAATGGAAGAACCAAAACGTTCAAAACGTATCGATCTATTAAATCTGCGGTTTCATCCAGCAGGATTAATACATTGCAATTCAACAATTTCTACTTAATTTTTTGCATGATTTATTTTATTCTTAAAGTACTATCATCGGGCACTAACATTCATGCGTATTTTTCGAGAAATCCTTTGAGGGTCGGTTGTTGAAGTCCCGATTGTTAAATTCCTTTAACTTTTGGATCTTCAAAGAACACTGCTAAAAGCATCTCGCTAGTATTTTTAATCAATCGTGGTTCCTGAATGGCAAACTGTGCCTCGTCTAACATTTTCATTAGTTTCAATGAAAGCCTGCTAGAATTCCTGAGCCAGGGTAACAAATGCACCTGGGCACCTTCAAATTTTGTTCTACGCTTTTTAAGCAACAAACTTGCTTTAATTAATGGGAGATTGCTGCTTTCAGTGGAATTAAAAAGAGAGAATGCAAGGAATTTGCGAGTTCATTAGCAGAATGTATATGTTGAATTCGTTACAAACGTATTGTGCTTAACAATATAACAAGTGCAAGCAGCTTACTTTTTACAAGTTAGCGAGTGGAATATTCTATTATTGCAGTTGTGCCATGCGTTTCTTACATGACACGTAATGCAAATTGCAGTGCAATGAAATTAAACATTATATTATATTTGCTGTGGAAAACGTTAAAAACGTGCAGGAAATACACCTTTTGGCAAAGTGTGGTGACAAAGGGATGAAGATAAAAGAGTGCTGGAAAACCACTAGAGGCAACATTTTACACAATTATTTGTTTAAGATATCGCTAATTTTCCCCTGTATAAAAAAGTGCGTACCTAAATACTATAACACTAATTATAATTTAAACTTCATAATTATTACCAGTGATCCAGTATTAATAGTATCTAAGCTGTTATTTGGCATAAACTCATTTAGTACGAACTTTTGTAGACAGCTTACTTCTAACACCTTCCGTTTATTTTAGAGGAAGGACAGAGATAGAAATAGCGATGAGAGACAGTAGGCTCAATCACCGTTAGGGCGCTGCTCGCTCTGCCCATGAAGTATGCGTAAGTTCCTGGCTGGTCCGCACTGTATTGGAGTTAATAGAATCAGAAGGTGCAACGTATTAGCTGCGATTGAAGTCTATGTGTAAGTGTGGCAATTTTTTGGAGCCTTGGGGGAGGGGGAGACATTAGTAAAAATATCCCATGCAACAGTAACGTTAACAAACTCTGTAGTAATTGACTGCTTTGTATGAATTCTAATGAGAAAAATTTCAAAGTATAATGTAACTTAGTTACAAATTATAAACATTTTGAAAGATGAGCACATGTTTGAGATTTAAATTTAAATTTAAAAACGCAATGACACACTCAGTGTGCTTCTTTGTAAAGCATTTATTTTGCTTTATGTCGGATATGGTATGTTTTTTGTTTTACATATAGTTATATAAAAAATAGGCGTGCTTAGGTGCCAGAATTCAGTGATGGGCTTCATTTTTATTTTCTTGCACCTCCCGTTCTTCTTACTATCTTTATTTTTCTAAAAGAACATCTTTCACTAGTCATAATTAAGACATGTAAACATATATAATGGCAATAGTGATATATAAGTTTTCTCCTCATCTCACTGTTAAAATAGCATATAAAGTTAGCAGCATTTCAAGTATAAATGTTTTAATGCTAAATGAAATTAGTACCAATAGTATATGTATTGCAGGTTTCTGCTTTATGCTTGATACTTGAAATTCATAAAACAGTAAATATAATTAATATTACCTTATCAGGTCGATAAAGTATTGTACAATATAAATAGTATTTCTTTAATATATTGATCTCAAAGCACAAGTATGCATTATTATCCCACAATTCAAGGAATGTTATTATAAGGCATACAATAAGTCTCATGTACGTAAAAATAACCTTTAGACAAATGTGTTAGGTGCATCTACAACGTTCAGAAAAAATATCACTTAAGCCGATTTAAACCCTGAGATAATGTCTATTTAATAACTATTGAAGTTTAATTAACTAATCATTACTCTCGCATTCTAGATTTCACAGGAGGTAGAATAAGGAAAGAAAAAAACCTAGTAAGCTAGGTACTAAAATAAACACTTGCTTAGATTATGAGTCGATCTTCATCTTATTATAGCTTTACGTTGCTTCGTCATGACCATACATACATATGTATGTAAATGTAAATCAGGGAGCAATGTAATGGATTGGCAGGGACGGAGGGCTTCAGCCTTGCTCAAGAGCTGGTCGTTTGTGCCTGCGCTCCCAATGAGAGGAAAGGATGAAATGAGGAAGACATCGAACGGGGTCCTTAACAATTTTTCCAAATAGTTAAAACTCTATGATCCAATTTGAGTTCCTCAGACTCCTGCGCAGAAATTTTTCTATGCCGCAAGCTACTGTCACACCGCACATAGCACTAGTCTGTGTCGCCTGGTGCTTTCGTCTCTGTAACAGAATAAATAAAATGACGTGGGAGAGTGAAATTTTTATGGAAAGGAAAGGTCGCCAAGTGATCAGGGAAAACCACGACAAAAACCCAGGTCGGGATGGGAGGTCCCGGGTTAAAATGCGAGTCCCAACCTTGCTTAGTAGTCAGGTGTGTTAGAATAGTGCATGATGCAGAGCTGAAAGTCGTGTCTAAGCCTTTCTTCCCTCTCTTTTAGCTAATATTACCTTTACATACTCTATAACACATCAAGAAAATTAAGAATGATACAGCTTTCAATTCACTAGTGCAGATGATGACGACAATGAGACAAAATGTTGCCAAAGGAATCGAGAGAGAAATTAGAAAATCAGTTCTCAAATGCCGCATATTTCTCAAGTGCAAATCCTGTTATTTACTTACGGGCTTGCATGACTCTTGCTGGTGATAGAAAGCCTCAGTGGGTGTACCACAGCGATCGCCACCGGTGGTCCAGCAGGGCACACCTGTAAGGAAGTAAAAGTAACTGGTTATGTTGGCTGCACCGAAAATTCAATTTCCACTTCTTCGACTCAGCACGTCCGATGTTAAAAACAATCGTAGCTCCGACGAGAGTGATGGTCTGTCAGAACGTACGTGGTACAGCATAAATTCTCAGGTCACTCTTATGAAATTAAGCAGGAAACACGAGCAAAGTATGAGCCTCATTTGTTACTTTTCATACACTAACTGCTGCACAGTTCTAGTCGAGGCACTGTGGAGTTGATAAATAACGGCAAATCCTCTGGGTGAAAGTGTTTTGATCTCAATAGTCATCTACTTATCTAAAGCCCTACTACTAGTACTATGATGTGGTGGAATCATTTGCATTTGGTATTGGATTGTTTGCAAGTCTGGGCGTGAAGATCTATTGCTGCGATAAAGACAGTACTGTTTATTGATTCTGTTGGAGAGGACACAGAGAAAATAAATAAAAAGACATTTTTTTTTTCCTTTTTTAAACAAACTTCTCATTAATTCTTCTTAGCACGCCTATTAAGAATCAAAAGCACTCAAATCTACATTACGATCTCTACTGTAGCGAGCTTATCTTATAAGCTCGAATTTCAAGGTCGATGTAGTTCATTACGCCTGCATTTGAGCTGCAGGCGTGCATTGTCATGCCGTAGCCATGACTTTCGCTTGTGTCAGTCAATGCCGAAGTGAAGATGCGCTTTGCGATAAAATTCCACGTGTATCAGCTCTGGTGCTTGGACACGAATTACCACTCTGCGTCAACATACATATTACTGCCAACCATATAGCTCAAATAAAATATGTTTTTAAATAAAGTTCATTTTATATGGCTGTGGCATCAGCATCGTATGAGATATACTTCTTTCTGCATTGTATTTACCCTCCTCCGTTTGTACAGCTCCAAGGAATTACACACCAAAGCCCGGGTCAGTCGCTTGTTGGAGAGCTATTTACTCTGGGCGCACATAGAGTACAATGCACACTAAGGGGCTTCGTGCATGAATAATTAACTCTATGTGCTACTCCTTTCTGAGAAATTACAGATGTTTCCTGTCAGGTGCGGAGGGAAGAAACCAATACGATGATTATGAAAGGTTCAAACGCAGAATTTACGTCTTAATTTCTGTTGTTTCTCTGTTGTACTTCATTAGGGTTTTCAAAGGCCCAGACTTGATTGTTGTGATGGTTTTAAAATACCGTGAATAAGGTAAAAGCTAAAAAATCCCTCAACACAATATATGGTTGTAAAATGCGTTGGCAGAACTTTCTTCGCGGCAGAAAGTCTATCTCATTAAGTATTTGCACTCATTGAAGGTGGTAAGGGTATACAAGGCTTTTATGCTAATATTTCAAATTGTCATGTGACTATCTGCTTCCTTTAATGCATTTTTCATGAGTTTTCGCTAACACAACGAAAACTTGATCTTAAAGCTTACATTTTCTTCTTGTTCTTCTTTTTTGGTTTCCCAAATTCCGAAACCATTCTTTCAAATGAGCCTGTCTCTCTCAAGCGTTGAGGATTCGTGAGAATATTCTTGAACAAGATGATTGCCTGTTATTTATAATTTTCTGCATAAAGATCATTTGCATCTAATGCATTCTCATCTGCAACACAATAGATATAGTTACATGCATTTCATTCACCGAGTACTTTTTCTTGTGTTTTCAACATTCAGAAAAAAGAAGAATGTAATTACTAAGCATGAAAGCTATCCTTCCAGATGCGAGATTACCGAATCCTCAACCATAGAATAGGTGACTCCGAACGTTGCACAGCGATCTAGGGTAAACACTATATATCAACTCGCTCGCTTTCGGCACTATTGCTGTGACTAGACTCTATGGAATCCGGTTCTTACGCCCCTCACTCTGCCATCATGTGTAATGTTAGCGTCAACCATACGCTGATATCTTGCTTACAAAGGAATGATCTTATCTCCAGTGATTAGAAAATGTGTTGACTACTCTTCATGGGTAAATATTCGGAAAAATGCTGAATAATTCTGAAGGAAAATGTTTTCAAGCCCTTGTTTATATTGACAATTTAAAAAAAATATTGTTAGCAACAGGTTACTTGAAATCTGACACCAACAGAAAACACCCTGTCCATGCATACAAAGAGTTAAGAACAAGATACACAAATATAATTAAAAAGAGAAATTGGAAACTGGCAGAAAAATATACTATACGTTCTTAAGCAGCGGTTAATGGTGTTCAACCGTGGTATTTCGCATAGAGACACATCCTTCGAAGCTATTCAAAATATTTCATTAAAATGTTCAATTTGACCTTTGCATTACAATATAACACGGTGCTAACTAATTTGTTGTATGCTGCTTCTACTTGAACTCTTTCCATTCTTTGTAAAATAAATATAACCGAGCCAATTCTTTAGCATACATACATTTTAGAGAAATGTCACGCGCAGAACGTAAAATGCTACGTTGCTCAAAATCTATTTTTGGTATTTGATATTAGTTCCTTTTTCAGCTTCTACGTTGGATAGAAATTCAAAATATTCGTCTCTGTCGTATGGGACGAGTTAGTCCCAAGATTCTTCGGCCTCAAAGTAGTAAGTACGTTTATGTAGAATATGACAATAAGAAACTGTTTAGGAACCTCGTAGTGGTCGACCAAGATCCGAAATTACTAAAAAGTTCGATTCTTGTAGATGTTGAGACATGATGAGCTAACTATGCACCAGAAATAAGACCGCGGTCAAAACAGTGGACATGGTGATTCTCCTCAGACAAAGAAAGCCAAGTCCTGCAGCAGGCCGGGATGATTGCTTTTAATCCCTCACCACTGTGCAATCTGAAGGATATCTCTTAACATTCCAAAGCAGCAGAATAAAGAAAGGGAAACAAAATACTCCAGAAAAGGTTACGTTTATTAAAGAAGAAAATCATCCCTCATCAAGATAATACTTGCCGTTGCTGCCTCTTTTACATTTGTTCAGACTTCCATATCTTTCCAAAAGTGACAAATTCCAATATAAAGCATTTAGTGAGTATTTTTTAACAAATTTGATGAAATCTATGATTTATCGCAAAACAATGTCTAAATGTAATTTAATAATATCAACTGATAAATTAAAAATAATGAAATTCGTTCGAAAAGATCAAAAGCAGTCCAAAATCATACTTAAAATATTCCAATAGAACAATTATTTTTTAAAAAATATTCTGCATGTATGGATAAAGTGTATTAATGTTAAGAAAATTATGCTGAAAAAAATATTTTCAAAGAGTTAATTACTTTTATATGCAACATTCCCAGTATTTTTCAAATTAGTCTCGAAATATTTATGTATAATATTATACACATATACGGTGTCCCAGAATCGCCGAATATTCTTTCAAGTTAAACTCTCGTGTACTTTTACTGCATATTTCAGGAGATTTATAGATGCTATGTACGTTTTTCTTCCTGTAATTTCATTGTAATATTTCCCTTGTTGGATAAACTGCAAATCTAATACTAAATCGACACATACTCATTTCGTCCTCTACTTGTGTACCTACAGTTTCTTTTAAGTGTTAGTGATTCCGACCAACTGAATTTACCGTCAGTCCTCACAGGTAATGACAGTCGGTGAAAAATTAAAAAAAAAAAAAAAAATGAAAGAAAGAAAGAAAAATATACACGAGGTATCTGTAGCACGTTCTCAATGGTAAGGTAGTGACGTTGTTATATCAGATGCTGCTTTTTCCAACCCTTACAGTGTAATATGTGTTGCCTATTCTGAAAAAGTATACGACGATTCTGAGATACCTCATATGCAAAAAGTATTCCATGCTCCAATAAGCCCCAATAGCTCAGCTGTTAGAGACATTAGAAAACACAGTACGAGCGTATTTTATCTTAACAAAGTATCTGAGAAGGGCACTATATAAAATAACGTATGAAATAAACTAAGAAATAAATCCTTTATGTTCTAAATTGATATGTTTACAAATATTAAACACATTTATTTCCGTTGAAAACCGAAACATGCCACCAGGTATGATAAATGCGAGTCAGAAGTGTTGTAAGACATGAACACAGAACATAGCCGCATTGTTCTTTTTATTATTTATCGTTCTTTCTTGGTGAGTGTCGTTTCAAATCTAGCGAAGTGCGAACAAGAGTTTTTGGAAGCGGATCGTGAATTTCTCTTGTTGCTCCAATTTGCTACGGATGTAAAACTTGCAAGGCAGCTGTTCGGAAATCAGCAGTCCATCGCCGAGAAAGCTCCGAACCGGAAAATAGCTACAGCGCATGCGCAGAGCACAGCTTCAAGTAGCTCACTGAACTTCCTCTACAACCCAGAACCCATGCATACACTTTATTGTTATCAACCGTTGTCATGAAGGTCTTGTCAGCGTTTAAATTTGTATTTTTTTAATTTTCTTCTCTGGTTTCAAATTTTATCGGGGAAACTTTCTTGCCCTGCTACTTCGTTTGTGTGTATGTAAAACACGAGCAGCGAAGAGATGAGAAAATATGGAAAGCAATGCGTACAGGTTTTATAAAACTAACATAATTTCAATTAAAATATATAAATTAAGGTTTTTAATAAAAACGCTCAAGCACGTCAGTTATTATAGTCCTGAATTATTCTCATAGAAAGAAAAGTAGAAGTAGAATCAATAATAGTTTTAAATGACACCACACTCTTTTTGTATTATCTAAGAGAAAGCGCCTTCACTTGATTTGTTGTATTATTATGTTGTCACGCTACCGCCACGGGTGGCCGAGGCGCGGATTCGTGAACAGGAGGTCTGGGGTTCAATCCCGCCAGGACCGCCCTCCTTGACTGAGATTTTTCCAGATTTTCCACAGTCCTCATAAATGGCAAATGCCGGGGATGTACCCTAAACCTACGCCTGGAACGTTTCCTTCCTAAAATATCCTTTCCCAATATATCATTTCATTTCATGTATTATCAGTGTCCACCGCCTGTGGTGCCTCAGTGGTAAAAACGGGCGTTAAACACTACTAAAAAAATTGTCACGCTATTAAATATCTTTCAGCGACTGCACCAAATATATCGCTAATTAATTGAAATTCAAAAATCACTTGCTCACTTCTAAATTCAATTGTTTTAATAAAGCGACATTGAAGGTGTACTCCTATCTTAATCTTCTCTAATCCTTAACATCCTTATCTCATTCAACTATAAATAACAAAGGAAAATATTAAAAGCTAACTATCGTATGAACCAAGCTATATGGGCCATTTCATGATAACATTAGTTTATTTAATGCCTGATTTACATATCGGCATTCTATTCATAGATACCGCCACGGGTGGCAGAGGTCGTTAAAGCCCGGACTCGTGAGTGGGAGGTCTGGAATTCGAATTTCGCCAGACCGTCCTTCCTGACTGAGGTTTATTTCCAGATTTCCCTCAGTCCTCATAAATGACAAATGCCGGGGAGGTACCGTAAACTTAGGCCTGGAAAGCTTCGTTTCTTAAAAAAAATCCTTCTCAATTTACTATTACTTTTCATGTATCATCAATGTTCACTGCCTGTTTTGCCCCAGTAGTTAACACGGGCGTTAAACACTAATCATAGATGGCCTTACGGGACCGGGACACGTCTGTTCCTTTCCCCGTCTCAACTACTGAGGTAAAACAGGCGATGAACATTGATGAACATGAAATGAAGTAGTAAATTGAGAAGATAAAATTTAAAATTTGAGTGCTTATTGGCTTATTCTTTCGTACACTAGATGCGTTATACTTGGCGAGAATTGCTATTTTTAAGGGGTCGCTTACCCAAGGGTGAAAGCAAACTACCAAGGTTTTTTCAAGAACCTTTTTTTATTGGAGATGAAAAGAAAGTACCCTACTCCATTCTAAAAACTGACATTGCTCATGGCGTCAGGATGTAGTTGTATTATTACATACATGACCCGTTTTAGTGTACAAATTATATTTCATTATATCTCTAACTCTAGTTCAATTTATAATATTATATATAGTTATATATTATAAGAAACATGTCAATAAATGATTAAATGGCAAACATTAAAATAAACGTTTATTAATTATATGGGATTGAATCTGAATCTGCCTTACAAAGCACTTCGACAAGTATTCGAAAACTTGCCCGTCAAATACATGCTTCAGAGAGTAGTGTATGTGTATGCCGTATACTGAAGAATCGCTAAATCGTGAGGATGGGGCCCAAGATTTCGTTCTCATTGGCTTATCCAGCGCTATGCTACAGTACCGTACTCCCTATAGAGTTCACTGATCAGGAAACCAGGTCTAGTACACCTATGATGTTTTCAACAATTGCAATAGTCATGTTTGAAGTGACGACAGTCCATATCACTTTCGTGCACAATTTTCTGTGAAATTATGGGCTGGATTTGTTCATGAAAATCTAATAGAACTTCACCTCCTGGCTGTCCGTTTGCATAGACCCATTATAAATAATTATAAAAATAAATATATAAATATACTCCCGGATCGACAGCCTTAGGGCATGGGCTTACGGTCCGACCGCCGCTCCTTCTGTCTGCGTCCTGCGACATCATGAACAGAGTGTCTTCATCTGGAGACGCTACCCAGCCAACAGTCAGCAACGCTAACCACTAGACGAAGTAGGCGGTAGGATTGATTGATTCCAGCCATTTATTCAGGTCTTGCAGTTTCGAAACTTACTGTAAAAGCACAGTGCTTACCAGAATATTGCTCCATCTTTATTAATTATATTGATGTGAGAACCAAAAAGCTCAGTGCTTACCAGAACATTGCTGCATCTTTACTAAATGATATTGATGTGGGGATCAAAAAGCACCGTGGTTACCAAAACATTGCCCCAACTTTACTAAATGGTATTGATGTGGGAATCAAAAAGCACCGTGGTTACCAAAACATTGCCCCAATTTTACTAAAGGTATTGATAAAGGAATCAAAAAGATTCGCCATAGTCGTGCCAACATAAATAATGGTGTTGAAATAGACAACGCAAATCAGCTTCAAGTCTGTTTAGTGATATTCTACATTTTAAACCTTTTGTTTCCGGTATCCTCCAGTCTAATACTCCGTGTCATCTACCTCCTTTTTTCTAATTTTGCTGCTCTCGTTGTATCTTTTTAAATACATGCATGTGATTTATTATATTGGGATCCCACAGGCCGTACAATATTCCATCAAAGGCCGAAACAAATAAACATGTGCAACCTCGCGTGATTTAGTGCTTCCCTTTTTCAGAACTGTCATAACAAAACGAAAGGTTGTCCATGTCTTCTCATTTACATAATTTTCCTAGTCCTCCCACTCAAGATTACCACTTACATATACTCCAAAAATACTTAAACGTATATTCCTGTGGGACTTCTTTCTCGCCAGATCTACAGTCAAGATCTTTTGTTTTTCATGAGAAGCAATATATTTCCTTTTAATGCTATTTGTCTTCATCATATTTATTCTTAGCCGTGTTCTGAGAAACGATGATTCTTGATTTTATTTGGACTGTTTCAAATTATACATACATACATGTCGACAAGCAGCCATCTCTGCTACAATTATCATAAGAACCGGAAGCTTGAATACACTCAGAAAACACTGGCATTAGGATCGTGCCGATGGGAACCGTTAATTTTCCAGCTTCAACACTTTGAGGTATCGGTTCATTTGTGTACAGACGTAACGGTCTTTGCCAACCCTCTTTAAACAATACAAGCCACAAGTTCTATCACGCAGGTTACAAACCAGAACGAAATAAATTATTTGTATCTGCATCATAAAAAGTAAATTTTTACTCGATTACTGAAATCATTGAAATGCACACTAAAACAAACTGGTCACTAACAATTCCTTAAAATGTTGATTTGTTGACTGGGTAGCGTCCCCAGATGGAGAAGACACTTGTCCATGATATCGCAGGACGGAGACAGAAGCAGCTGCAGTCGGACTGTAAGCCCATGCTCTATGAGGCTGTCGATTCCAGAGATTATTTATATATTTATTTTTATTATTTTGAATGGTGCTTAACGACCGTTTTTACTACTACTGATAAATTGTGGATAATGAAAAGATAAATTGGGAAGGATAGCTACACATATGGATAGTTTAAATGAAACAGAGACACTTTTTTATTATTTATAATGGGTCTATGCAAACGGACAGGCAGGAGGTAAATTTCTATTAGATTTTCATGAACAATTTAGGGTACCTCACCTTAGGCCTAAATTTTCCTTAAAAATTTTGTATGAAAAAGTAGATTTGTGGTGCCTCGGTAGTAAAAACGGGCTTTAAACACTGGTGATACATGAAATGAAATGATATATTGGGAAAGGAATTTTTTTTAGGAAGGAATCGTTCCAGGCCTAAGTTTAGGACACTTCCCTAGTACTGGCCACTTATAAGGACTAAGAAAACCTGGAAAAAATATCAGCCAGGAAGGACAGTCCTGACGGGATTCTAACCCCAGACCTCCCGCTCATGAGTACGTGCCTTATATATAGGTAAGTTAACAATCCAAAATCGCCAAAGGTGGCCGAAGTCGTTAAGGCTCGGACTCTTGAGTGGAAGGTCTGGGGTTTAATTCCCATAAGAACCGTCCACCTTGAGTTTTTTCTAGATTTTCCTCAGTCCTCAAAAATGGCAAATGCCGGGGGGGGGGGGTGCCCTAAACTTAGGCCTGGAACGCTGCCTTACTTTAAAAAAAAATAATTTTCCATTTTATCATTTCTTGTCATGTATCATCAGTGTCCACCACCTATGATGCCTCAGTGCTTAAAATGGGCTTAAACACTATTAAAAATAAAATGTAGCATACCTCCTTAGTATAAACGAACATTCGTTTCAACGGAAAGTCCTTGACGCAAAACTCATCTAAACAATGCACTTGCTTCGACATTTTAATGACCTTTTCCCTTACGTGACGTCATCTTAAAATCGACAAATGAAGCGAAACAAAATTTTGAATTTTGACCAATCAGAGCTGAATATCGCAGTGAAATTGTCGAAAATAATTATCACGCTGTTTTATCATCCGACGTGCAATTGCCTTGTGGTCAGTGTAGTCAACTCTATACCTTCACTATATAATTCCCGAGCACGCATCACCACTTTTCTGTGTTTTCAGTAATTGTAAATTTGTGTATTCACTCAAGCAATTGTCCTTGCGTCAAACAGTCTGAAATCATTGATTAATTATGTAACAATATCTCCTAAGCAATCATAAATTTTAATAAACACGTTTTTCAGAATGGTAAAATGTTTTCTCTGTTTTGTTTTTCTCAGTTGGTATTAGCAAATCTGTAATAGTCGACTTAAGTCTATTTCATTCTTACGGTATTTGAATAGGTAGTATAACATTTTATAGAATTGTTAATGATCAATTTTTTGAATGGTGTTTAACGCCGTTTTTACTACTGAGGCACCATAGATGATGAACACTTGTGATACATGAAATGAAATGATAAATTGGGAAAGAATTCATTTTTTTAAGGATGGAAACGTTTCAGGCCTAAGTTTAGGGTACCTCCCCGGCATTTGCCACTTATGAAGACTGAGGAAAACCTGGAAAAAAACTCAGTCAAGGATGACGATCCTGGCGGGATTCAAATCCCAGACCTGCCGCTCACGATTCCGCGCCTTAACGACCTCGGCCACCCGTGGCGGTTTAATGATCCGTGCGCGAATTTCAAATATATATTACTTTTATTCTTATTGCGTTTATAAAATAGTCCCAAAACCGCATTTGGCTCTTCTCTATTGGCATTACTGACAATAAACCTTCGTATGTTGCTAGATGGCTAAATGAATTTATCGGCAATCTCAAACCCTCTTACGACATTACTTGTGATAACTCTGTTATATCCGGCAGGCAGTATAATACTAATAAATACATAACATTATCTAAAAGGAGTGAGCAGATAACTTATTTTTGAACTCAACTAAAGAGGATTGACTAATGCATCGAAATAATTTTACCAAAATGATGTTTCTGTCATAATTAATCCCATAAATGTAGTTTTTACTTAACAGCTACCACCACGCTAAGCTTAATTACAGTCATCTGTGAATTAATCGGAACACAACAATAACACACACACATTTTATATTTGTTTTGCGGTTATTCACTTTATATACATTTAGTCTTTGCTGTTAGCTAATATGCCATACTTTTTCGTTTTATAAGTTGCTTTACAAGATCGGCATAGACTCCACAAGCTTTGGGTACTTATTTTTAAGTTCATCATCATTAAACCACATTTTAACTAGAGACTATCATGCGTATTTTTGTGCAACAGTGCAGTTTTACAAGTCTCCTTTTGCAAATAGCCCACAAGTTTTCTATTGAATTAATATAAGGGGAGTTCCCTGGTCACTAACACGCGAATTTTGTTCCCACTGAAGAATTTCTCCACTTTCTTTTAAGTATGACAAGGAGCCAAATCTTGCTGGAAAATTTCGTCACTATTTGGAAACCTCTTCTGCAGCTCTCCAACAACTTTCCTTTCCAGTATTTGGATATACTGACCAGCTTTCATCATCCTGTCGATTGGTACTAAGGGTCCTCGTCCTTCATGCGTGAAACACCCCCAGAACCTCTTCTTCATGGGGTGTTGCAAATGTGCTGAAGTTGTTCACGCATCATTCGCTCGGCGCACATATTGAACCCTCTCCCCCAAACTTCGAAGTTACTCTCATCAAAGGAAAGAACTTTCTCTCAGCAATTAACTGTCTAATCCTGATTACTAAAAGCCCACAAGAAACTTTTCCTGCGCATTTCTCTTATTAAAAGGCGTTTCTGTAGGTACAGGCTTGCAGGCTTTCCTTCCGACTGCCAGAAGTCTGCGACGAACATTGGATAATATGCAAATTTCACTCTATTTTCCTTCCTATTTGCAAATGAAGTTCGCAGCAGTGAGCCTAGGGTTTGGTTTGCTTCTTCTGAGAAGGAAATGTTCATCATTTGGCGTCGTTTTCTTATTCCTACCACAGTTTTAATTTTTCTTCGGTAAAATTGAGCCAGTCTGTTTGGTCGCTGTATTCTATTTATAGTGCCTACACCGACACAAAATTTAGTGTTATGTGTTTAGTGTTTAGTGTAATCTTTGTGTTATGGAAGTATTCTCTTATAATGCTACAATCACCAGCTTCCTAGGAGTCGTATCCTTTGAAGACATAAATGTTACTAATCGCACAAGGAAACCTAAAAATTCCTCAAAATTGACATACGTCGAAGTACATACACTTTTATCCTAATACAATCGTCCCACAGATTAATTAACAATGAATAACAATGCAAAAAATGCATAGAGAGCCCGAGATCTAATAAAAAGCAATATGCAACACACTCTTGCCAACCACTAGGAAAATTATAAAAAAAATTACCTAGTTCCGATTAATTCGCACGGGACTGTATGTTCAAAGGCGGCTCTAAGAGAAGATAGTTGACTGTTTTTTTACGACAGCAATGTTATTCTGTAATATTATACATTCCGTTTCAATAGCAGCACGCGTTCAACTATCCCCCTCCTATTATTCCTCCCCTTAGCTGCAGTCTTATGCTAGAAATAAAAGGAGAGTATGTACGAATCATGACAAGTGAGAAATGAACCCTTAGCAATTTAATTAAGGGCGTGTGTTTTGACATTAAACCTATTGCAGTTAAAATAGATGAGCAATGAAATTTAACCTTAAAAATGCTGTTTATTGATTAGTTTATTTATCTTTTTACGAATAGATATTTTTATTTATTTTTATGACGCAGTATAACTCAAGTACACAATGTTTTCGCTTAGAAGAATATATTAAGTGCTTTCAAATGGACGTTCTGCTAGAGCGAAAGTAGTGACAAAGGAGAATCATGTGCTACTAAACAATACCTCTGGTCTTCAGTGTCCCCGCCTAAAGCAGTTGTAGTTGTCTTTGTGTCCTTCGGGCGTTCTTGAGGTGAGAAGTTGTGAAACGAATTGTTGTTATTATTATTATTATTATTATTATTATTATTATTGTTGTTGTTATTATTATTATATTTTACTATGCCAAAAAGTATGTAAAGGATTTTCACGTATCTATTGATATGCAGAAAAGTGAGGAGGCAAAATAAGACAATTCGCCGGTGTTAGGGTACTGCTCGTAATCTTCTAAAGCTCTGCTGGTATCCTGGAAACATTCCCGTTTATGTCCGTGTCTCTCTCATCTTACACCTTCCTCCTGAGGTACCCCACTGGGGGCGTAGGCACAAACTGCCAGCTGTTGAGCAAAGCTGAAGTTTGGAAATATCTTCTTCCATTCTTAACAATGCAATCCAGAGTTTAGATCGGATCAGTGCACTAATAAAGGATAAAATATACTGTAGATATGTAAAATTAAATGTCAAACGACTTTTGCGTACCTCACTTTAAGATCTGTTTTTATTGAAAAGTATAAAGTTGGAATATGCAAAAGGTAATAAAGACCAGTTTGGTACGTCATTATAAAAGAAAATATTCCCACCCTAATATATACGTTTCAAAATTAGAAACAAAGCAAGTATACTTCTAGAAACGGTAAGACCATTATGGAATAAAGAAACAGAGTTCATTACAAACAAGCCGCTCTTCTGTTCATAACGTACTCTGTTTAACTTCCACGGTACAGGAAATTGCAGTGATCTCATACATGACAGCGCTACTAAGTACAAGTCAAAGGAATGTTGATAAATGTGTCACATTTCCAGGTAACCTGCGGCACTTTAGGTGCACCGAAAAAAAGACATCAAATAATGATCCGCCAATGAATGTAGCAGACAGTTTTCATTATGATGTCGTTTTGCTCCGAGTGCAACTGTATTCCTTGACCATAATGGGGATGAAGTGCCCATATAAGTTCAAGACATTCAAACCATGCGTCTCTAGAGCGGATCTCTTCGTGAACATTCCTATCGTTCTCTCCCAACCGTGGAGGCCGAGGAAGATTTCACGTTGCGTCTCGATACCATATGCTGTCCGTCGCGAGACGGAACTATCCGTTTGCGGCATAGGCCTTAATGAAATTGTATGTATGAGCTGTCAGGAATATGAAAAACACAAGAAGTAGAAGTAGAGCAACGGAATTTGTTTGTTAAAATGTTATAAGCACGGTTTTTTAAGAACGATAGAAATCGTGAACCTTAAATTACCAGAAATGAATCAAATTCGTGAAAAATATTTCTCTTAACTGTCGGGTTCTTGTATGATACAGGCTTTACAAATAAACTTTTTTACTACTATAAGATGTGTGACCTGGTTTGCGAGCAGCAACTTTAAGGAAAAGTTGTGAGGATTTTTTACATGTTCATTTCCTGAAATTCAGTAGGTACGTTTTCCCTTTGAAGTGCATAAGCTAGAAGAATGAACCTTTGTCTACATTTAGGTATAAATGTTGCAATTGTTGCATTTTTTACCCTTGTATTTTTAAAAACTTAATTTTTTACATTTTTCCAACTAGACTCTAGGATTGTATATATTTTAAATCCAAATGTTCTTCGAAACTACTAATAATTATTAGCGTTGCTTTTTCATTCTTAAAAGTATGTAAATGTGTTAAGGTTTTTTTGAATGGTGCTCAATGCCTGTTTTTACTGCTGAGGCGCCACAGGCGGTGGACACTGATGATACATGAGATGAAATGATATATTGGGAAAGGATTTTTTTTAAAGGGAAGGAAGCGTTCCAGGGTTAAGTTTAGAGTACTTACCCGGCATTTGTCATTTATGAGGACTGAGGAAAACCTGGAAAAAACCTGTCAGGGAGGACGGTCCTGGCGGAAGTCGAACCCCAGACCTTCCGCTCACGAGTCCGCGCCTTAACGACCTCGGCCACCCGTAGTGGTGAATGTGCTATGCTAGTCACTTATGTTTTTTAATAAAATTATATTTAAATGGATTTGCTTGAATTTTGTAAAGTAACATTTCTTCTCTTGTACTATTGAGTCATCATTCTAGGGGTTTTCACTTTTTTTTTAATTTTTATTTATTTATATATCAGTAGTTTTTACATTTATCTTCCATCTATGAGAATTTGGAAGTTTTGACTCAAAACATTATAACAATTATATTTTAATAATCAAGTTAAATTAAGAAACATCATACTAAAAGTTGCGCATCTATACATACAGCCTCTTCCACGGTTGCCGGCGCGATGCGGCGGCTGAGTGGTGGTCCAACTGTTATTTTTTTTTTTTTTTAAATTAAATCTTCAAACTCAAGTAAATATTGTCCAATACATCGCAACACTGCCATTCGTTGAGCTACTGAAGACCAACTAAATACTGGAAATGTCAATGTAAGTCGACAGGACAGCATGCGATTAACTGAAGTAGCTTCTTAAACTGGGGTGCCTGAATCGGCAACCCTCGAAGATCTGGTGGATTCTTGAGACGGTGTTCCGACAACCACTGGGTGAGAAACTGATGACTATAAGAATCACCATAGTCTCCTAGGTGTGCCCAGTTTGTCCGGAGAAACAGACAATCAGCTTTCGCCTGTGAATCAATGGCATTTAGACCTCCTTCAGAGGTTAGAAGTGTGAGTTGATTTCTAGGTACTCGTAACAAAAAACCTTTCCAAATAAACCATCCTGTAGCTGATTTCAACTTAGCGCCAAAGATGGATGGTAACGGCAGAACCTGACTCACAATCCATACTTTGGATAGTGAAAAGATATTAACAAAATGAACACGTTGTAACAAATTAAGGGAACGAAATTGATGCTCTTGAAGAACTTTACGAACACTGTTAATAACACAGTTCCAATTATATTGAATCATCGCCGGTAGCGTGGATAAAAACGTAATACCCAATATTTTAACGACTGAAGCCATAGATATCCACGAAGTAGAGCCAACGAGCATATATCTTGATTTATTCACATTGAGGATCGCTCCAGAATCTCTACAATAATTGTTCACAATTTCGTGAATATGAGGAAAAAGAGAACTACGTGAGATCAGCAAAGTGACATCATCAGCAAATGCTCTAATAAGAGGGTGACCATCAGAACGAAGGCACTGTTGAAATTATCTTAGGAGAGGTTCAATGGACATCACAAACAAGTGCATAGCCATCAGACAGCCCTGTCTGACAGACGCTCTCACAGGAAAGGAAGGAGTGAAATAGCCGTTCACTAAAATTTTGGAAGTAGCTGCTTTTAATATATTGCGAATGAGGGAGCAGTATGTACCAGGGATTCCTAAGTGCATCATATTTTTAACTAAATAACTATGTTTCACCCTGTCAAATGCATGGTCAAAGTACAAGGAGATCAAAAGTTTCCCAACCCGCGAAATATGGGTTTCGCTAAAAGCGTCACGAAGAACACACAGGGCACACAGTATGTTGCCTCCACGTCGAATGGACTGTTGCACCGGTGCAAGAATATCAGCAATCATTGATGATAAGCGATATTTAATACAATGCATGAACATTTTATAATCAGTACTGAGCATTGTTAAAGGACGAAAGTCCTGTGCAATATTGGGATGGCTACATTTAGGTACAAGGACCAATATACCATGGACAAATGCAGAGGGAATCAAGGTGGTACACAGTAGCTCATTGAAAATTGCAAGAAGTGCATCCTTCAGCAACGGCCAAAATGCATAGTAAAATTCTGCATGTAATCCATCTACTCCAGGTGATTTATTTCGAGGACAGGCAACTAAAGTTGCTTGCAGTTCTGCCATGGTAAAAGGAGGAATATTATCACTGGGCCCAGAAGAGGTTTGAATCGTAATTTCCTCTGTACCAAGGAGTTCGTCAGGTGTGATATCAGAATATAGCTTCTGAAAATATTCAAACACAACAGAACGGATATCCATTTGGCTACTTATAGAACACAATGGTAGCCATTGTGAATGCTATGAATATATTTACTCTTGGCACGCCGTTGTTCACGGACATGATGATATATGGACAGAGATTCCATATGAACGAACGTAGCTCGGGAACGCACCTGAGTGCCCCTCAAATCGTCCAGTTGAAGTTTGAGAATCCGAGCTTTAATTCTTTTTATTTCAATACTACAATGTGTATCAACCACAGGGCGACTGTACAAATTTCGCAATACCCCATAAAGAAACTGTCGATAACACTGTTTTCTGCGGTATTTATCACCAGACACATATTGAAGAAACCGTTTTATCTTTGTTTTGATGACAAGCCACCATTCCAGTTTAGTAGAGTAAAATCGTTGCTGATAAGTCCAACATCGCCACCGCTCTGAAAAGAGTTCCTGAACATCTTTGTCAGAAAGAATCTTCACAATAAACTTCCAGTAACCAAGACCATATGATGAAGAGGACGCAGGTAGCGTAATGGAAGTAAGATATCCACAATGATCAGAGAGCTCTGTCGGACATATATCCACAGTACTAATACAAAGAGCGCGATCAACATAAATGCGATTGAGTCGTGCTCCCGAGAGATTGCGTTGAAAGGTGTAAAGCGGAAGATCACGATTCACGACTTCCCACGTATCGCGTAACTGAAGTGGATGAGCTAAATCTACTAATGCAGGACAAGGCAAGTAAACCCTTGTGCAATCTTTAGGAGATAAAACAGTATTAAAATCGACACCTAATAACACATGAGGAGAATTAGAAAATAAAGAAGCTACTTCTTCAGAAAAAAATTTATGTCTATCCTTCCGCATATGGGTGCCAGAAGGACCATACACATTGATAATATTGAGGTTCCCTAGGATAAGGCCGATACCCCTAAAATTTGCAGTCATACGCACATCCGTATATTGCAAGTGATCTTTAAGCAATATGGCAGTACCACGGGTAATAAAATCAGTATTCATTTCAGCATAATATCCATATAAGCGAGTTATAAACGGAGAATTCACCTCCTGAAGAAGAGCAATATCAATATCCAGGGAATGAAAAGTTTTTGCAAGAAGACGAAAATTTTCAGGAGTTTGGATATTACTAATATTCAGGGTAAGAATTTTATATGCCTGTGACATAAAGAGGGACAAGTTAGCCCAAGAACAATTAAAAGAATAAACAGCTAGAGGACAGTAATAAGAAATTATTCTTCAAGCGGGAGTTCCAAGGTTGCATGAGGCGTGTCCTCCGACATAGGCTCAGTAGGACTTGCAGATAACGGCAGAGATTTCCCAGCTTTGTCACTGTTAACATGATGTTTGGAGGACAAGCCACTCTGTAATCGCGGATCTCGGGGTGAAATCGCTGGTTTATTATTGAATAGTGTCAGAGCATCCAAGTCATGCAAAGGTGTAGCCGTAGATTGGGATATTTCACGTACTTTTTGTTTCTTCGCATTGGGTCCTATGTTTATCTCCTCTTCATTCAACGGTGCAGTAGCTACCTGGTCAGTGTTACTAGCACGTGGGGATAAGGGAAGCATGTCATGCCGTTGCGACAACAGCAAGGTCGGAGTCATAGGTTTCAAGGGAGAGGCGGGCTGTTGAGAGGGCTCGGAAGGGGGGAGAGCGTCTGCCTGCTGGTCAGGTTGAATGGGGCTGGAAGCAGACGTTTCCTGAGGAGTAATAATATTTTACTGAGAGAATAGTTCACTCATTAATGTTGGACGAGGTACTTGTGGCATCTTTGAAGTAAATTTCTTGTAAGGACAACGATCACGGAAATGAGTGGTTTCTCCACACGTAGTACATGTGGGTGGTTGCCCTGTGTAACTAATGTAAGCCTCGTGACCAGCAATCATCAAATTAGATGGAATAGGTTTTTTCAAATCAATTTGAATAGAACGAATTCCATTTTGCACCCGATACTTATAGCCGAGAGACCAATGTTCATTTTCCATTTTAATCACAGAGCCGTATACCTGTAATGCTTGGGGTATTTTATAATTTGATAATTCCGGGGGTAAATGAAACACACGGGCATGGTTATATTCTGCACTGGCATCACTAATTGTTACGGAAGTCACAGATCCTTCTTCAGTTACAAAGGGAGTTGTGCCCTGATGGACATTTAACAACTGTTCGAAAATCACTCTACTGTGTAACTTCATAAATACTACATTTTGCTTACCAATTAATTGAAGTGTGTCCAATTGATCCTCGGCTATACGTAGGGGGGTATCCAACCAGAGATGTATATCTAATGGCGTAGGCCGAGGCTTACTTTTATCGAAGGCAGCTTTCAAAGTGTTCACTCGTGTGATCTTGTTCATAATTAAAATTGGCTAGACAACTATGAAAGTGTCGCAAAAGAAATGTGAAGAAAAAATTTAACTAAGAAGAAACTGACAAAAACCGAATAGCACAAAACGAAACGCAGGCAACTGTTACGTCTGTACTCCACGCCACTCTGCAGCGGACTGTTACACTTTGGCACATTCCACAAGAAAACGCTTGCAAACATCAACGGAAGGATGTTGCTTAAAAAGTATTGATACATGCTGCAACTATTACTCTTCTCAATATAGCACAATCTCGAAAATGAAGAATGCAGAATCATTTTTCGATTTATAGCGTAGAAAAATATTATGAAAAAAATAATTAAAATACATTCTAAATCTTAATCCAAATGAAGCAAAAGCTATGTACAACTAGAACTTAATCGGTGTATTCATCTACAAGTATAATTATTTAAACACACCACAGACATTTTCATATTGTCCTTTCCCTCTTCTACACTTTATTTACGTTTGGGGATCTGTTGTGGCCATTTATTTTACTATTTTTTGCTTTAGTCTGCAGGATTTGGTTCATATTTCGCAGTGCGCCGGTCGGGGGGACGAATTTGGACACAGTTCATTGCAAGTACTTCAATGGTTTGTTTCAATAATTACGTACAGTTCTGTGCAGGGTATTCGTTCTATAGTATCCTAATCCATTGGCAATAATAATAATAATAATAATAATAATAATAATAATAATAATAATAATAATAATAATAATAATAATAATAATAATAATAATAATAATAATAATGTTATAAAATCAATACATTGCACATATGCGTATTTGATGCATGGGTCGTCGACCAAACATGCTTAAGTGCGATAATTCATAATACTATACCAGAATAGTATACTCTTATGCATTATTGGTTCTTGTACAGTATGAACTTCTTGTAGTACAAAATAATGTACAACACTTTCAGTATTAGTAAAGCGTTGCAAGTGAGATCATAAAAGTGTGTGTGCGTAATGGAGGAACAGCTATTTGCACATGACGTAATACCTCAAATTAAGTTATATCCGCTTCCTTAGTGAATGAATGAATATTTATTATACCGAGGGTGCCAAAATGTATACACACTTTCACAGCAGATATATGTTTTATGTATTTCAAAGTTGGACCGAAAAACAGCGTTATACCCTTTGAGTTGATCTTAGGATTTCGTAACAGCGATATCTTTAAAGGGAAAACGTGGTCAAGGAAAGTTTAAAAACCGTTATATTGCACTATAATTTATGAGACAGGGTCCTGGTAGCCATGATACTCAGTGCTTCCTCCTGTGCCAATCTATTTAAGCAACGTGATGTTTTTGGGTGTAACCGATTGGTACTTAGCTCCAAATTCAAAATGCTGATAATCTTTGGACATAAAATCTACTAAACATGAGCTCTTGTGCTGCCAATGTCACACAGCTTTATTTGAGTTTATAACTGCACCTATGCAAACACGTGCATGTTTTCACTTGCATTCATAGTCGGTCCTGGTGGTGTAGTGGTAACTATACTTGCCTTCTCAAACCCAATATCGCGGGTTCGAACCTAGCCAGGGTCGATGGATTTTTTTCGGGCGTAAAAATCCTAGGTATGGCTTCCTTCGGAAGGGAAGTAAAACCGTGGGTCCCGTGTCGTACATTTACGGCATGAAAAAGAACCTCAAGCATGAAAGAAGAGGCCTATGAGCAAAATTTGTCGGCCATTTTACGCCCTGATTTGAATGGGACGCTGATGACCTGAGATGTTAAAGAGTGTCCATAAATAAACCAAATCAATCACTTGCATTCATTGCTCGATCTTGATGATATATGATAATAGAGCTAAAAATCATTACTGAAAATTTAACTGGAACAAACTTGAAAAGACTTCCTATGTAAGTCAACTAAATTTATGCTTAATCTCTGAATAAATGTAAGCTTGGAAGAAGTGAATGGAATTCATAACCGGGTTCACCGGTTCGTTACACTTGAAACGCCGCATAACTACATAAACAGAGATATGCAGCGGAAACGAATATAAATAGCGGAATGAGAGTAAAAAGATTAGCAATGCGTGTTAAAATATGATCAAAGTGCAAAAACCTACATTTCTCCCATTTCTCGGACCCTTTTTTTCCGGAAAGAATTGCTGCTTTTAATACCATGACATTTAGACATCTTTTACCTTCAACTTGGTGTGTTGCATGAAATCGGAATATTACTGAATCCCTTCATTTAAACACAAGATAGCTGCCGATGCCGCCTGTTAATGCATTTATTCGTGTAAAGTCGGACAGCAAAATAAATTACTTTATCTGCAGCCAGTTTTTGTAAGTCAAGCTAACAGAACGTTTTGCACACTTAAGAGCCTAGCTGTTAGGTTAGGTTAAAGAACTACTGTACAGCACGCTTAACACGATATTTACTCGAGCGTGGGGGTACAGCTTTGATTTCTTTTCGAACAACATTTTCCGCAATGTCAACTCCATCATTTTCTTACAGTAATAAATATAACATTATCATTATCTGCATCGTAATTGAAGAGTGGCTTTCCAAGATTCATAGTAATTGTTTACATTAGTCTTCTCTTATTTTCAACTTTCCAAACATTGTAAGTATTTTGTTACTATTTAATGGAGTGATTATAAATTGTAGTCAAAGATAAAGAAATTAGATGAATTTACTGTATATTTTAGCTAACAGGACAGGTTTAAAACGTTAGCTATCGAAAAATTTTAAACCTTCAAAATGCATTTAATCCGATTTATGAATAGTTTCTAATAATAATAATAATAATAATAATAATAATAATAATAATAATAATAATAATAATAAACAACTAACATCAATTAGTCTGTTCATAGCACTGCTTAAGGCAGTAGTTGCTGCTAATGATTAATTAATAATTATTTTGTGTATCTAGAAGGAATATTATCAATTAACCCTATATTAATCGCACGCGGAATTTCGTTCCGCACTCCAAAACATTTGTAAAAGCCGTTATCCTGCTAACAATTGGAGCGGCTCCTCCTTTGTCTAGCGTCTTTTTAACTTCCATTATTAGATACGAGTCTGTTATTACATTCAGTATTTGTTAATTCTTTGTGGATAATCGTTCAGTTCATTTCAACCGTGCGTGGAGCGGAGAATAATTCCTATGCGCGACAAAGTAACGTTGTTACTTATATAGCAACACACTTGTCTGGTTTTATACAATATTTCAGTATAAGTGAAATATGTATAAGTATGCAAAAGAAGAAAAATAATTCGTACTTTTAATATTAAAAATTTTGAACAATGAAAACGATGAAGGAGAATGTATTTGCAGAGAGAGGTGAAGGAGATAAATTGGACAATAGGGAAAATAGCGAACATGATTCTGAAAGTAATGAATTGACTGATGAAGATCCGGCTGCATTTTAAGTCAACATTTCGCGGCAAGAGATGCCACCTCCAGTTGTTTCTCTGTTCATGTGCCATATTTGCTTGGAAAGGACAAACACTACAAAATGATTTATGCACTGGCTTATGTGAGAGCAAGGCAACAGAATTGTGACACTTACCTGGGAGTCAAGGGACAAGCCAAACAAGCTGGTACACCAATCGAGTCATGGGGTATGTTTTTTTTTCCCCAACATATTGAAAAAATTGTGGAATGTACACATCATTGGATTTCTAGACTCATGAAAAACTACAATAGAGAAAGAGAAGCTCAAGATACCAATCTAGCCGAAATAAAGGCTTTGCTTGGTTCACACTATCTTGTAGGAATCATGAAGTCGTCACACGAAAATTTAGATGATTTATATGCACAGGAGTGGAATTTTTCTCCGCAGCAAGGCCGCTTAGAAGAGTTAAAATTCTTTTGACAGCACTTCGTTTTGATGACACATATAGCAGAAATGAAAGAAAGCAGTTTGACACTCTGGCATGTTGAATGATTCAACACATGCTGCAAAAACAACTACTCTGTGGGAGAGTACAGCCCAGTTGACGAAATGCTAGAATCTTTCAGAGAATGCTGCAGCTTTCGAGTGTTCATGAAATCAAAACCAGCGAAATATGGTCCTTTGTGACGATATATCTTTTTATGCATGGAAATATATGCTGTACAGCAACCTGGGCCAGTCCAGCAGTACAGCACACTCCATCAAATATTTCTAGGATTAGTTGAAGCCATATCAGGAAGGGACGAAACATCAGTACCAGCAATTAGTTCAATTCAATGACCCTAGCAATAGAACTTCATCATCAGAAGCTATCCATAGTTGTCATATATAAAAAATAACAGGGAAATCCCTGTGTTTTTCACTGAAGGAAAACATCGCGAAGAATGCAGTAGAATTTTTGATTTTGGGAAAAGACGACATTATTGTCACGTGCCAAAGAAGAATAGTGCGGCTATTCTGCTCTCATCTGTACGTTTTTCTCATTCTATAGATAAAGCATCTGGAGATTCAAAAAAACTAAAGTTGCTAACGTTCTGTAACCTCACCAGGGAGGCATTAGTACAATGGATGAGATGAAGGCTGTGTATTCCGTATCAGGGAAGACAAATTCTTGGTCTCTTGCTCCCTTTTTGCGCTAATGAATGTTGGTGGTGTCAACAGCTATATATTTTTCCAGATTAACAACCAGAAAAGCATCCTCAGACGAGAGTTTTTGAACATTCTGGCACAGCAACTCTGTCTAGAATCCAGATCAAAATTAGGCCACATTAGCTGTGCAAAATGTCTCGCTATTTGAGAGCAAAAGTGAGGGGGTTGGCAAGAATGCTGAAGAGCAAACTACAAAATCCAAAACAGTTTCGGAATCTAAGAAATGTTTCTTTTGTACAAAAAAAAAAAAAAAAAAGAAAAAAGAAAATAAGAAGACAAAATATTCATGTACTGCATGTCACAACTTTGTGTGCGTGTGGGGTGCATGAAAAGACGGCTACTTATTGGTACAGTGCGTTTAGCAGGAATCAGACAAAGAACACTTGGACACGGTATCATAATATTAGAGAATAACTGAAGTATTTTAAGTTTACATACATATAAATATATGATAATGCATTAACCATTGCATTTGCATAATTTTGTGTTCTGTATTTTCTCTTTCAAATTTGTATTTATTCACATTTATACACATCTGAGTATATTACGTTGTATAATTGTCCATTAATGTCACTTCGTACTTTATTGAAATATAACAATGAATATTTTAAATGAAAAAATAAAGATAATAAAATTACGCATTGCAACTATAAGAAATAATGAGAAATAACTATCAAGGATTTGCTACGGAACATAATTCCATGCGCGGCAAAAAGAGTTATGAAGAGGGCGCGACTAATGTAGGGTTAAGAAATTAAAAAGCTGAAGAAAGTATAATTAGCAATGTAGGTTTGTAAAGGTGCATGTAAGTGACTTTACTTCTCTCTGTAATACTATTATTTTCAATAGGGAGAGAGCATCTGTACAGAAAGATGTCCCAATAAACTCCCAGAAGATGTGCACTGCAGATATCAAAGTTATTTCATGCAGGCGTAATGTGTTTTACAAATGCATGACTTTTTTTAAGGTAAAAGATGTTTAATCTAAAATTGTTTAAATTTCTAGGCGTAAATAGCACATCTTTAAGTAACTTATGTAACTTTTCTAAACGGATTGATTAAAAGCAGTGCAAAGTTTCATAGGCATTTAAGCACAATTCCGTGGTTGAGACAACTAGTAATTTTTTCAAAGATTTTATATTCAGAAAATGTTCCAAAATAAAACTGATAAGTAAAAGGCGTACTTTATCCATAACTGTAGTGCAGAAAAAAATAGTAATTTTTAAACATATGAGTAACTCTCTGGTCCAAGTAAAATTAATTACTTTAAAATTATTGGCAAATGATCGAGAAATTATCGACTGCAGTGAAAATGATGCATGGTTATTATTCTTTATGAAACACCATTAATACTGTTATTTTCACAATCAAGTCATTAACAATTGAAACGTACTAAATGGTACAGAACTGTAATATCAAATTCGATTTAAAAAGTCATCTCATGCAAAACCTTGACATCACATATTCCATCCTTTTCTCGTTAAAAAAAAAAAACACAAATTTGTAACCTGCGTTTCAATGTCATATCCCCTTTTGCTACTGGTTTATACAATACCTTCGCAAGGTTTTTGCCATCAGAACATTGCATCTGCCAGTGACTGACTGGTCTTTGTGGTCGTGATTCCCTCGCAAAACTAGTCCGAGTATTATAGATAGTTGTTTTGATATATGCTGACAATTTTTGTTTGTTGATTTGATTTATTTACGGACGCCCTTTAACATCTCATTACTGGCAATCGACATTCTTCTGTCGCAGGATTGCTTGAAAAGGTTAAGTACAAATATACAATTATTACAATTTTTAAGTTACGTTTAGGGGAATTATATTTGAATCTTATTTTATTCGTGAAATAGTCCTAGTAAATATCATAGTTTCAAGTGATTAGTTGCGCTTTTAAGATATGTAATGCAGAAATAAAAATGAATGATAGTCGTGTGTGAATTAAAACAAAATTTATGATTCTATCATTTCTTCCAAACTATATGATGTGTATTTAATATCATGTTACATAAACATAACGGTTTATGTGAGCTATGTTCATTCTAGCATTAATCATATGTGTAAATATTTGCTTATATAATATACTGTATTTTAGAACTGATATTTAAAGATACTATGATTAGAGACAGTGTTCCTAACAGAAAATAAGTTCATATTAGCTTATGTCTTCAGTAACGTAATCTGGCAACTAATAACATCTCAACATCGAGAATGATTATCGATGGTTATGATATGGTAACAACAATGGCAGTTATTGTTCATTACATTTGTAGTACTGATCACAAATATGCAAATGTTCTGTTCTGGAAGCAAAAGCATTTATTTCATTTCTATATCTCGATAAAAAATTGCTTTTTACTTCATAAGACTCAATTTAAACAGCGGTTGGACAGTGAGAATTTAAATTAATTCATAACATTTTGTCTAGCCTTATTTCCTCGTTCTCTTCTGAGTTATATAAAATAATTTTTAAACCGTTTATGTCTGTCCAAAGTTAGGCATTCAATTCAGTTCAAAGGTGCTACAACTCGAAAATGTGAATACTTTAAGAGAGTGGTTTTTAAAATTATATATGGTACAATAATTACAAATAGTATTTTCCAGTATTTTGGATACCCTTACAAACACAAATGAAATATTGTATACTGCATATAAAAAATTAACAAGTTGTATTGGATTATTGTTTCTAATGGTTCTATCAAGGCAGCACATGAAATAATTGCAACATTTACAGCATTCAACATATTTCTCCTTCCCAAGCTCTCTGTCATCATCAGTTTTTTCTTGGGTTCTTCCTTTTACTTTTAGACTTTGATAGAAAGTCCAGTGGGAGGTGCACTTTCCATCAATTTCTTCCTCTTAGCTACCGAAATTATTAAAAGTTCTTTGTATGCATGCTGAGCAGGCAAATATGTTGACGTTCATTACAAATTGTGCGCTAAAATACTTCATTTTGGTAGCTTGATTTCTAAAATACTGTATATGGAAATTATTTTTATAATATCATAACTTATTTCTGGCCAATTAATGTTATCTCCACTTACATTGACATGATCTAGCTTTAAGTAACGGTGCACTAAAAATAGATACAGTTCCTCACTGTAAGTTCAGTCAACAGAACATATTAACCCCAAGCCGTACTAAGTTCTTGGGAGTGCCGATGTTTCACGATCCATTGCGGGTCTCCTCATCAGGATCAGATTGTCCGTAAGCCTTTAGCTACAGAGAAAATTAACCTTTGACACCCATGACGCAATGGTTGAAGATGATCAATGGGGAGCGAGGTTCTGCGAAGGAAGATGTTCCGATAAGCTCGCAGAAGGTATGTACTGAAGATTCAAGAGCTATTTTAAGCAGTGCGTAATGCACTTTTACAAATGCACTGCAGAATTGACAAACTACCACGTTTTATCAGTGATTAATGTGGGGCTGAGTCAACGTTGCATCTGGCGCCAATGTGAATGCAAGTGCCGCTGGATTTATTGCAAGGTCGCGTGCTCGAATCATCCTCGTGGTGCAGCAAGTATTGTGTCATTGAAATGTCTACTGCTACGTTTTGCTTACATTGACGTTCTTTAAAGGTGAAGCGAGTCAAATCAAAAACTGTTTGTGCTTTTAGACGTAAATAACAAACCTTAAAAGTAATTTTTGTAAATATTTTAAACGCGTTGATCAATACAGTTTTCAAAGGATTATTTTATTATAACTCAGCAGCTGAAATATCAAATAATCTTTTTAATGCGTGTTATATTCCAAAAGTGAACCAAAATAAAGAGATAAAAGGCTCTACTTAAGATTTTTTTGATTAATTTATTTATGGACGCTCTTTAACATCTCAGGTCATTCATTCAATTCAGAGCGTGAAACGACCGATAAATTATGCTCAGAGGTCTCTTTTTTCAGGCTTGGGGTTCTTTTTGTGCCGCAAATCTACTACATGGGACCCACGGCTTTACTTCCCTTACGAAGGAAGCCACACTTAGAATTTTCACGCCCGAAAATATCCATCGATCCTGGCCGGGTTTGAACCCGCGATCTTGGGTTTAGAAGATAAGTATGGTTACCACTATACCACCAGGACCGACACTCAAGATGATGTAATATTCATAGCTAAAGAATAGAACAAAGAAATGGTAACTTTTAAGCATGAATATCACCCAGGAATGAAAATAATCATTTTAAATTTTATTGTTTAAATTTTAATACATATTCATATAAAGTGTTTAAAAAATAGTACAAGCTAAAAGAAGCAAAAAATTTCAATAAACGTGGATGAGCAGATTACATGGTAATGCCATTAATTTTGTTGGTTGGGGCCGTAACTGAACCGAAAAACTAGACAATACAAACCAACAATATTCATGCTTATACGCATGTCACACTTTCCCCTTACCCTCGTTGCTTGAGCCTTAGTAATAAACAAAAACCAATAAATTTATCTAGTGTTGCTACGTACATTGCAAATAAAGATAAGATTTGTAAACATGGAAGGAAAAAACAGCAAATTAGAATACGCATATATGCAATTCATGTATGGCAAAGCCGACGACAATGCACTGATGTGCGTTTGTAACCAGAATCTTTTCCCAACAGAAGACGGCCCGACAGTCGAACATTCACTAGGATCAACGCCTTTAAGGAAATGAGATATTTGGGAATCAAGGATAACCAAGTAGACCGAGATCCATAGCACCTGATGTAGAAGAAAGGGTGTTAGAACGTGCAAATGTAAATGCAGGAACTTCGATCAGAAGGGTTGCAGTGAACAAGTACAAGCAGGTGTGGCGAGTTTTACATCGGAATTACTGAACCCATACCATATCCAGCGTAGAAGATATCAAAAACACACACTTCCTTCTGCCATCATATGGAACAACAGCGCTCTAAACCCCCAGTTTTTAAACAGCATTTTGTTTGCGGATCGTGACGATATTTTTAATTTACACAACCGTCACGTGTGAGCCGATATCAACCCTCGTGCAGTGAAAGAGGCACGACATCAACAATTTTTCACTTCCAATATCTGGGCAGGAAAACTCGGCGACTGTTTAATTGGACAATATTTTCTCCCAAACAAGCTAATCGGAGAGCAGTACCTGCGCTTTTTGAAGAATTATCTTCCGAACTTACTAGGAGATGTTCCATTGCAACAACAGCAGATGTGGTTTGTGCACGATGGTGTAGCAGCACATTTCCTTCAGCGAGTTAGAGGTTACCTAAACAGACTTATGGTGAACAAGGTTTAGATGCCTGCCAGATCACTAGATTTAAATCCTTTGAACTTAAAACCAAATTTGTGCAACGGATAATTATATCATCGGATTCTAAATGCCTTCCAACAAATGAATGTCACAGGATTGCCTCAGGTCTTTGCGGAGAAGACTACAGAATTGCATTCAAGAGTGCATCCAGCATTTTGAGCTCCTGCAGTAAAACCTTCACTTGATGTTCATTAGTATAACTGTTGCTAAAAAAGTTTATTTTGTGTATGTTCAATCCTATTTCTGCGCTGCTTAAGCCAAGTTAATGAATTAAAGCTTTCTCTTTATTGATAGATTAAATAAAATTGTTACAGCTTTTGTTGGAATTAGTTCTCTGATATTGCCCATGGACTTGGTTCAGTGGCTACCGCAACTAATAAAATAAATACCATTATCTCGTATATAGTTATTTTGCAGACCCATGTTTACTGTGATTCTTTTACCTTATAATTTTACCCGTACATTTTTATCGTCATTTTTTAAACTTTTGTGAATGTATGCACAAAGAAAACCACTGCATTTTTGGATTCTAATTTCAGTCAAAGTTGTTTAAGGAAACAAATGAAAAATACACAATAAATAAATTCATTTCATTATAACAAAGGAGCTATACGCTGAACGTTGAGCTAAAGCTAGAAAAGTTACTTATTAAAATGAAAGCCTTACCAACTTTATACATTGAGCGAAGAAGATGGAAGAACAGTCGAAGCTGCTGAAATGAATGAGGGTTGTAGTGCCAACTCACCTGCGAGCCAGGCATTGAAGTCTCCACATGAGAGGCAGATGGTAGTAACGCGGGGCATCAAGAATCACCTGATAATAAAGATAAAGGTGGGCATGAAACAAAGTTGGACCAACGGCGGAATGAATGGCAAGGGAAATCAGCGCTTCCAGAGAAAAGCTACCAAAGCGCAGCTTCGTTCGCCACAAATCCCACTTACGACCGCTGGGAATGAGAAAAAATTTAAATTAGATGAGAGAAAAATACAGAAATAAAAAAAAAAGAATATTAAAATAAAAGAAAAAAGTTGGATCTGGAATATGCCCATAAAGTAAGATGTGAGGAAGAAGAAGGAGGAGGAGAAGAACAAGAACAAGAACAAGAACAAGAAGAAGAAGAAGAAGAAGAATTATATATAAGTTCCCCCATAAAAAAAGGTTATATCTCAAGGAATTTTCCGCCTCCATCCGTTCATTTTTATCCGTCCATTCACCTCCACACCCGTCCTTTGCAACCCAAAGCACTTAATAATTTTCTGACCGACACGATGGCCGAATTCGCAAAGGCAGGGTCTCGTGAACGGGAGATCTATGCTTCGAATCTCACCAGTGATTCTGATTGAGTCATTTCCAGGTTTTTTTTATCCTAGTCATTCGCAAATGTAAGGGAGGTGCTCTCTAAATTTAGGCAAAAATACTCCTTTCCCAATTTACCACTACATGTTATGTGTCATTAACGTCCACCGCTGCCATGAAAAGTGAAAGTCGGACTTTTAATATGAAGCGATCTAAACTTTCAAACATTCTAATTACTGCTACCTGTTGTTATTATTATTATTTAAAGTCATCTTTTGTTACCATTCACGGTAGTAATGTACAAGTATACATGAATCAAACAGCAGGATGTGTTCCACTGAACCGCTTTTCTTTGTTGGTATCAATCTCGGCATTACTGTTACAAGCTCCTTCCAGCTAGATTTAATATTCGCATACCAACATGTGCCTGCACGGGTGTGAAATGAAACTACAACGTTTGCTGTTTTATCCATATGGAATCTGCTGTTATGACCTACTTAGTGACTAGAGTCGATTTTCGAACCCTAGCGTTATGTTGGTTGCGAAGTGTTTACCTTATATAGAGTGAAACGTGAGCCTACTTTTAAATAAAACTCGCTGTTGACATTTGCCACCTGGAAATATTACAGTAATCATGTTCAAAGTTCACAGCTCTTCATATTTCATACGTCTAAAGATAATCGTTTAAAAAGGTTCCTTAACAGTCTACTTAATATATGTGTAGTCGTTTCCAATTCGCTGGCTTTCAAATGTTTCATAATTTACATTGTTTGATATTTGGCCTCTGGCCTGTAAATGCTTGCGTGTGACGAAATTTATCTCGACAGTACAACATATTTAACTCCACTCTATTAATTTGACTGCAAATTTCTGTTTCAACAGTATTTTAAGACAACGCTATTGTGATATTATATTAATACAGTAAATGTTTGTATTATGAATTTTCTAGGTTTATTTTCAGTATATCAAAAATAGTGATTATATAAGGGCTATTGATAAATCCATGCAAAATCAAAAGGTTGCTGGGTGTTTTCAGCGCTACCTTGAATTATGTACACGGTTATAAACTGTTATGAAGCTTAGTCTATGTTTGACAGCTAATTTTCTTTTAAAATGGAGAAACGCGGATTTCGTATATTAATAAACAATTACTTTTTGAAAACGACAACGCCCATAGATACTCATATGGACAAACATTACCACTACACCTTCCTTTAGAATTGATTTGGAAAGATAAGCGACAAGCAATGCAGAAACTCCCGAAATGAGTGAAAAAAAAATCCATAACATAGTGCTTAGCGATCAGATACCAAAGGTGCGGGAGATTGCTGAAGCTGTGGGTGGAGATCGGGAGCATAAAACTTGTACACTCATTTTTATTTCAACAGACTACTGTCCTTTGCTGAGTTAAGAAACCCTGAATAGAGCAGAAGGGAGGTGGAGCTTGTAAATGCACTTATCTTGAGATATAGAACCACTTTCAGGGCCACCTGCCTATTCCTCTTTCATTTAGGTTTTTTTTTTTTTTTTTAGCATGGGACAGTGCAATCTTTCAACAAAAGTGAATAATAGATAAATTATAGATCCGAGATCGTCTAATGAATTTGGGTCTGGCCCATAGGTGATATAAGTAAACATTAAAAAGCACTTGGTGGTTTCATCTCTCTTCACACCGCCACGGGTGGCCGAGGTCGTTAAGGCACGAACTCGTGAGCGGGAGGTCTGCGGTTCGAATCCCGCCAGGACCGTCCTCCCTGACTGGGGTTTTTTCCAGGTTTTCCTCAGTCTTCATAACTGGCATATGCCGGGGAGGTACCTAAAACTTAGGCCTGGAACGCTTCCTTCCTTAAAAAAAAAAATATATATATCCTTTCCCAATTTATCATTTCATCTCATGTATCATCAGTGTCCACCGCCTGTGGTGCCTCAGTAGTGAAAACGGGCGTTAAACACTACTCAAAAAAAAAAAAAAAAATGTCTCTTCACATCTTTCACAATATAGAACGCTTCACACACTACGAATGTCTGGCTGTCTTCATGCCGTACACAGACATTTCAAAGTTTGCCTGTATGGTGATAGATCTCTGATCACAACCCACCAGAAGATATTGTAGGTGCCTATTTCTGAGTGATGGTTGATCTGGATATGCAGTATAATTTGTTCAAGAATCTCTTTTAGAGCGGAACGGATCAATCGCCTCGCGGGGCTGCCAGTAACATGTCCACCTGCTCAGTAAGAAACTTAATTTATGGCCTGTACTTGACACAGGACAACATGGACATGCAGGGTTGGCAGGTTATATTTGCTACCCACCAATGCAATTGGGAGCTGTAGAGTACTGAGCATGTCACATCATGTCCTAGCAGATAATGGTCAATGTATTTCTGTCCCTTGAGGGGATGTTGCGCAATTTCATAGCAAGCTTCGGTACAGTCCAAAGATTTGTTGTTGTTGTCCCAGAAGCTCTTCTTAGAAGAATGGCACAAACGCTGCCTTAAAGGTAATTGATTGATTGATTTATTTAAGGACGCTCTTTAACAGCTCAGGTCATCAGCGTCCCATTCAACTCAGGGCGTGAAACGGCCGACAAATTTTGCTCAGAGGCCTCTCTTTCAGGCTTGAGGTTCTTTTTCGTACCGCAAATGTACGACACGGGACCCACGGCTTTACTTCCCTTCCGAAGGAAGCCATACTTAGGATTTTTACGCCCGAAAAAATCCATCGGTCCTGGCCGGATTTGAACCCGCGTTTTGGGTATAGGAGGCAAGTACGGTAACTACTACACCACCAGAACCGACGCTGCCTTAAAGGCAATGTAACAATTACATATGATTTAAAACGTAATAACATGTCAAAACCATTTTAAAAATGGTGTCAAATAAATAAAACAATGGATCTAATTAAAAACTTTCTCAGGATTATTGAAAAAATGTCTCTATAAACTCTGCTTTCTTTTCATGAACATTTTTTTATTTCCTAGTATCTCCAGCAGTGGCAGAGTATGTGGTCAATGCATTCCGTAATGCAACAGCACATTTTTGAGAAATGCATATTCAAAAGAAAAATTCACTGTTTTGATCACCATGTTTAAGTCCTGAGAAATTGTGTGACAACTTAGGCATAATTAAGACTTACTTTTTCAAATCTTTATTGAGTGTATGAACAAAAATTATTTTAACAAACGAGTCGATCCTGTGTTCTAGTGGTAACCATACTTGACAAGTAGACCCAAAATCGCGGCTTCAATTCCGGACAGTGTCGATGGATTTTTCAGGAGTAGAATTCCTAAGTAGGCTTCCTTCTGGAGGGAAGTAAATCCGTGGGTCCCGTGTAATAGTGTGTGGCATGTAAAAGAACCTCAAACGTGAAAAAAGAGGCCTCTGAGCAAAATTTATCTACCCTTTCACTACCTGAATTGAATGAGACGCTGATGACCAGAAATGTTAAAGAGCGGTAGTAAATAAACCAAATGAAATCAAATATAACAAATGAGGAAGCTCTTTCAGAACTCACAGACTGAGGAAACAAGCCGCGCCTAGATGCGGAATATTAGCACTTTGATTTAACGGATTTCAGATAATTTGTAATCTGTAGTTAAACTTCGGGCGATGCATTGGATGACATTGTCAGGATAGAATAAAAATGCGTTGAAAAGTTAGTAAATAACTTACAATAGGGATGGGTTAGCCGAGTCAAGGCCACAAAGCACAGAAGTGCTGAATCCATATCCTTGATGATTATATGATGACTTCCATGGTTTGCAGTGCGCCACTTTAGAAAGAAAGTATGCACATTGCAAACTTTTAGTTTGGCTTACGGTTGCCCATCTCTGATTTACAGCATTAGTGTTTTAGTTAGGTTAAATATATACATCCTTTTATTTAATAGTAAATTACCGAATCAACTGATGCCTCCTATTCATAAACGAGGATTAGAGGAATTTGTGGCCGGCATTTACTGACGTGCCCGCCGACAGGCTATTCCTGTGAGGCGGTAGAGTACTTCATGGGTCTCCAGGTACATGATTCATTCAAGCTCTGCGATCTTTAAGCGCAATTTTGCTCTAACACCCTCGCCATTCGCAGGAGTACCAACAGTGGATCCTTTACTTAAAAATGCCGTTTGCTGTTATGCATTAATGTGTAAGAAAAGGGCGACCTTCTCTCAACCTTGTCATTATCCAATATAATGCGCTTCTTGGCACGGGTTTCTCAGCAACGTTCATAGCCGGTTCCTCCTTAAGCTCCCACGCATTTATTTGTATAATTTACCAGGGCGTTACTTCGAGTAAAAAAAAAAAAAAAAATAAATAAAAAATAAAAAAAATAGCAACTCCGTTCCCACCGGCATGGATGTTTACAAAATTGCGTTAGACTTCAGGGATACTATGTAGAAAAATAATACATTGTCTAAGATGATTAGAATACTTAGAAAGTCAATGTGCATTTAAGTATGCGGCATACTGAAATACACAATTGATGTACAAAAAAGTTCACGAATATGTTACGATTAAATTGAATAGTATGCGTTTCGGAAAAGGTATTCCTCAATAGTTGATAAATTAAAAAACAATAAATGCCTAATTGCGCTGAGGAAGAAAGAAACTAAACCTAAGAAGATTAACCCAGTTAGGTCGGAAGACAAAGCATGACCTCCAATGCGACCGAAGGACTTTGTCGTGCCGAAGCTGTCATTTCTCTTCTTATCGCTAAAACAACTTTCCAATAGAGAAAAATGAGCCAAATCGAGTACGGCAAGTAGTTCGAGGCCTTGCCTTATGTAAGTTTACAAGAGCGGAAGTCTTCAAAGAAAACAGTTATAGCCACTGCTGATTCCAATGAGCGCTGAAAAAAAACAAGGATCGGGTTTTGCTAAATCTAGGCCTACAGGATATGCATTACTTTTTTTTATTTCTTCCGCTTAATTTACATTTTGAATTAAATTTTTCAAATATAAAAACAAGGTGAATATTTGAATTTCACTTCAGAAACTGTAGGAGATATTTTATTCTTTTAACTTTTCCTGTAGGAAAGCCTCAAGACGAACACTAATGCACTATTCTAATTAACTGCCATTTTTTTGTTTATACAACGTCAGTTTAACTGGGCTGGGCTGAATTGTTAGGTTCGGAGCAGGACATTTCGGTACTTCACCTTGCTCAGTAACTAAGCATTTGTGCCTACGACTCCAGTGGGGGAACCTCCGGGAGAAAGGGATGCGATAAGGGACAAAGCACTGGACCCCAGGATCCAGGATAGTGAGGTATGGAAATTGCCGGATTCCTAACATTGTTTTCAGATAGATGGCAGAACTCCCTTTCAAGGTGTTTGAGTCCCTCAGAAGCGCCGCTTCCATACCACACTCCAGGGTGGAAACATTTCCAAAGTACAAGCTACCGCACAAGCCATCACACACAGCACCAGCCTACCTCGCCAGGCACTATAACATTTCACAAGAAAGTGAAATGAGATAAAATGGGAGAGGGAAAATTCGTGCAAAGTAAAGACCTATCCATCATTGATCTGGATACAACACTGTCTGGCGATCAGAAGATGGCAAGAGAAAGGAATGTTTCACCTAAGCAAACAATATAAGCTAGTTGCATGTTTTATAAAATAGACAGTCTTTATTGAGATTGGCCTCAAATCATTTCTTAAACGTCTTTCTGAAACAGTTATTATATTAAATACCATCATTAATTGAATGCGTGAATATTCAAACATGAGCTTCGCAGAGAGTGGCCGTATTTGGGAAAGTATAATCAACTGCAGAATATATGAGCTGTATTTATAGTTCCACTGATTTCTAAGACTCTCAACTGTTTAAGTCTTAAGATATTATATAAACAAACAGACTCCAAGCTGCTGATCATCAAATTAACAGCATAACTAAGAAACTGAGCACTCGCGAAATGCTGTCCGTAAGAAAATTAGTAGTGATATTGCGTCAAAAACTTAGGGATTCGTGAAATTTTTCTCCAAAATTAAAGTAACCTACAGAAAATAGATCAAGGTTTTACTGGCTATAGAGCACCAATAACTGTGCAGCGAATTCAATGGAAAGATGAGAGTTGACTTAATTTCATTTAATAGATAAAATAACACGTTTGTGCTTTATATAAAGAAGATAATTAAATTTAAGATGATACAAAATACCACACAGGAAGGCTAATATTGGAGATGACAAGAATAGAATTTCAGTATGAGTAGATTGGCCAGGAAATTCTTCCTGACTTAGATTGTATTAAACGTATTTTGGCATACTTCAATAAAAATGCTCAAAAATTAAAAGCTTATAAATAGGAAACACATTAGAACAGTGAAGAAAGAATGGGGATCTATTAGCCAAAATTTTTTCAACCAGAGTACCTGAAGGTTTCAACGAATCAGATAAATGTACACACAGGGAAGGTTTAGCTTCTACTCAGCCGCTGAAAGTATGTGACAGTCATTAGGCTATAGAAAACACATGGGGCCATCGTATGTGGCAGAAGGTATGCCTGCTTATGCATTATAGGAATCCCTCACAATTACATTAGAAGGTTTGTTTGATTTACATTTGTTAAAGCGAGGTCTATATTGGCAGCTTATAGAGTAATCTACACAGATAAGTGAAGCAGAATTCGCTATGGCACTGGCCATTCTCTCATCCAGTATGCTGCGTTAAAGAATTTAGAATTGGAAATGAGACCAGATCTCACAATTGTACAGCACTGCTTTGACAGATTTCTCAGAAGCAATTTAGGGTATCGAGAAGATACTGGAAAATATACAAATCCATCTCTGAGTTCACAGATAGCTGACACGCGGGCATCCAATTTGGAGCGGGGGTTTCAGTACATGCCCTAATACGAAATCCAATATTAGTCTCAGAAGATATTATTCTGAATTTCACACAAAAATATTAGCATTTCTATCCTCAGACCAAATATGAATTACGAGAAGTACAAAAAGCAGCGCATCCTCAATTTTTCAGATAGTTAAGCAGCCCTCAAGCCACTTGATTATAACCAACTTGTGATTGCTGACTCTGTCATAGGAAAACTCTGTAGAGCTAAAATGAGTGCGAGGTCATCAAGGAATTGAAGGAAATAAAGAAGCAGATAAATTGACAAAAAGGCAGCAAAAACATTTCCTTTATTGAACCCAAATCTGCCTGCTGCATTAGAAAACTAAATACAAAATACGCAATACGAACCTGAACCAAGGAAGAACAAACAAAAGACTGGTTTAAATACTCGCAAAACTCTTATCAAAGATCCCCTAAAGAAACTTCTCTACTTGGAAAGGAAGAAACTAAGGAGATCAGTTGTACTAATAATTGGAAATACGCCTTCATATAACATCTGCAGGTTATGGGACTCTTTCAAGATGATCCTTATGTCAGCAACATAATGGATCTGCTAAACACATACTTTGAATGTGAGATTCTAGGTAGACGGAGATTCCAACAACGGTTCCTGCCATAGGATGACATGCGAGAGCTTCAAGACTTTCAAATAATCCCGGTAATTTCTGATCACTGACATCATATGGCAGAGACAAAAATATAATTAAATCATTATTTATTACGTATTATTGAAGTTAAATTTACATTCAATATTGAAGTTCTGGCCAATGCTGTCATGGAAGCCATACGCGCTGTCCTTCTTCAGAAATTTATCGGCCGATTCACGCCCTGAATTGAATGGTGATGATCTGGTATGTTAAATAGCGTCTTAAATAAACCAAATACTGCAACTATAGACCTAGATAGTGTGAAACAATTTCAATATATAAATAAACCCCTATATAGTTGGCGGTTATACTATGAAACTTTAGGAAAAATGAACTTAAGATTACTAATGCAGTTTTTAAGAAAAAAATAGAAAACATCGTTGTCTTATCCATCTACAAAATAGTTGATAACTGCACAATAATCTGATATGTTAATTTTCATACATATACTTAATCATCTTAAACAATCATAAATAGTATTCATAGCTAGGAAAGCGTTTCTCTTTTCAAAACTTTTTAATTATTATGTTTACAGGATGCTTGGCACGCTAAACTAGAAACGATATTTGGAATTTTATGATATAATTGCAGCGACATTCTATGTAAAAGCCTGCTGACTAAACTTCTTTTTTGCTATCTTTGCTGCTGTACTTATAGCACTATGTAGCTGAACTCATTTTTCTGTAGATGATATTATGTACGCACACGCGCAGAAACACAATTCACACTAATACACGGAACACGGAACTTCTTAACAGGGAACAATGTCTTGTGTTTAGCCGGGAATAGAGTCGGGGACCCATAGCAAGTAGCACTACGAGGCTAGTCAAAAAAAAATAATAATTAAATAAGTGTACCTATGATTTAGTATTTAAAATTAATGACATTTCAAAAATGCAGAGTTTATAATGCACTATCTGGAAAGCAATGAAAAACAAAATATTATTTATTTTTTACAACAGACTGCATATAATCCTATGATATTTGTTTTAAAATTAATAATTTATTTTGTATATACGAATATATCAACCAAATGATTCTTGGAAATAAATAATTCAGGTCAAGGGTGGTATTCCAAGCACGAATTTTTAGCCATCTGGGCTGACGACCTAACCAAAGCTACCGTGTCCTCCGTCAAAACTCTCTCGTTTGATTCTATATACATGTAAGTGGTGTAGGCCAATTCACATTGAAAATTAAACGTAACGTAAACTTGAAAGTAAAAGCTAGATGCCCTGTGTTGTAATGGAACCATTCACAATGAATCACGTAAACATAAAAATAAACGCACTTTTAAACGTAAACTTAGAAGCTTGCAAGGTCCAAGGTTTTGCGGCTACGTCTAACTTAAACTGCTCTGTTTGTAGAGCTTTATGGTAGAATGTATCCATACACGGAGCACGGAAATCAAATGCAACTCTTGCTGCTGAAAGTCCCGAACAACGGCGGAGAGAGCCGAAGGTAGTGACTTCCAATGGAGCTAGATAATAAGCCTTTTTTTTTATTTGAATAATGTTTAGCGCCCGTTTTAACTACTGAGGAATCACAGGCGATGAACACTGATGATACATATGAGGTGAAATGATATAATGCGAAAGGATTTTTTTTAAGGAAGGAAACGTTCCAGGTTAAGTTTAAGGTACCTCCCCGTTGTTTGCCATTTATGAGGACTTAGAAAAACTGGAAAAAAACCTTAGTCAAGTAGGAGGGTCCTGGCGGGATGCAAACCCCAGTCCTACCGCTCACGAGTCCACGCCTTAACGACCTCGGCACCCGTGGCGGTGATAAGGCTTTCAAGCGCATAGTACCACTCACAGAATGAATTATAAATTGATATTTATTAATTTTTTTCTACTGCAATCAAAGGAGATTTGCCACAATTACAGTGATTTACCCGCCCCTATCAATTTATATTTACGAAAAACCACTAAGTCCATCGGTTTTTAGGATTTACCCGAGGTCAGCGTTAATATGTGTGTGTGTGTGTGTGTGTGTGTGTGTGTGTGTGTGTGTGTGTGTGTGCGCGTGTGAATTAATTGCGAATTCCAATAAGCAGATTTGCCACAGTTGCAATATTTTACCTGCCTAAAATTCTTTATCAATTTATGTGTAAAAGTTACGGAGGACAAGCATAGGTTACATTATGTTTAGCAAAAAAATAATACATGCAACATTTACACAGCGGCCACACACAGTAGTTCGGCTCCCTCCGCTGTCGCTCGGGACTTGCAGCAGGAGATGCACTTAATTTCCATGCTCCATGTAAGGGCAATTTATGGTAAAGAGAGCTGAAGATCAATGACTCTGTAGACAGAATGGCGTCAATGGACAAAACATTAATTGCATTATAAGAAAGCTATCCTTGCTCATATTACTCGAAGCAAATTAGTTGCTGCACTTTGCATATACATAAATGCTACCGCCAGAAGCAGTCATTTTCAATTAGCTGTTAGTCGATCTTCTCTTATTCTTATTTTTGATTGGCTAATACGTACGTTTGCGTCTTTCATTGTGAATGCCTACATTACTACTAAGTTAACGTGCTACGTCTTATGTTGTTATGTTTACGTTTAATTTTCATTGTGAATGGGTTATACCTTAACAGGCGACTCGTAACGCTGCGAGTAATTAGGACCCCTGCTAATTTAACCACTAATACATATATACCCTACTAACTGAGCTACCGTGTCCTCCAAGCACGGAATCGCTAACCTCTCTCGTCTGATTCTATATTCGACTTTTACATGTCGGTCCTGGTGGTGTAGTGGTTACCATACTTGCCTCCTAAACCCAAGATCGCCAGGACCGATGGATTTTTTCGGGGCGTAAAAATCCTAAGTATGGCTTCTTTCAGAAGGGAAGTAAAGGGAAGTAAAGTCGTGGGTCCCGTGTCGTACATTTATGGTACGATAAAGAACCTCAAGCCTGAAAGAGAGGCCTCTGAGCAAAATTAGTCGGCCGTTTCACGCCCTGGGTTGAATGGGACGCTTATGACCTGAGATGTTAAAGAGCGTCCTTAAATAAACATACCCAAAAAAAAAAACTTTTAAACGGCTAGTAATCGTAGAGCCTCTGAGGTTCCATACTTGCTGCAGGACACGGCAGCTCAGTCGGCAGAGTATCAACCCGGAAGGCCGAAAATCCGTGGTTGTAATCCCGGCTGTGACCCGAATTTTTCAAATCATATTTTTCATTTCCAACTTATGTTCTACACAAGGTTAGTGTGAAAGATCAATTTCAATATACGAGTACACAATCGTTATTTTATGAATGCCAATACGTTAACTCTTTCTTTATTACGGCAGCATATTCGAAACTTTGAGCTCTATATTTGGGGCAGCCAAAGACGTGGAAAAAAATAAAGATAATATCTGGATTTTTAATAAAATACTCATATTTAAGATTTTAAATGCTTTTATCTTCTTAGAAAATCTTACATCATTAACAGTTATCATAAATTTACATCTTGAAACCCATTAAAATGTATTTATAACTTTCTTTTGCTACGGTAACCTGAGAATAGCATATTAAATCACGGTACTATTGGTATACAGGTATTTGATAAAAGAAAAAGGAAGGGATTGTGGAAGTAATGAGTAAAAAGGGAATATATCTAGATTATTAACTTGACATCATTTATGAACATTACCGAACAAAAGTAAAAGTAGAGAAAATTCTTGGAGAAGAGAAAAAAAAATAAAGGACTGAGACTAAATCGAGTTCATCATCCATTTAATAATTATTCATACAAAACCATTATAAAACGGGTTGGAAATCGAAAGTTATATATACATTTTCAAAGAGAAAAATATGTAATGACTACAGTTGGAATTTTATATTTTATTTTATCAATCTTTGCGAGACTCTCCTGAGAGTACTGTGTTATCATGAGATCAGATATCATTTCCCATTTTCAGTCTTTAACACAGCATCCAGGATAGGAGAGAGACCTGTGCCACAGTAACTTCTCGAGTTGTCTGTACGCTGCTAGTTTAACATGTTTCTAGCGTTGTCCTAAAGACTGTCTTACACATCCAGCGGCAGATTTGAAGCTAAATGTCTATCTATAGCTGATTGGTGCGGACCTTCTGGTGCTCTTTGAACAAAGGCATTATTTTTGGGTAATGGATTCCCATTCTTTCTTCCCTGTTTTAATCTGTTTCTGTAACTTGGATTTTTGAACATCTTTCTTTAAGTATGCAATAAAACATCTTCAATACAACAGAAGAGTTTTCTGGCCAATCTACTTACACACTAAAAGTCTATCCTTGACATCCCCAATATTGAACTTGCTGTGTGGTATTTTGTTTTATCATGCACAGAATTATCTTCTGTATAGAAATATGGACGGGTTATTTTATCTTTTTAAGGAAAATTAGGTCGTCTCCTTTCTCCTCTTGTAGTTCGCTTTACATTATTATTGCTCAAACACCAGGAAAACCTCGATCTAGTTCATGGGGTTTCTTTGCTTTTGGAGATAATTTCACGAATCCCACAAGTATTTTGTCATGATAACATCACCGTTTGCTGGCCATGACTTCAGGACTTCGTAGTTATGCTGTTGATGCTGTGATCAGTTCAAAATGTTTGTTAATATAATCATATCTTAAACTTTGGAAAACTTGTGTGCCTTACAAAAGTCTTATAAAAGCATTGAGATTATAGTAACAATTGAAATAAAAAAAAAAAAAGTACTTGGAGAAGAGAAAAAATTTAAAGCGAGTCTAATATCTAGTACCTCACCTATTTTAATATTTATTTAGACAAAACCATTCTACAGTTTTATATACATTAGTTTTAAAAAGAAGCAAATAACTACAGCTACAGGTATTTGTCTTTTAACTCAAAAACGATTTCTGTGCTTGTACCTACTACCTTATTTAATATCCCTAACAGTTTGCTGGCTACGAGTAGAGCTTTCTGTTATTAGGAAAGAAGAAATCCACTACTTTTCCTACTGCCGATCCTCCCGTACCCATGAACAAAAACTCTCTCTTACCACAATCGGACAAGCCTACATGAAATGGCAATGAAGTTCAAACACTTACACTGTAACAACTTCCTCTTTCCAAACAATGAAGTAATGCTTGCAAATTCTAAAGAAAACCTACAAAATTCTTAATCGAAACTCTAAAATATAAAAAATCTACAATATAATAAAGAAATGGCTTTTAAAAAAATATTTTTTCACGTAAGTAGAGTTAGATAAATTAATAGATAAAAAGAAATTTATGGAAGAATATATAAGATAAAATTTAAATTAAATTTAAAACTGCAGAATATTGAGCATTTTAAATTAATCATGTGCTCACAATGGTTCCGAATATATTTAGCGATTCCATACCAGAAGGGAGATGAGAACGTAACACTTCTTATAAAAGATGGAAAGATTAACAAAAGTAGATGCAATTTCAGCACTCCCCAGTACATGCTTTGCGATTGTCTATGTGGGTCAGAGTTTCTCCTCAATCAAAGGCTTACCAACCCGTTTTTCCGGCGGGTTCGCGCATGAATGATGAATGATGTCACTTGCTTGGAAGTTTATTGACAACAAGATTCATCCAAGCAGCTAATAGACCTCGTCTCTGTCATAGCGTGTCCTCTTTCAACACCCGGCGTCCAGTGTAGCGGTTACCGGGAGTCCACGCCCTTATGGGAATTTGCAGGAAAGCTTTTTCGCCCTCATACATTAAGATACAATCGACATCCCCTATTAACGCCTCCGGAACACATTCCTCCGCGCATGTTGTTCACCATATGGATCCCTTCACTACCGTCTTGTGTCGATCTGCATTCTTTTCTTTCCTCTCCTACATCCGATTTCTCCTTGTACACATCCTACGCTCGAACAATTCTTGTTATTTTTTGCCTGTTCTTTATCGAGATTTATCTTACGAGGTCGGCCTAATGGCTACAAAAGCGTCAAGGTTCAAACATTAAGTGGTGAGATAGCAAATGTAAGAATAAATGGGGCATTCGTCAGGGTTTAAGAGCTTTTTGCAGTCTTTTGCGCAAAGATTTATGTTTACGTGACTTCAAGGTCTTCTTCTGTAGAACTTGGTGCTTTCCATGTAAATCAATGCATTTTTTAAACTCTTAAAGGACACTCCCTCTTTGATGATAGAATCGATAAATATGCGTGTTATAAGCATATTTCATGCTTTTACAACGTTTCATAAAGCAGTTTTCCCAAGGCGATATGACAATTTCACTGTCTATTCTGTTGTCTGATGTTATACCCACATGATAATGATTTACGCAGTAGTTCTTCATTCAAGAACATGGGGAAGTAAACAAAGTACACGATTACCTTAGTTTTATTATGATTTAGAGAGTCGTCTTTACCACCTCACGTTTATTTTCTTGTGCCTTTAAAGGTAGCCATGTATGGTGTTGTTTACTAATTAATTCTTCAATTATTAATCTGCATTCGAAAGACATGTGAACAAAGAACATGTCCTTTTAAATAAACTATTTATAAATTCCTACAACATTCAAGATACATAAAAAATCTACCTTTACCATTGTTCATGTTGTCAGAAGCAAAATAAAATATTTTTGGGTGTATATTATACATAGTCAGCTTTTTCCCTTGGATGTTTCTAAGGTCACAAGCAAAGCTTTATTCCAAGTATGAGAAATCAGGGAAGAAGGCAAGTTTTCTACATTGAGATTATTTTAGATATGGCCGACAGAGCGTGGCTGCGTATTGGCAGAAATCAGACTTCAAGGTCATATACAGCATGCGCAGGTAATAGATATTTAATTAACAAATAACTGTTTGAAACAATACAGTTTTATGGTAAAAACACTTAAGTATCAGTATTATCAATTAAAACTCCTTAACTCCAATAAAACAATAAAGAACGTTAAAATATTTTAAATACCATTTATTTATTTATTAAATGACTGGTACATATATGCATATCCCTAACCATTTTTTTAGTAGTGTTTAACGCCGTTTTTATATCCCTAACCAAAATACAACTTCTGAACATGTGAGAATTATTCAAATACAGAATAGGACTAGTTGAAACGTAAAGTAAGAGTCTTATATGAAAGGAAAATAAGGTAGAAGACTTTGATATTTCCATAAATATCGCATAAGCTTTCTTGCATTCCAGTATTAATCAAATTATGTTACTTTAGACAAAACTGTTGAAGACAGTTCGTTTCTATCTGAAGGCTACACGGATGATATCATGCCCTATAGGTAACCAAAATTTGGAAATTAGTATTTTTGAAGATGCTCGTATTATTCTTTTGTATTTAGATTTGGTCACACGAAACTACGAAGGAAAAGCTTACAACTTCTTTAGATGTTTATTCTATAAAAATTATGAAATATAAAGTTTTATTAAAATGAATTTTCAGTTAGAAACTGCTCTAATCAGTAATTTAGTAGATAGAAAAGTTCAATGTGCTCTATTTCTTTTAGCCCATAGGTAAGAGATCGAATAGACTTGACACTATGGTATTAGGATCGGCATTTATTTATGTATTTACCAGAAATTATAACCCCAAAGCGTGCGATTTAATGCGACAGGAAAAAGGCCGTTACTTCAAAGTTTATTTGACTATGTTATAAACCCGTAGCAGTTATTTGATTTATTAAATATATGCTATATTGTTTTAATTTAATTTATTATCTCAATGTTTATTGGATTTTCAAGTTTTTATTTAAAAATTTACTGATAGAAAGTTGTGGCTTTATTGCATGGTTTCAACCCCCCACCCTTTTGCTGAAATAAATGGTATTTTATTGCATCATACCAACAAATACACCAGCGGTTAAATAATTTTAAAAATATCATGATTATGTGGTTGCAATGTAAAAATTTACGAAAAAAATTTTAAATTAGGCAATTTTATAAAATATAAAATTACAATGAATAAACAAGGTTCCGTATAGTTAGTTAGAGACTGTGGCTGTATTTGGTACGGAACAACTTTTAGCAATAGAAACCATATAGTGTTAAATACCGTGAATTTACTGCTCCAAAGACAGTGGTGATTTATTTCTTAATTTACCGTTACATATGAGTAAGGTAGATATGGCAAGTATGATTGTAGCGTAGGATAAAGTTCATGTGCATTACAAACAATAATTGCCTTCTTGGAAGGAAGAAATGATGAGGTTTAATTTACTTCATATGGAGTGCTGCCGCATGCTGTGCCCGCCTTTGCTGGTTCATTGAGCATTAACAATACCCGGCAGTGCAATGCCGCCATAATGAATCACTGATACAACATACATAACTGTACTTTATTTCACTGTGTGTATGTACTAACTACACTCTGCGATGTAGTTTCCTTTAAGACCTTCGAAAACAAATTCGTCAAACCTGCAAGCTTTTAAACACAAATATTTAAAAAGGCATATTGCAATACCCTTTAATTAGACATCATCAACATTGATAATAGATATTGGAATAAACAGTTCGCTTTTCAAGTATTCAAACTATATTCCATTATTTATTACCCCTATAACTTCCAATAACAGAGCGTAAGGATAGATATAACTTTAAATGAAAGTTTTTTTTATATGTTTATTTAAGGACGCTCTTTAATATCTCAGGTCATCAGCGTCCCATTTTATTCAGTGCGTAAAATGGCCGACAAATTTTGCTCAGAGGCCTCTTCTTTCAGGCTTGAGCTTCTTTTTCGTGCCGTAAATGTACGACGCGGGATCCACGGCTTTACTTCCCTTCCGAAGGAAGCCATACTTACGATTTTTACGCTCGGAAAAATCGATCCTGGCCGGGTTTGAACCCACGACCTTGGGTTTAGAAGGCAAGTAGGGTTACCACTACACCACCAGGACCGACTTTAAATGAAAGTTAATGGCAATCCAATTAAATATAATATGAAAAGTTCAACAGCAAAAACAAAAGGACCATTACCTATAAATGCAAAAAAATTGTAATAAATAAAGAAAAATTGCATAAAAATAAGTAAGAATACTTTATTTAGGATACAGTTAAATGTTTTATACATTTATACAAATTTTCTGTTTAGGTATACAGAAAACTCTAAAACACTGTTGAAAGGGTATAGAGATTTCTTTATCCCTTTTGTGTAAGCTGGACTTCAATAGACCTAAAAAATAGAACCATTAGAAATTAAATGTCTCCGATTTATGGCTCGATGCAAGCGTTGCATCAGAATTAAATGCAGAATTAATTGTACATACAATAGAAAATACAGAATATACCAGATAAATCAAATACAGAGGATGTCACATTCTAGAATAATAAAAAATTATCTACGGGCAAAAAGAACAAATAAATATCCATCGAGACTTACATATCTATTCTTTGATATCGATTATGATGGTAAGTTATATTAGCATTTTAGAAACCAGAAATATTATTTCTCTTACTTCAATTTCTAATCAGAAACGCCATTTCCTGTTGTACCAGATAATAACCATTGGCGAAGCGTGGCTTTTTGTATACAGCAGGCTCAGATATGGAATGTCGAAATGAAGATACTATCTAACTTATGTTAAATATATAACGAACTCTGTAATCTTATCATCAGTTTTTTTCATGATCAAAATTGTGGCATTATAACTGTCAATAATGTCATTATTAAATTAAAATACACCAATATTAGAACACATTTTCATGTTTCATGACTTGGCCTTAAATCTGTTTGTGTATAAGTTCGATTCTTCGGTTCCTTGTACGTAAATCACTCTTGAAACGAATTTTTATCCTTTCTTTTCCTAAATTCTTGTAAGATATCGCACCGTTTCGCTACAGTTGACAATCGCGTAAAAATGGAGGGAAAAATGACAGCGGCCGCTGTCACACGTAATGAAAAATATCATTAATTTAAGAATGAACTTTAAATATAATCTGTCATAGTAAATTGTGTCTGCTGTTAAAATAAAATAATTACACCTTCCATATTATCATAACACAACTATAAATATTTTAAATTGATATTACCTGCATCCTTATTCCTGCTATTGGGTTTCAGTTTCTACAAAATCCCAAGACTTGCCTACACAGGAACGAAAACGTCATGAAAGATATTCCTTAGCCTCTCCCAAATAATAATATAGAAATCAATTCTACATTTGCACTAGATTTTCTGAGCTATCATAGATAGCACACTATTTCAAATAAAGGAAACATTTCAATTCGTCGATAAGAATTAACATTTACCAATTTTGTGTAGGCCGAGTCTTACAACCTTAATGGATGCTTCGAATCTGATAATACCTGACATTTTTCTGCAGTTTTAATTTTAATTACTCCATTCATATATGCATTTAATATGGGACATCCTTCTTTAAATATAGGCATAAATACGTATGTTTCTCTCGCTAGAGACCCCAAAATATTGTCTATAAAAAGCAATTTTATTTGGATAATAGAAAAGATATGTACACATTTCTTAAACGATGCAAAATAGAGCCGGCTCACAGTCTATGTTGAAAACCGTATCTTCCCATTCATCTAAAGACATGCCACATCACGTTTCAATTTTCTGTAAGTACAATGGCTTTTCATGCACAGCATGAGACTTGTCTGTTGCCCATATACTTGCGTATTTCGTAGGCCTTCACATTCAATTCTTAAAAACATGAAAAACGATAAACGCACAGATTTGCTTTTTAAATTTTTTTGCTGCTCTTTGACATGTGGAATATGGGAAAGTCTCTTGGGAAAGTCTTTGTAATGATTTTGATGGTGAGGCCAGTAACCGCTCATAACATAAATTATTTGTTTCTTTAGGCAATTTTTGGCCTTCTGAATCTGAATGACATGGCTTATTATTTTATTTACCAATTTCTGGATTCAACACTGCTGATAAACGTCTTTTACCAAATTCAGTTCGAAACGCTGTCTGGTATACTTTTCCCCTATTTAGAAGGAAGAACACGCGCTGTGCGATTGTGTACATTGTTAATTGTGTTCAGTGAGTCTCAACTACCGAGATGGGATGACGCACAACATAAGAAAAATGAAGGCTACTGCGAGCGTCCATTATATTCCAGTGGTTTGCATAATATTTTTCATAGTAGAAGATGCGCGTATACAAATTTGTAAAGCCATTATCTAAATAGAATAAAAATGTTAGACTGTGGTCAAAATCATTTAGAAAGCAATGAAACAGAAGAAAAGAGAAATGGGTGGATCATTATGGTGATTTGCTTTCTAGTACGGTGTACAAATCAACTAGGAACATTTTGAATGCATTTTTAAGCTCAGAAAAAAAAAAAAAAAAAAAAAAGGATGGCTAGAGCAAATAACGAAGTAAACTAGTCAACCGTTTTAAATAACATTGCAGAAATGGTATATGAAAATGTAAAATGACATTCTGTAGATTCAATTTTGTCATATTATGTTAGTGTCTTTAATGTAATCAAATATATTTTATGGCCCTTAATGCATCGTAAGCATTAAAAGTGTGACTAAATATGAACTGTATAATCTCCATTCTTTGTGGCACTGGTTCTCTTAATTTAATGTTTAAATTACGTAAATAAATTCATTGTGACTCCAATATTTTTAATAAGTTCCATAATATTTTTCCTTTGGATTTACCAAACAGTTTTTCATAATCAATAACTATAGCAATTAGCTAAATTAAATGTTATTTGTTTTCTTTAATTTTTTGGGGTACTAAAAATGTGTGCAAAAATGTGGTGCTATCTTAAGACAATAAATAAATGTTAAATTAATTATATTCAAAGATAAGTCTATCTCACTAACAGCTTCAATGTTATACTCTACATAAGATATTTGAATAAATAATTAATAATAAACAAATTAAGACAATAAAAATAATATTATATAAGACTTTAAATCATTTATTTGAAATCACTGATTTAATCCTCTAATCCTTGAAGCCCATGAGATCTTACGTTTGCTATGTTTGCCTAACTAACTACAGAAACCATGGCTAATGAAAAGAATGCAATCTTCTTGTCAAGAGGTTCCGCAATCTTGAGATTATAAACCATATCTAATAAGAAAATGCGGAAGATTCACAAAACTCATACCAAAAAATTGCTAAAGAAAACACAGAATATTAATATGATAAAGTTGAAGAGAAGTCGAAGAAATACTCTTTGACAGAATTCAGTTGTTTTATCTCACCCCTTTACGGATGATAGAGATGTGACCAAAACACTAGGTAGGTATTTACAAGATATATTTAGTATATATAATGCAGCTAATAAAATGTGTTGGGTTTCTGCATTTTGAGTTATGAATTTCAATGAGTGAATGAATATCTGACATAAAGCTCTCAGCTTTGGCTGTTCTATTAAAGAAATAGAATAGACTCTAGAGATGACATTGATTGATCATTCTAGAATCCATTCCGGAACAACTCTCCCCCAAACGGTAGTCAGTCTGCAGTGACCTGATGTCCTTGACACAATGCGGTCAGTAGTCAGACACATATGGATGAAGGAAAGTCAAACCACCCTCTGTCCAACTTCCTGGAATTTCTGTTCAAGGGCGTGGTCCGCTAGAAATGCCCCGCTTTTACATTTCAGGATCACGAAGTGAAATTCATGAGCAATTGTTGTCCAGTAACTGGACCGTAAGAGTCTCTTTGTCAATAGGACAACTTCGTTATATCTCCCCAAGTCAAAGTGAAATTTTACTGAGATGCAATTTATAATGTTGGTAATTGAGTGGTTTAACATCTAGGAAGATTTTAATATATCTCTATGAACATTTCATTTTAACATACATTAATCAACCTTTTCTCTTCTTATCTTACATAGACTCTAAAGTATTTCCTCTTGTTCTCTCTCTCTCCCTATCTCTCTCTCTCTCTCTCTCCCTACTTCTAAAAAGTAAGGAAAAATGAAAAATCCTTGCCAGTCTTAAGCAATTTTTTTGTTTTTTGCTTTTTGAAGAAGAAGAAGAGAGCACACATATAGTAAAATGATATTTTATTAAATACTTCATAATTTCTTTGTTCAGATTCAGTTTAAAATTAATATTTATTTACTTTTTAACTGCTCATAAAAATCACTTAATATTTTAAACGAATTCTGTCTATTCATCCTGCAGACTTGAGTCCTAAAAACTATTCCTTTAGGACTGAACAAAAATCCAGGAATTTTTTTTACATTATATTTAGAATAAAATAAAGAACTATCCTAAAACAGTGGTTGGAGTGTTAGTGCAAAATTGGTAATCAGCGAATTATATAGCTGTGGAACTATGCATTATTATTATTATTATTATTATTATTATTATTATTATTATTATTACACTTCTCACCCACAAAAAACATGCAAAAGAGTAAATATTGATATGAAGAGGAAAATGTCAGATAAATGAATTAAGGCCTCTAAAGAAGAGTGACAAGAGGTCAAGAATGAATTGATGGTTTGAGGAGAATATTTCAAGGTTTTACCTTTTCTCGAGGGCTGGCCGTTTGTGCCTAATTCACCAGAGAAGGAGGGAATGTGATGTGGTGGCCAAGATTCATGGTTGGTGAGCTATGCAGGCAAACGGGGTACCTAATGCTACCAGATACAACACCATGACAGCGGCATAATCCTCCATCAAGAAGCTCGTATCATTCAGAAGATCATCAGTACAAGCTACCGCACCATCCCACATCTCCTTGGCACTTTCGATCCAACGGAATGAAACGATATGAAGTCGGAGAACGGGAAATTCGTGGAAAGGAATGAATTATCCCAGCATTCGCCTAAGCGACCAGGTGAAATCTCGAACCCGTCAGGACGCAAGGAAATCCCAGGCGGGCGATAACGTTGAAAGCGTTTTATTGCATGAACCTTTTAATTGTTAGCTTATAAACGTTTTAATGCCATTTTAATATTTAGACCCAAGGCATATTTTTCATTTTTAGGAGAAATTCATCAAATAGAAATGTATATAAAAGCAATTGAAGTGCAAAATTGGATAGCACACATTTTCTACATAAAGCATATCTTTATCGTTTTCCTGAACAAATATTTCATGAACAAGTGTCACACTGTTGCTATTCAATATATGATCCTTTCCTCACAGATTTTTCACATTTATAGTCCGAAAGGGAAAAATCTGAAAGTTTTCTTTTGGATTCACCATATCAGTTTAAAATAGTGTACTGTTTAGCGCTCGGATTTGTTTTAATTCTGTTTGTTTAAGAGTTTTCCTGGGTTATTTACTTTCAAAGTGTAGAAATGGGACATAGACATGATTTTTTTTTCTTGGCATTTGTTTCTTTTCAAGTAGTGATAATTTTTTTTCCAATGCCATCAGGTAACAAAGAATCCGAAAACCTTACTACCTAAATGGAGTGCTATTTCCATGGTAATTGAAGTATTACCATACTTTTGGTCACTAGTTAGATAAATTTGGTTTCATTACTTGAATTATCAGAAGCTTTAGCAGCTTCTTAAGACAGTTGTATATAACTATGTTCTCTGGCCACTTGCGGGGCATCTGCAAGGGTAAAAACTAAAGAAACGGTGTAAAAATCGAAAATGTGCCTCATAAATCCATCACTTATTTCCAGAGAAGTACCTAAATGTCACTAGCAGTGTTACCAAACCTTCTTAACGTTAGCAAAATGTGATATTGTATGCAATAGCGTTATACACTCTAAGAAAATAGTTAACAAATATATATGAGTTCAAATGTATAACAACGCAAAATAGAATGAAATCCAATTGTGAATTACTCCTTTTGACAAAAATATACGCTTTTTAGATGCAAAGAAGATTCCGCTATCTGTCTTTTGTAAGTAGCGCCATAATAGCAGGCTTTCTTAATTGTCTGAAATTGTACTTATAATAAAATTGTACAGTCTTACAGTAATTTTAAAAACGGGTGATCTTAACTAATCATGTTATTTTCTTCTCTTTGTCAAATTAAACTTTAGCCTGAATGCCTCTGGAAATCTATCATGTTGTAGCATCTTTAAAATGCAAGAAATTGAGTGAGTTTGAAATGTTTTGCTGGAAGATGGAAGTAAAAGTACTTTAATTAAATATATTGCTGTTAAATTAAATATTTTTCAGGATTCTGTTCCGTACATTCCTTTGCCAATTGAGGATAAAGCTACATAATATGCCTGCTGGATGATTTCTACATTGGCACCATTTGTCTTGCGACCCAAAAACCTAAACAGAGTTCCAGAGCTGTGGGCGGAGACTCCTCCCTTATACAATTAGCTCTATTAGTGACGAAAGGGCTACATATAGTTTCATATTAACATGCATAAAACGACTTTCTCTGCATTGTTTGTGCCAAACCTAATTTGGCATCATTCCAGATTTACGACCATAGAAAGCTTTAAAACCATTTCATTCTGTGTCAACACCTGTTAATATCAGCTGCTAAATTCTAACTTAGAGCGATCAAGCAGCAATTAGAATCGTTAATTGTTGTATTGCTTATCGATGAAAAACATATCTTTGAAGAAATCCATGTCATTATAATTTACGATGTTTTAAGTCGTTCTTTCTAAAATTCTACATCGTAATAGTAGATAGTTGTATCAAATCTTGAATGTTTCAGAGGCATGAGCTTTAAACTTTTGTATTATAAAAACAGCTATTTATTTTCTTAAGTGTGCAAAAACCAGTCATATTTTTAAAGAATATATAAGTTTAACTGAAAATGCGATTAATTAAATTCATTCATTTCTTAGAACAGAGAGGTTGTTTTGTACTGTTTGCAAGCAAAAGTAACAGCTGATAGACAGTATGGCGGCGGTGTACTACATCGGTCGACAAGCTATCGCTAAGGTTAGATAAGCTAGTGCGGACACAGTTTGCCGAACTACTACGTTGATCTTTAGATTCACGCTACTCAGTAATTGCCATTTCTACAGAGAAAAAGGAAACAATTTAGAGCAATGTCTGTGAAGAATTCTAAATGACAAGTACCAGACTTAATTATTGTATACCACGAGTCTTTATTTATGGTTTGGCTACTGTTAGGAGAATATTTGAAGAAGATTTCCAAGTTTATCACTTTTCAGGTTGAAAGGTGATTCAGTAATTAGTAGTATTCATACACTTTACAAAAACTACAGGATAACCGTCGTCAGGAGATTAATTTACTTGTGATTTCTCAAAGAGAATTAAGAAGGGTAATAGGCAATTTCTTTATATGTGAACAAGGAAGGCAGACAGGCGTGACATGAATTAGTACATTACTTTTTAAGCGCATTAGACTTTAAACTATTGATCCAAGGTTTCTACCATCGATTATAGTGCTGCCCCAGCTATAGTATAAACCGGCTGACCACGAGCAATGGCTTATCGGCAGATGTAGTCCTCGCCTCGTCGTCAGTCTTGGGATAACTTTTTGATCCGATAGTTTTAAAACGCCCCTTTCTCTCTTGCTAAAACCGCCATGGGTGGCCGAGGTCGTTAAGTCTCGGACTCGTGAGCGGGAGGTCTGGGTTCGAATATCGCCAGGACCGTCCTTCCTGACTGAGGTTTTTTCCAGGTTTTCCTCAGTCCTCATAAATGGCAAATGCCAGGGAGGTACCCTAAACTTAGGCCCGGAACGATTCCTTCCATAAAATCCTTTCCCAATATATCATTTCATCTCACGTATTATCAGTGTCCATCGCCTGTGGTGCCTCTGTAGCAAAAACGGGCGTTAAACACATTCATTCATTCTCTTGGTAAATCATTCAAGTTTCATCCAGTAAAATATAAGTTTGTTTTTAATATCAACACATCACTGTCTTCTCTTGCTAAAGATCAATCGTTTCGGTTTTATTGATAGTACCAGTGTGCATTCCATTCGTTTGAATGCTGCAGAATTTACTGTATACGCTTGGTTTTATGAATTGTCCATTTTTATTTCTGATATTTTATTATTTTTTAAAAAAAATTCACTATATATTTTTACAACGAAAGAACAACCTAATATACGTTCTTGAGATCTCTAACTGGCTCTTGGACGCATCGTATGCTTTCTGATTTTAGAAATGTCCGATTCTCTCATAAAAACAGTCCTGGCGAAATTTTGCCATTTTATTTTTATTTTATGTTTCTGAATATTGTTTTAAATAATTGTCAATATATATATTGCACACTTGCAATCGCTATATTTCGAAAGTTCTTCTATGACAAGCTTGAAGACATAGACATAGCAGAACTCAAAAGTCACACTCGAAAACGCTATATTTCGAACTCAAGTGTGACTTTTTCTTAGTGTTTTATCCTTTTCTACTATTATAATTGCTGTTAATTTGTTACATTGTTAATAATAGTGTTACTTTATTTTTATTTTATATTATATATATAGCCCTGCAAACAGATCTACAACATAGTTAGATATGATGCAGATATATAATATATTAATCTAGAGTTTTTCCATGTCTTCGTCACGCGTTTTAAAACAAATATGGAAAACATTCAGCATCGACACTGAAATTCGGATATTAAATATTTTTAATAAATGCTGGCAAGTTTGGATAATAGCTCCAAAACCCTGATTTCCAATAAAAATACTATTATTGTACATCAAATAATTTATATTTTAATCACAATTGAGTGACGCTACAGATATAGAGAAAGTAGAGCTTATGTCAAGTTGCGATTAACGTCATCTGCACTAATTTTCATGTCTGTATAATTAATTATTGACCAATTTAATATTTTTCAGAAGTGCATAATATAGCATTATATTTTGCTTCTTTAATGATTATTTAAGTATTACTTAGGCTATTATGCGAAAGGAATGTTTTTTTTTCCACTATGAAGTGACAAATTGATCGAAATTGGGGTTCTTTTACTTCACATTACTTTTTCGCTGGATAGAATATAGAAGAAATAAAGGAAACAGTTTGTGTCCCCTTTTTCTCTTTTCTTTCTCTATTTGCATACATACCGATGGCCAGTGTATTAGATGATGATGTTGATGGAGCAGTTGGTAATGATAAATAGCTGAAACCCAGCTACCCAGAAGAAACCTGTTACAAACCACACGTGCATGGGATCAAAACCGGCTATCTCAGGTGAAAGCCGAGGAGACCAGCATTCTGTCAAAACGCTTCCGAGGTTGATTGTATTTATAATTGAGTGAAGTTACATTTAATATGTTGGAGTAAGTGAATGATATTGGGGTTATTAGAAATGCGATATAAACTTCAAAAGTTAATAATAGCACGAACTTTGTATTACCATATTCATATACGCATAAGAGATATTTAATGCTGAACAAAATATTTAAATCACAAGTGTTAAAAATTACAAAATAAACACCTTTTTGATTTCATATGTGTATATCACACTGTTTTATATAAACATAATATTAATAAATAAATTAGTAATTATAAATTAAATTTATTGTAGTCATTCAAACGTTCCTTATTTGAAAGGAATGTGCTAACATGCATTTCTCACTAAGAGGAACAGGTGAAAGATAATCTAAATATTTCCATCACCAATATGCAGCGATGTTAATTAGTGGCTTTAAGCGTATTTTGGTGAGTGAAATTACAAATTAAAGTTTTGGTTTTTTATTATAGCTACGTTTTCGTTATATTGTATATTAAGTTGGCAATTTTCTCGCGGTTAAAGCAGTTATAGTATGCATTTAAACGTGTTCAATGATGGGATATGCTACCATTGATTCTTTTTCAATATAGTTGCAGGATTTCCAACACGGTACTTATGCAAATAAGTCCTAGAAATTTATTTAATATTATCCAATTTCCGAAATAGTGATCGGTGTATTATACGGCGCGCGCATTCTCTACTACAGTCATTTCAAGTCCTGAATTCAGTGGGAATTAATGACTAGAAAAATGTCCTAAGCGTCCTTAAATAAATAGAATAATAATAATAATAATAATAATAATAATAATAATACTTGAAAAGCTTAAGATAAATTTAAGTATGCAAATGATACTTTAAAAATTATGTTTGCAATAAAAATAAAGACTTACAAAAACAAAAATACCTTGCACCACGCCCTTCTTATATACTTATATGACATCTTAAATACTTATTTAAAGGAGTAGAATGAATAGCTGTGTTTTAGAGATGTTTAAACTATTTAGTTCAATAATGGAACAATTATTAAAACATAAGTATCAAAACTGAATGAATTCTTAATTCTTAATTCTTACTCACGAATTTTTTGGAAAACTGAAAAGATAGTTGCGATAAAAAAAGGGAAAGAAAAAAGAAAGAAAGAAAAAAAGGAAATCACGGAATTAAAATTTTGTTACAAAAATCTGCAATTCATTTTCTTATGTATTGTTGGCACAAAAATGATTGACTTAGAACATTTTATTTGCACAACACATTTGACACATGGGACACCTTGGCCGTGTATCGGGCAGTTTGAAAAACAATGAACTTGTCAGACAGGCCTACATGTAAAAATGATTACTCTGATTATGTATGTATCTTACAAATATGATTATGCTTTAGTAGGTTTACACTTGCATTATAAGTTTGTATAAATTATAAATGTTATTTGCACCATACGTTTTTGATGCTTGATACATTAAACATCTTGGTTGGTACAAAGTACTAAAAAGTGAATTCAGAAAGGTTATTATTTGTGATATATGGTTTATATTGAGTATCCACAATTGCATGTCTTCACACAGATTATCACCATACCTTGGACATTAGAACATATTTAAAAATTTAAATAATGATTCGAGCAAAAAAGCACATATAAACTTAATGTATTTAATTTGTAAATTACTATATATTAATATAGAAAAACTATATTCTAACTTTTTTAAAAATACAAAAAATGCAAGGCAAACAGAAAACCCTTAATGTGTGCTTTTTGCCCTTAAAGTGACTGCCTGATTCCTCTTCTTCTGCGGATTAATTGTCTTTTGGTGTCAATGGTACTAGAGGCGGTACAGGTGGTATATGGTTCACGTGTGTGCAGGAGTACAGTGTGGTATTCTCATTTCCAAAAACTGTGTGTCAAATGCCTTATTCCTAGGCACACTACCCGCTACTGTGTCCATGTACATCCGTTCAGTAATGTCCTCGGAAAACTGTGATCTACTCGCACTTTAGGACAGGGTGAACCTGTGGACCTCACAAATGCCCCCGGGTGCACGATAACAGGTTTACAACGGATGGCGTTGCCCAGAAGATGGGGTGCTGTACTCGTAAGGTTACACCTGCGAGTTATGAGCTGGGTAGCAAATGGTACAGGAGATGTTGTGAATAGCCATAAGTGAAGTTCTGAGATGTGTGGCAAGCTGTAGTAGGTGTTGAGAGAGTGTTGGAGACAAGAATTAAGAAAGCAGTGCTCTGGTAGTGGTGATGGTTGCTGCCGTTTAACAGCCTGGAGATGGTAAATGTTGCTATTCAGGAAAGTCCGGAGATGGCAAATATTGATGTTAAGTAAATGATGATAAATACTGATATTGGCAAAGTTTGTACAGATAAACACTTCTAATGGATTTTTTAAATGATTTATTTATGGACGCTCTTTAACAGCTCAGGTCATCAGCGTCCCATTCAACTCACGGCGTGAAACGGCCGACAAATTTTGCTCAGAGGCCTCTCTTTCAGGCTTGAGGTTCTTTTTCGTGCCGTAAATGTACGACACGGGACCCACGGCTTCTTCCCTTCCGAAGGAAGCCATACTTAGGATTTTTACTCCCGAAAAAATCCATCGGTCCTGACCGGGTTCGAACCCGCGATCTTGGGTTTAGGAGGCAAGTATGGTAACCACTACACCACCAGGATCGACTTCTAGTAGATGAAGTTTACTGGTGGTAGTACAGCAAAGTTTGCAGATGGTAGATAATTCTCATATTTACCATCAACTTTTAAGTAAAACTATATTACATGGCAGAATCACTGCTCGTAGAGTGGTGAATACCTCAAAATCACTAATAAACACGCTTTAGGAACGAACTTCAGGGATTGTTGTCATCCTGGTGTTGGCCTGGTTACTGCAATAAGTGTTGCTGTGGGATTGTGAACACGTTTGTGTGATCGGAAATCTCACTGGTAAAAACATCTGATCGCAGATGCAGAGATTTGGTTTATTTACGGACGCTCTTTAATATCTCAAGTCATCAGCGTCCCATTCAATTCAGGGCGTGAAACGGTCGACAAATTTTGCTCAGAGGCCTCTTCTTTCAGGCTTGAGGCTTTTATTCGTACCGTAAATGTACGACACGGGACCTACCGCTTTACTTCCCTTCCGAAGGAAGTTATACTTAGGATATTTACCCTCTAAAATACATTAACCCTTGCCGGGTTTCAACCCGCTATCTTTGGTCTACGTGAAAAGTGTGGTTACTACGAGACCACTAATTATTAGTGACAACAGCGTTACATTTTGGAGCAACAATTTCCTTAATATTGCTTTTCAAAGTCAAACACTACTTTTTAATATCTCTACATAAATGAACAGTGCCTCTACGCCGATGTATTTCCATTATGCACGATTGTACACTCTAGTCGCAACAGATTGGTGATTAAACGATTAACTTTCATTTTTTCCCCCAGCCACACGTGCAACTATAATTTAATGATAAGAGTTGATGCTTGAGGTGCCACGATATAGGGCACACGTTTTGATCCCCCTTAGCAAATGAGCGCCCTGCATCGTGCTGTATGCTCGAGATGCTAATGAAGAACGTTGAAAGCAGCATGTGTAGACCGGGAGAAAATTGCACGACAGGTTGTGTGGGTGGGAAGGACATACATTTCACGGTGTCGTGTCTGCTCCAAGTAGGTCAGCCTCCGTGTCTCAACAGCAGCCTTAGTCAACGGAACTGTGCCTGAGGTCCAGCATGCATCAGCAAGGCAGGCTTAGAGGGTTCACAAATCCGCACACATAGATGTTCGTGGACAGCAGATGCTTGCAGTTATGAGTCAGTAACCCTAAGCTGTTTTAACGCGTGCCATTCTTCCTAAGCAGTGTGTTTGGAAATTTTCAAAATTTCTAGTCTTTAGTAATAAAATTAAGAATGATTAAAAACGAAACCTTTTTTGTAGATAATTTAGTATTAGCGTCTATGTCAAGCGATAGATTTAGGAAAGCTAATAAAAGAAACAAAGAACAAACACACACACAAAAGCTAATATCATGGTCTTCAAGAAAAAAAAAATAAATTTGAGAGATAAGAACTGGTGTTTGGATATTTTAAAACTGCAGTTGATTTGAGCGCGATATTGAAACATAATGGGGTGGAGTGAAGAAAATAAATGGGCTGAGGTCTTATGAAAAGGCGTTTATATGAGGCCCACAGGAGTGGTGAGTAAATGTGGTTCCGTTACACGGATCATTTTGGACAAGTCCAAAGGCATAAAATTGATAGAATTTGCAACAGTAGCTGCAAGAATGAGATACTCGAAAGTGTTGAATTATAGCGGAGTATGTTGTTAAATAATGTTTAATTATGCGGGAAAGATTAAAGGAAGGAGTAAAATAGCAAAAGGGAGGGAGGGTAAAAGGAGGAAGACTTAGCATGGAAACATGTCTACTAGTCAGAAAAGTGTACAACGATTTACGTTATGCAGAGTGTCACACTTATCTGGCTCGTTCAAAATAACTTTTTTGTGCTTAATTGAAAAAATATTTAAAACAAACATTTTTAAACCATAAGTTATTTTGGACGAACAAGATAAATGGACATCCTGTATATATGGACACTTTTTAACATCTCAGGTCATCAGCGTCCCATTCAAATCAGGGTGTGAAACGCCTAACAAACTTTGCTGAGAGGTCTCTTCTTTCAGTCTTGAGGTTCTTTATCGTACGACACGAGACCCACGGCTTTACTTTCCTTCCGAAGGAAGCCATACTTAGGATTTTTACGCCCGAAAACATCCATCGGTCCTGGCCGGGATCGAACACACTATGTTAGATTTAGGAGGCAAGTATGGGTACTACTTCACCACCAGGAACAACCATATTACAATGAGTTGAAACTATATTATGAGATACTTTACCATCCGAAATATTAAAAGAGAAGTTTTTAAATTATAAAGATAAAATTTAATTAATGTAGAAATATTTGGGAGAAAAAATGAGAATAATTTACAAATAAAGGGCTAGGAATAATAAGCCAGAGATTTTTTCAATGGTATTTAACGCCCGTTTTACTACTGTGGTACCACAGGCGGTGAACACTGATGATGCTTGAAATGAAATGATAAATTGGGAAAGGATTTATTTTTAGGGAAGGAATAGTTCCAGACCTAAGTTTAGATACCTCCCCGGCATTTGCCTTTTATGCGGATTGAGGAAAACCTGGAAAAAACCTCAGTCAGGAAGGACGGTCTCGGCGGGATTCGAATCCCAGACCTCCCGCTCACGAGTTCGTGCCTTAACGACCTCGGCCACCCGTGGCGGTGCCAGAGATATAGAAATTGGAGACCGTCACAACATATCAGAGAGTGTGTTATAGATATCATCAATATCCCTTCGTGTATTAGGCCATGGAGCCTGTTACGGTCTTATAGTTTTTGTCCATCCCTTATTACGTTGGCCTGGAGTTATTTTTCTAAATTGCTATCGGAAATTTACTGTTGATCGTTCTATCTACATGATGTGTTCAAATTTTGATAGTGCCAAATGTAAATTCACATGAGTTTGAATACCTATATTAATCTTTATTGTAATGCATTCCATTACCATGTGATCAAAGGGATCTCATTTCGCAAGCTGTTAATCTGTAATATCTTGTATTTTCAAAAAGTCTAAGTTCATTATAGTATAAATGGGACTATGTTTCGTCAATATAGAGAACTAGAGATGGATTAATTGTGTTAATGCTAACGGTGCTCAAAACCCATTTACAGATGTTTATGTTATATGGCAATTTTTAAATGGTGTTTAATGCCGGTTTTACTACTGAGGCATCAAGTCATGGGCACTGATGATGTACGAGATGAAATTATAAATTAGGTAAGGATTTTTAAAGGAAGTACCTCCCCGGCATGCCATTTATGAGGAATGAGGAAAGCCTGGTAAAATCCTCACTCAGGGAGGACGGTTCATTACGAGCTCGCATTGTATTACTGCATGACAATGATTCATTAATCATTTGCCTTGTATGATTTGTATTTTAAAATTTGGTAGTTTTTAAGAGACGAAGTTTGCGAAATTCCTGTTTCTGTGTTGAATCATTGCAAAGATTTCCATGAAGTTCGTCATCTTTTTTCAATATTATCAAATTTATCCTCGGTAACATTTAGCGATTTATTTACGACTTCTTGATGAGAACAGATTCAATCTTTTTAATTGTATTAACAAGTAGGCGCACAGTATTTCTATGTTGAGCGGGAACACCCTGAAGTTTCTCACTGTTCTAAATGAGTTTGCAGTCATAACAACCTCATATAAAATGCATTTATGTTGCAACATTATAACAACACTAATAACTTCTCGAATTATGAGCTTAGCAAGGTATATCAAAGAGAATATAAATTCTGCTGTAACACAATACATCGAAGTAGTCACTCAGAGTTCCGCGGGAGAATCGATGTCACAACGACCTCTAAACAACACGTATTATCAAATCATTGAGTACGTTTGTTTTATTTCTGGGATATAAGAGGACGATGAGATAGTTTTTAGGTATTATTTGATTGTTTATTCATGAAATTAGATTGGCCATAGACAGACAATGAAATGGTTTTGTATCGATCCCAACAATTAGAGCATAATAATGAGACTGTTTGTGGCCCCACGCTGGGCACCAATTTTGAATTTATTTGTTGTGGATGTCAAGTGTTTCACGTTGTGATGCCCATTTTGAGGTTGTGCTAGATTGATTATTGTGTTCGGTGTTCATGCTTCAATGAAAACAATTTCTTAGGGTGAATTCTGCTATTTTGTTGATTGGGGCTCAGCAGGACCGGGAGAAGAGTTGTTCAATAATGTAAATAAGCAGGTAATGCGACATAATGTATATTGGTACTTTATTATGCCCAAAATTTTTCGCGTCCTCTGGTGTTGTGCGTATGAAAGATTTAGCTGCGTCGAATATAAACTTAGTTGTTGCGTAAAACTTACAGATCATTGACATGGAGCGTGAAACTGAAAACTGCTTAACTGATGTATATCGGAACAGCGGAACTGAACTGTGTAACTGATAACAGATTCTCAACTGAATATTAATTTAAAAACTGCCTAACTGATGTATCAAAACTGCTTGCCCGCGTCCGAAATAGAACTTGTTATCTGCGACTGAGAACTGAGTTGTTTCTCACGGCGCCTGGAACTTAAATGCCTTGTGTCTCGCCGCGTGTAATACTTCAAACTCAGGAAAGCGTGCTGAGAACTGAGGAATTTCTTGTCTCTGCCGCGTGTAGATCTTATAACTATGTGCCTCATCAACTGCTTGCCACAGCCGAGCAACCGCTTCCTTATATATTAAATTCAAATCAAATAATCGTTAACTTAGCGATTGCCACGAAGTCACAAGGGCACTGTAATTTTCGCGCCGATCTTTAAAACGTTCAAACATAAATTTCCCATTGGCTGGCTAAGGTTCACCTGCCACGCATGCCATTCGCTATTTTTGAAAGTTTAAAAAATGTTGTTAACATTGGTTAGTTTAAAGGTTACCAGTACAACGGCCTGCCCAGTTCAAAGCCCCAAACCATTTAAAAGATCTAAGTTTATTAACCTTGCAATGATAGTCCTATAAAAAAGTACAAACGTTTCACACGCGACACTTTTCCATTTTATTAGGATTATGCCCCTCTTGCTTTTCCAAGCCTTTGTAACAAAACATCAGAGGGTTTCTTCTTTTGCACAATTCTTACATTTAAGTTAAAGCTTATTACACACATATAAACATAATATCTATATTACTAATTACATTACTAAAATATAATGGTTGGACTTACATGAATATACATTACAAATATGTTTCAGTGGGGGTGCATTGGAGGAACTGTTACAATAATTAAAGAAATTTAGAAAGCTGCCATATTTTTTCCATGAGCTGTAGAGTCTGTGTGTACTTCAAATACATGAGACAACACCTTAAGAATTAATATTTGAATCACAAAGGCACGCTCATTAAAGCAACTTTGAGAAAGCTGTGCTCTTATAGCTTCAGTCATGAGGCCAAAGCTCCATAGACATTTAGGTAACTTTTAAAACATGCTATTATTACAAATCTTGAGATAACGGCTACTTCAACTGTCCCCATTAGGGAGAGCAACCGTTAGACTACATTCTCACCAATCGAATTTAATTAGCGGTCCTAAAGAAAGCTCTAGCATAATGAATGAAATGTTGTTTCGGCAACTTATTTACTTAATTAGCATGATAACGGCCACAAGGAAACCAATTTCACATTGATAGTAAAGTGAATTCTTTTTCGTCTTTACGATATGCAAGAAATCAGAGCTGTTAATGTTTGCAGAAGTCATATCCGCTAGGTCTAATGCTCATAATTAAGTATTCAGTACACTGCATCTGAATACTTAGATAATAATGTTGTGTAGATTTCTTCATGGCCCCAAGCCCAGCCTTCTGAAAATCAGATATCATAGAACAAACAAGAGCATAACATCCGGTCTCGTGTAGTTTATTTTTACTTCACGATCACCAATAAGCTCCAGGATATTTTATGAGTTTTATTTTATCTAGCTTTGAAAGTGGTTACTTTATGTTGCTGCAGTCTAGGAGGATACAATAATATCACTAGACCAGCGTCAATTTGATTCTGTTTAAATGTTGAGTTTTATTTGGGTTTTTCCTTACACTGAAAAATGAAATACTAAGAGTTTAGTAGTGCATTTAGTGAAAAAAACAACGTGACTTAAATGTTCTATAAATCTATGATCAAGTGGCAAGAATGGTTACCACTACATCACAGGGACCGACCCCTTGGCAGATCAATTGATATAAGTATGACGCAGTTAAGACAAGATCAGTTACTCTATTTTACAACATTTTCCATCACACTGAATTTTTATAATGCTTTCATCACGAGCAGTAATTATGTGATAATTTTAGATGATTGCGAAATGATTGACTTTACAGATACGTAAGAAATGACACCTATTTCAAGTTGTGATCTGCAACATCGTCTAGTAAGTACAATCTCTGATCATAATATTATGTACTATGTAGCCCTTAAACTGACTGCTAGGCAAAAATATTTTACATACATTTTCCACCACATGGCTTGGCGGGATAATATTATTCCTTTGCTGAATAAGGTATAGTGATTTCAGTTTTTTCTTTAAGGTATTGGCATTCATTTTAAGAGCACCTCCTCTTGTCTACTTATTTGTTTGTTTGGTTCATTCAGTGTGTCAGGTTTAACCTTTTGCCAGTACGCCTGGAATACTAGGCGGGGTACAAAATATCTGTGTTAAAACTTATTTTTATGGTTTGATGTTACAAGTACATGCTCAATATAATTCAATGTACAATTTTAATATCAAAATACAGCATTTTCAGTGTTACTAACCTTACTTAACAATGGAATACAATGTTACTGCAATCTTGCTGTGTTAAAGTTATTGCCATCGGTTTGGAGTTGCAAACACACACTGAACATAATTCAAAATAACCTTTACTTTATGTAATAAAACACTTTAATGCTTTCTACATATTGCTTACTACCCCTTACTCATGTATTTTAGCTAATTGCTAGCTGATAATGATCCCTTACCTCTTCGATGTTCTCAATAAAATCATTCATCGTATCAATATTTTCTATGTTATCTTCAATCTCAGAACATAGAGAACTTACACCACTTTCCAATATTTTCATTACTTCACTTAGGTGATGTCGATATTTTATATTATAATTTTTTTTTTTCCATCTTCCTTCTCTTTGACTTCTTTCCGATTAGACTGATAGCTTGTAAATGAAAATCAAATAAGAACTAATTGCTTTCTGCAGTCCAACAACGCCTTAAATTAATTTAAATCCTTCTTCAACAAAATAAAATAAATGTGTCACTTTAATTTATCACTGCCATAATTCGTGTAGCACAGACTACCAAGCAGGGTAGAATTGCACCCCAGTGAGCACTTCAGGTGCTATGACTAAATGAATATAATAATTACTTTCATTATTATGTCATGTGGTTTTTAAGGGATAAATTAACAACGTAAAAACTGACAAGGTCCCTATTTGAACTGCTGAAAAAAAAAATTACATAGTTTGGAATACGTTTGTGGCTTGCTTGGTATGCGGAAGGTTAAAGGAATAATAAAACAAATTCATTGTCTGAAAAAGTAATAAAGATATTTAGCAGAGTATTTTTCAAAGCTTGCACAGGGCAGTTAGCAGCGCAGCGCAATTTCAGCGTTATTTGAGATATTGCCCCGCAGCGAGCAAAAATCCGTCAAATGGATGTAGTTTTAATAAAGTTGTTTTCAAAGGGAGTATTAGCTAAGAATTACCGATACTGCTCCAAGCTTCATATCAATCATGAAATGGGACAGGAGCCTGCGAAGTCTGCTTTCCAATTAGGTAAGCATGTCAAACGCAACATTTCTGATGCGGTGATGAAGACATTTGTGTGACTTTCCACGGAGTCCCATAAAACCAGCGAAACAAGTAAGCAAAGAGTTGCCTGAACCGCCTCGCGATATTCTGCATAAAAGATTGCACCTATGAGCCTACACAGTATAGCTCCGCCAGGAAACCACGGCAGAATTTCTTTGCTAGCTAAAATTGATAAAAAGAGGCATTTTGTTTCTCGAATCAGGCAACTTCCACGTTTCCGGAAGTATCGAATATGGAACACAGGAAATTACTACGTGTTGCGGCAGTACACGCATACAAGTATAACACGATTTACATCCTGGCATGATAAAAGAAGTATGAATGTCATATAGTATGACCAAATATGTCCATGCAAAGAATAAAGTCAAACAGTATACAGGTTAATAATTCACTTTATCATATCAGGTGCACAAAGACACATAAAAATATTTTTGCAAATTTCTAAACCGTATATCAGATGTCAATTAATTGCACCGCAAAAGTTTTCGAAATTTAGAGAGGTCTTATAAAAGTCATTTGAGATGAGAAATCTATGATCTACAAAGAAAAATAACGTAATTATATAATGATAAATAAGTTCAAATGATGCTGATGCTGATAACTAAGTGTTAGAGCAAATGATGTAAAATGTTTGCTTTCTAATGTTTTCAAACTCGCTTGACGAGCGAGAAAATTACGATTTCCAAAAGCTCATGATCAGCTTTTTCAAGATTTATACTATAAAAGTATATATCACGTGACAGTAAGGTACAGAACAACATCCAACTGATTTATCGTGTTATGTGCCTTAGTCAACAGGGAGCTATCCACTTGATTTGTGACCTTTCAAATTCTGAGAAGTAGATTATTTTTGTAAACCTGGAAGACAATTAATGACTGAAAATTTTAAAACTGGTTGATTAGTAGTTAAATTTTAACATTAAAAATTAAAAGCAGACCTAAATGTTACGTACTAGTGTAAAAGATTTAGAAATATAATAATAAAAATACATAAAAAACCGTGATCACCAGAGTCGAACTGGATTATAACGAATGCCTAAACTTGGCGCTAAAATCATACCGACTGCACCAAAGAGACATGTTCCACAAATTCGTCCGTTATAGTGTGATATACTTTCGAAAAGTTTGATTATTCACCTTTAGAATTTAAATACCATAACTTTGAAATGTGGACATGAACACCACAAATTTCCATTCTCACGTTGATTATGTAACACTGCTCTACAATCTTTAAAGTTATTGCCTTATATAGATTTAGAATTCTAGATGAAAATTTATTAGATGTGACCTAAGCCAGGAAGTTCATAAATTACGGCTTGGAATTCATTGTCATTCGTTAACACAAGATCGCGAATGTTAAACTGTATACCAATGTCACTTCGAAAGTTTTGAGATGAGGAAAAGTGAAAGTTGACCCACTTACAAGGAATGTGGTATATGGTAGCTCCATCCCTTACGAGTAAAACGATAACAGGTAGCGACCCTCCCCACTCCCGCATTCCATAGTGCGAAGGTAAACAACCCCTCCCGTGCACAGTCAGCCAGTCGTTAAGATGTAGCTGGAGAGAGCAGTTTTGTGCTATGATTTGTTATTATTTCAATAAATGAATCCCAAAGCCTTGAGCGGTTGCAACAGGCTTTTGGGAACCTTGCCCCATCTAGGACAACAGTTTTTCGCTACTTCGGAAATTTAAAAAGGGCCGAGAGCTTCACTGCAAAAATGAGAGAAGTTGACGTCCGGCACAGTTAGTGACTGAGGAAAATATTACCGAGGTGGAAAAAATGATATGCGAAAACAATTGTGTAACTTTTAAAGACATTGAAGCAGACTTTTATGTTAGATTGCCAGCAATATCAAAAATCCTGCTCGATTATCTTCGTGTCAGGAAGGTTCCCTCCTGTTGGGTGCCCCACATTTTCACAATGGCAGAAAAGCGTTACCGCCTCGAATGATGTGAAGAAATGCTGCAGAGATTGGACGAAGGGATGGAACTCAAGGCATGTTTCTGATGTCAATACGGGTGATGAAACATCACTTAACCAATTTGTCCCGGAGACCAACGACAGTCGGCAGTTTGGATCTTTCCAGATGAAGATCCACCAAAGAAAGTGAAGAGGGGCCGTCGGGAAGAAATTGTCGTTACATTTTTTTCAAAAAGTGATCTTGTGACAATTCATCTGGAGGAGCAAAAGATGGTTACTGTTCAGAGGTATATCACAGTCTGCCTGCCGAACGTTTTCTACAGTTCCTAGAACGCCGTCCAAGGACAGAACTGAGAGGGCTCCTGCTTCACCGAAATAGTGCCTCTGCTCAAATTGTTAATATCACCATCCAGTTCCTGGAGTCCACAGATGACCCAACCTCCCTACCATCCTGACCTGGCTTCATATGATTATTTTCTCTTCCCAATGGTAAAATATCGCAAGCGATTTTCCAGCCCTGAAGAGCCTGTGGCCTCACATGAAAATGAACCTTTTACCCTTGAGAAAAATGAGTATCAGGGGTGCTTTGATAAGTGGTTTTTGAGGACGAGAAAGTGTGTAGAGTGTGGTGGAGAGTGCTTTGAAAAGATCAAATTTGACGTATTTCAAAAATTTTGTAGTGACCCTCGTACCAAGCTGTAGGATGCCCGTGACGATTATAGGAGGGAAGAAAATACAGTGTGTATAACAAATTTGTACTTCCTCTCTTCCTATTTCACTCTCATTGTCAGTGCATTAGTCCAAGATTAGATAACCTTACGGCAGTTGCAATAGAGTTCGTGTCGTATATGTAGATAAATGACATTTCAACACTTTAATAATAAATGTGATGTAAGATCTAAATACTTGACGACGGTCCTGGTGCTGTAGTGGTAACCATACTTGCTTTCTAAACCCAAGATCGCGGGTTCATTCCTGGCCAAGACCGACTGATTTTTTTCGGGCGTAAAAATCTTAAATATGGCTTCCTTCGTAAGGGAAGTAAAGCCATGGATCCCGTGTTATACATTTACGGCACGATAAAGAACCTCAAGCCTGAAAAAAGAGACCTCTGAGCAAAATTGTCAGGCGTTTCACGTCCTGATTTGAATGGGACGCTGATGACCTGGGATGTTAAAGAGCGTCCATAAATAAGCCAAATCAAAAATGAACGTTTGGCTCTCGTCTGGGAGTTGTTCTTCATGATTACTCTGGTAGCAAATGTTATATAAGGAATATCTGAAACCTTTCATTTCTTTGGAACTTCTCGGTCGCCAATATGACAATAATTATGATAATAGCATTATTTTATGAGATATATTTTCTTTAATAATTACTACAAGAGAAGTGTATTTAGATAAATGTAATTTATGAGCAATATCGTTAAATTTCATATAAAATATATTAATAAAATTAAAGGAACAACGAATTTAAGATAAACAATATGTATATGCTGAGAAAGTATTCACCGAATTCACATGGATAAGTGATCTCTTCTGATTCATAAACAAACGTGCACTGAATTAATAATGCAAGTCGTGTGACCCCGCAATTTGTTGGACCGTCACGCCAGGAACCGAAGGGTAAATCCAAGAAATGACGAGGTCAAGTCGGATTCCGTGAAAGGCAGAGGAATGGAGAATTAAAGCTTTCGTATTTGCATTTACAGAAATAGCATAATTATGTAAGGAGAAATGTGGTAGTAGGGAAGCGAAGAGGCGTGGGTTGTTCTGAAATAATTTCCTGGAGGTCTGTTGTAAAATATTCTTCCAGGTAAGCTATTAAGCAGCATGTTTTTGCAAACCGTACTTCCCTAAGTATCGGAAAAATATAACTGAGGACACGCAGAACCTTCACTAACTGTATCTTGGGTTCTTTTTGAAGCGATGGACTCCAACTACAGAGATCAGAAAGAGGGCACTACATTTGGCAGTTTTAATACATGGAAACCTAAAACAATGTTATTGAATCTGTGGTCTCCTTTCAAATCCACTGATGCTTGATGTGAAGATGCTATTTGGGCCAGTTATGTTGGGTCAGCAACTCCTTCAATCCGCGGCATTGTTTCTTAAGGGGTAGAAGACCTTGCAATACTGAACACTGTTATGTTTTAACTTAATATGGTGTGTTTGGAGCCATAAAAGTTAAACCGTGAAGACGTTAGAGAGTCGCTGAATGTTAAGGGGATTGCACTGTACAAAAAGAGAGAGAGAATATTTTATATCAAATTATGGGAGAAATTCGTGAGTAGCTATAAGAACACCTGCTAGTAATCCTGTTGCGTTTTATACTTAAAATTTACTGTCTTCAAACTTCAATACATACAAGCATATATAGTTGTATTTCAATTAGATCAATGAAACCAATTGTCATTTGTTAAACAGGTTTGTAAGTAAATGCTCATATTATGTTTTTATTCTTAATGTACAATGTAAATATGATGTACACGTAAAGAAAAAAAATGTAAGCTTGCTATAAACTTGTTCTACTAGTTGGAAACACAATGTTGGTTAAATATGTATTAAATATAACAAGAACTCAAGTAGTTCGAAATATAGCGATTACAGTTCTGTGACTTTTACTTAGTGTTTTATCGTTTTCTGTTTTTCTAATTATTATTATTATTATTATTATTATTATTATTATTATTATTATTATTATTATTATAGTTTAACGTCCTTCAAAATTAAAAGATCTAAAGAAACGATGAATGAATGTTTGAACTAATGAGAGCGTAAATGACTCTGAAGTGCACAATGCTACAAGTTACTAGCATTTAGGGCAACGAAAAATTTCGGTAAAAACCATGGCCAGGCAACAGACCTTACGGGATTCGAAACCGTGTCCTGCGAATTTCCAGGCACTCACACTGACCATAAGACTGGGGAGACTAGTTTCCCGATGACGTGAGATAATAACTACGGCGAGTAATTAATATTGCAAACCATTTTAAAATTGTTTCAGTAGAAAATAGGTTTTTAGCTTCAGGAAAAACTTGAGTTACCGTTGACAACGGGCCTACAACCTGGAAATTGACAGGAAAGCATGGACGGGCGATTGTGGCATTTGAATTTATTTTGTATAAAAGTATTAAACATACTTAAAGTATTTCGTTTTGCAGAAAAAAGAGCTATAAAAAGACAACTAGTAGAACTGCAGTTTATAGTAATGTCAGATGCTAAAGTCAAAAGCATTCTTAAATTAGGCAAATTATCACATCATGACGAAATTACTAATACTGTTCGGCATTTGTAGCTGTAGGATGGGTAGACCAAATGCAGGACAAAGAACACTTAACTAGCAACATATCCACTGTTTGTCATTTGAGGATGACAGGGTGCATTATAAAATAATTGCAGTTAGGTACGGCTCCCATATTCATTTCCTGGAAAAACCTGCCCATATAGACAAGATGATTAAAGGTGCAAATTAGGTAATTTTGGTCAAAAGGGAAGAGATAATACAACCACCTTTCCAGTCCTCTAAGGTTCTGTTTAAACTGGGGCGGAACGTCGTCTTGGGGAAGTGTTGCTCGAACGTGTATCGTCATGCTTCATGTAAGCAGATAGTTCATCACATAAGACGTTACAGCCACTTGACTTCTGCAAGAATTTCCCGAATGTAAGGAAAGCACCATTAGCACCTTACTTAAGATTTTTTTTAAGATTTAAATGATAACACTCTTTGAACCATAAGACAGGTTTGGGGTTGGAGTGAGTTATACCAAAGCCCTTCGAGCGAATCACCCAAATGTTCATGTTAATCCCTGCATGAGCATAGCAGAACTTATAGCCGTGACCAGTTGTGACAGTATAGTGATATGTAATAGTTAATAAGCATTTACTATATATTTTTTTTTCAATTCATCAAAGTTTTTGGTGATAAGGAAAACACCTCATGAAACCCTATCCTCCCTTTGAATGTCTTATTCCAAAAGCTCCGAAACTCCAGTTCGAAGTGAAGGGGACTCCATCCAGATGAATTAGAAATTTAAGTGAACAGTTTTCCACCTCAGGCAACACATGTTCTAAATTAACTGCTAAAGTATCTGTCCCTTGTTCTATTAAACTGTTTTTTCGATATCAATTTTTCAGACATAAATACGCGTTTTACCGTTTACTTTCTCCATTTTTCTTAAAAAAATAGTACCAGATTAATAAACATAAAAATATTAGGTTAACGCATCGAAAGTTTGATTCGTTCGTCTATAAAAACTACCCAGATTTTTTAATTTCATCATTGATTACAAATTACTCCCAGCACTAAGTCATCTATTATGATCGTTTCATGCAGTTTAGGAACCAACTTTGGACGGTATGGTTTGAAGGACTCGTCTCTAAATTCTGTTGTATCATTAAAAGTCTCAGTTATTTTGCTTTTCCATTTTTCTACCTATCGCTAGTACGCTCACTCGCCGTTACGTTATGTGAGCCTACTTTCCATTTAGTTTATTCACACGCCTGCAAGTACTAATTATTAAGAGGTAGTGACGAAATCCTTTGCTTCTGTGCCCATTGTCCGACCATAAATGAGATAGGGTGACAGATAAAACCGCAAGGTTAGCATCACCTTGAAATGTTTCGACCTCTATCGGCGGGACGCCATCCTAAGTTGGTTCGTGTAAAACTTAACTTTCCAGCTGAACGATGCCTCCTCGCTGCAGTTACCTTCTAAATTTGTTAGGCAACAGTCAATGCCGCATTTACTGATCCAGTTATGCAGGTACTAGGTTTTTTTAACTTGTAAAACTTTGTTTTGTTAAGTGCGAATGATTATACCCGGGAAATTTGAAACTTTCAACATTGTACTTTCATACTTAAATTATGTTGCATTTTGTTAGGGAATATCATGCTACTTTTATGTGTGCAGATTATTCCAGTTCACTGGGAAACTTTTCTTATTGTGAAACAAGCTATATTTGACATTAAATGGGATTTCTTTGCTTAATTATCTTTTTTAATATTGTTTAATGCCAGTTTTTACTACTGAGGCACCACAGGCGGTGAACACTGATGATACATGAAATAAAATGAAATGAAATGATATTATTTAGGTATGACATACTTATGTTATCAAATTAACTAACTTTTATCACCGGAAGTAGATATTACTTACTATTTTTTGTTTAAGAGACCAATACTTATTAGTTTTATTTATATGGATTGTTGATGGAATATAAATTTGAAGGTGGATTTAATTGTAATTTTTTGAAGATTTGGGAAAGTTTTTTTTTAAAGGAAGGAAACGTTCGAAGCCTAAGTTTTAGGGTACCTCCCCGGCATTTGCCCTTTATGAAGATTGAGGAAAACCTGGAAAAAACCTCAGTCAGGGAGTGTCCTAGCGGGATTCGAACCCCAGACCTCCCGCTCACAAATACGCGCCTTAACGACCTCAGCCACCCGTGGCGGTTTAATTGTTTTTAAGGGAATGCCCTGTTATACCGGGTGCAACAATAAGGTAAGGCCAAACTTTCAGGACACATCCCCCACAGTTAGAAGAAGAAAATGGACATATGTCTGGAAACGCTTTATTTCCGTGTTAGAACTTCAGTTCTACAACTCTTCATATTACATTAATCGTGGAAAACACACAGAATGTGCCATGAAACTCTTTCTTGCATGAAATATTAAAATTGCTCTCTTGATTACGTCTGGTTCAGTTGTAACTGTTGGGTTCACCGCCAATGTTTTGTGTTCCATTTGAATGAAGGTAATGCTCTCATGCGTCTCACTTCATTGTTATTTGGGGGGGGGGGCACTTGAAAGTTCTTGTGTATCGAACCCAGATACAAGAGGATCTTCAAGCCCGTATTGTGAAAGACTGCGATATGCTATTCTCCAGCCAATCCAGGATTCTCTGCGATGTGGGTTGATGCATATATCAATGGGAGGATATTTCGAAAATTTCATTTAAGAAAGAGTTTTATATGTTGTGCTGGTACGTTCTGTTCCTGTGTGTTTCCCATGATTAATGTACTATGAAGAGTTGTAGAAAATGTGATCTAACGTGGAAATCAAGCGTTTCCGGACCCTTGTATACAACATATTTTCTTCTTCTACGTGTGAGGAATGTGTCCTGAAAGTTTGGCGGTGTATTGTTGTACCTTGTACATTAATATGTTTCAATTCTTAAGTGCTGATAATTCATCTACGAGAGTGATTGTAAACTTTTTTCTTTTGTATTGAACAAACTCTGCGTTCCTCGGTCCGACTGTGAGTATTTTATCTCCCAACATCAACTCGTCACAAAATTTCTTGGTAATAGAGTGCGATTATTAAAAATGTAATACTGCGTATCTTTTGGGATGAGTATAACTGTTTCTTGATTACAAGCTTGGTTATCCAGCCCACATGCATCTCTTTATTTTCCTAATTGTTAGCTAATTGGTACCGATGTATTTTCTTTGCAATGCCCCCACCGCAGCTCAAGCATATAAACTAGTTGTTCCATTATAAATTCATCTGCTATTGCAATAAGAACTGCAAAACACAGGAATTGTAGTTGATTGGTCAACTTACAGTAGAATTGGCTGCTTCCAATGATTAAAATTAAAAGTGTGGAATGTTTTTCTTCTCATTAATTATATTATGAGAAATCCACTTATCATCCTGTGTACGTGTTCAAATTAATTGTACTCTAAGTGGCGTTAGGGAATGAAACCTTTATTAACCATTGTATCCAACATGTATCTTTATCGTAGATTTGCAATTAGAAGTTGTTATTTTGTTCAAACCGTTGTTCAGAGTGTCACTAAACAAAGCGCATTTGAACTACGAAACCAAAAATGACACATGAGTCGGTTCAGATGTACATTACTACTCCGCGACCCAAGGGGTAAAGTCTATTTGCTGACAGCAAGCAAGATATAGTTCCCATGAAGGCGGGAGATTTAAATCCACACAAATATTTGCGAGATCTGCAAAAGTTGCTTCCTGAGCAACTTGGCACTTTTCAGATGTCACGCTTTTCCCAGCGGAGCAAACAATTGCAGAGTTGAGTACGCCAAGATCGAAGAAGAGGCTCAGGTCAAAGCCTTTGTTTCTCGGAAGTCTAAAAGGGAAGCGAAAGGGTGGGGGGAAAGAGCTATTTTTCGGTGCGTGCAGCATCCTGACTGGAGCCGAAGGCGGTCATGTTCGTCCCCAGGCTTGAGTACATTATAACAGAGCACTAGGCTGGGATGAAGGTGGTCCAAACAACTGGAGATGCGTATCGAAGAGAATGCTGTGTGAAGCCGAAAGAATGAAGAGGCGAGGCACAACTGGAAAAAAGGAAGCATCTGACGCAAGTAAATGCTTAGCTCCTTTGGAAAAAAAAATGAAACAAACAAATAGATTTAACCTCGGGGAATGCCCACAGAAGTTTCTCAACATAAAATACGTTGTCTGAAAGTGGCATCGTTTTGTGGCTAAATGTTCTTTAGTGTTTTGTTCTATTTCTTAAGCAGTCCTAGGAGATCTGTGATTGGCAGCAAGTTTAACGTATATGTGAACCATTTCGTGGCCTACCCTGGGCAAACGCTGCTGCAAGTCTTTAATTGTATCAGTGCTTCGAAAAATCAAACCTCAGGCGATCTTCCGAAGAATCATTATCCATAGTCTGGTGGTGAATTATATACCACCATCATTGAAATTAATGATCTTAAATCAAATATCTTCAAAACTTAATGGTCTCAGAGTTACGGAACGATTTCAAAGATAGCCTAAGCCCAAAGAAAGAATTATGTGCTACGTTCAAAGGCATATTTTTCGGACAAGGGTCAATTATTTATTTCCTTTTTAAAGTCGCCACATTTGTGCCACTTTAATTGCCATCAGCTGCAAGTAACAGGCTTATGTAGCAACTAAGGGTATAAAAATACATTATTATTATTATTATTATTATTATTATTATTATTAATAGTAGTAGTAGTAGTGGTGGTGGTGGTGGTGGTGGTGTACTAAAATTAAAATATAATTATCTCAATTCCATTTGGGGTATAAGAGATATTTTGCAGAGAAACTTAACATTTTTTTATTTTCTGTAAATTTAATAATTCTTATGCAAGAACATTTCTCAGTACTTTCTGCGTACTAGTACGTTATATTGCCGAAAGGCTTTCCCTTTACTGAATAAGTTATTTCAGGGAGTTTGTGGACAATTTTGTGGTTATAATAATTTCAGCAACCCTATTATTGTTATTGTTAATGTTACTACTACTACTACTACTACTACTACTACTACTACTACTACTACTACTATTATTATTATTATTATTATTATTATTACTTCAGAAGATCTAACAGCAACTGATAATACAGAGAGATGAAATGTTACATACGCAGAGTCTTGCTATCCAGAAATAACAGATTTATTACAACAGAGTCTGTAATAAACAGCTCAATAATTTACGAATGTCTTAACTGCAGTTTAGACTCCGCTTTACGCAACAGTCATATCGGCGATCGACAACTGATAGCCGGGATAAATCGTAGGGTGAAGAAACCGGGCTTACTCTCCCCTCAAAACTGCAAAAGTTAGAAAAACTGAATAACAGCATTCGATAATCAAATAGCAAACATTTCCATAGCGGAGTTGCATCTGAATAAAATTTTGTTTGGACTCTACAATGCCCTATCTCATGGTAAACACGGAACGTTTCCGAAATTTCCTTTGGAAAGGCAAGCCTTTTTAGCCACGTTTAAGCTTTAAAATTGCAAAACTGTGCTAATAATGTATCTCTATACATTTATGTCCATTTAGTAGATTCGATATATGTTTCACATAGGTATATATTCAAGTCATTGATCAAAACAGAATATATTTTTGTTCCCGTAAGTCTATATTTTAATTTATGATACAAGTGTTATTGTGCCATTTTAAAAACTGTATCATAAATTATATTTTAGCATAAATTATATTATTCATTAGTAAATTAGTTTATTATATAAATATAAATTAAATTATTCCAATCATTACAAATTTACTCGTTTTAAAGAAGTTGTACGCTAATCTCTAACTAGGAGAATGGAAGAAACGTTATATATAGCTGAATATTGTTACCAATAACGCAATTTTTATTATTATTATTATTATTATTATTATTTAATTTTATCGAGCTGAAAGAAACAGTATTATGGCCTGGGCATGCTCAAATACAGAATCAGTTGCCATCGGTTTTCTTCCAGCCTGATATAGTTACAGAGTTGCCAACATGTTTACTTATAAACTTGACCATTCGGATTAATAGTTATTATGTAATATTACTATTTGTACTGTGGCCTGATTTCGAAACCGTCTTGAGGAATGAAACAATGTAAGAAAAATAATGATATACGAAATATAAATAATTTATACCCGCTTAAATAGAGTAATAAGTATCACATTAAGTATTAAACCAAAGTTGGTAGCATTAAAGCGGTATGGCACTGAGAGCTATTAAAGGCAGTTTTTAGTGTGAATGTTTTCTTTTAAAAGAAATACTTTTAGTATGGCTGTTTAAAAGATGTTTGTTTCTCGGTGTTCTTGATTTTAACATTGTAACTGACAAATATAATTTTATTATAATATTATCAAATTAATAACGCTTTCTATTCAGGCAAAGTTTAGATTTTAAATAAACGTTTATTCATTAAATTAACCAAGCAACCAGAAACAGAATAAACGTATAAGAACCTATGTTAGAACAGAGAACGGTGCTAAAAGTGACTGGCTTCTCTAATAAAAGTTTTTCATATTGACCGTTTTGAGCACATTCCTTTCTTTCCGATCGATATTTGGGCCTTCGTTCTTTCTTTTTCATACGTTCCTCTTTCCCTTCCTCTGCTGCTCCGTATGCATGGTGTGGTCGGCAGGCTAGTGACCACTGGCTGAAACAAAGCAGGAGTTCATGCCCATGCGGCGTTGCAAGATCACTAGACACTTTTTTATTTCTCTTCCTACAAGATGCAGCAGGGAAACCCCAACCTAGCGGTGTGATGTAGTTTTTTCGGCTTCTTAATTTTAAACTGTTCTGGAGCCTTCTTCATTCTGTACACCCAGTGACCCAGGTAGAAAGATTTACAATGTGTTTTTATTGCGAATTGTTTTAGTGTATTATTCAAGGTACATTTGAAGTTTTCTTAGCTAAGAAATATTCATTAATAGGACAAGCTGGCAAGTCATAATAATAATTTGGGCAGAGAATTAAGGTAATTTATTTATTTTATTATATGCTTGCACTCGTAATGTGCTTTGCCAATAATTAATCGATTATTACATGTTAAATGTGGTATACGTTTCAACTTACGGCTTAAAGTTTAACGATTCAAATTTAGTATTTCAATGTTTTATCATGTTATAAAATTTTCAAAAGAGTGTTGCTGTTGTGCCAGCCACTTTTAACACCATTTCTCTGTTCTAACATAGGTTATTATATATTTATTCTGTTTCTGGTTGCTTGGTTAGTTTAATAAATAAATTACTATTTTAAATCTAAACTTTGCATGAATAAAATATTATATTAATTTGATAATATTATATTAAAATTCTATTTTTAGTTACAATGTTAAAATCAAGAACACCAAGAAACAAACATCTTTTAGATAGCAATACTAAAAGTATTTCTTTTAAAAGAAAACACTCGCAATGAAAATTGCCTTTAGTAACTCTCAGTGTCGTGCCGCTTTTCATAATTTTTTCGCCGTACTAAATTCAGAATTATTTTACACGTGTTATGTACATATAATGTTATTGTTCAGTAAATTATATTTAAATATTCATTGTTAGATTTGTGAATTCTACTTGTTCTTCCGTACTGCTAAGCTATCTTTCCATGGCAATATCTTTGGGTTTTTTCTCCAGCAGGTTCCTATCAACGGGAGGGTATCGAACTCAAGTAATTAAATCATTCATTTCAGACATTGTAATGTAGTACTAAAAGTTTCAGTTACTCGTTATTAGGAAGACAATGGCAGGGAATAGTAAGATATCAGACGGAAAAAGCAGAAGTAAAAATATAACGAGACAGAGGGGGGGGGGAAGAAAGAAAGAAAAGAGAAATGAAGGTTAAAAAGGAACAGATGGAGGCAAAGAAGAGGAATTGAGAGACACAAAACGTGAAAACTTTATTGTTAACACTCTACTTAAAAACTGCAGCAATGGTCTTTACAAGAGAGCAACTCGAGTCAACTGGAGTCACATTTTCATTGGAGAAACGTGTTTGCAACTCATTTCTCACCTATCACGTGAAACAAGTTGCTGTGAAAAGATTCTTTGTTGTCACTGAAGCACCGCGAACTCCTGGCTGTTAACACCTTGAAATACTCAGCCTTATTCATACGTCATCTGAGATGTCTTGCAGTAACAAAGGCTTGGAAAATATGTACCTGCTACCTGAGAATAAAGCGCGCGCTCTTTTCTTCTAGACAAGAGTGAAGGTGCGCTTTGAGTTTTCGAATAGTTATAGATTAAACATTCTTTATGTGGCAATCATTTTATTGTTATTTTTTTTTACCTTAAAAACACATCTACATCTCATAGAAATATAAAAAGTTCACAGAAATTCGCGATTTCCTTTAATAACTGTACATTCAAATGCATTATTATATCAATTATATTTTGAGTTTTACAGTGAAGTTATTTGAGTAACGGGTCGCCTATATGCGGCTGCTTACTTGGGAAGTGCAGCCGCTGCAACTGTAAAAGGGGGATAGAGTCGCCGTGCTTGAAGGTAGTAGGTATTTCTATATGCAGTAAAATAATACTGCATTTAAAACTGTTAATGACAACTAACACTAACTTGTGTTATATGTTGCTCCTGAGTGGTATTTAAATAAGAAAGTAATGTATTTCATTTAACTTTTCTTCCCTAAGTATTCGTAACACTTTAATATGTTGGCCAACAGGTTCTGTATCTGGAACACGATTGCCAGGATATTTACATACGAACCACTTTATCACTTCTCTGCAAGAATCCGTTTCCACGTGTGTATGGTACATAAAATCTGTTATTTATATAGTGGAGTAGTTAACAAGAAAATTATCACATAATTTATACGCAATAAAACACTGAGTAACATATGAATGCAGAACCATTCACTGACACTAACTACAAGCTGTTACCTGTACATGCATTATACGGCTTTGGCGACTACATTTTCCTAGTGTGCAGTCGCGCTCTGCCTACGAGTAATTCAACTAACCTTCTATACATACGCCTAATCAATAAATTCTTTCATAGCACACTTAAGTAACTGGATTAGCCTGCGACACTCGGCTTACATGCCTTACAAAATGGATTGTCGGATGAGTCTGTAATACTTACTTAAGAATCGTTTAATGTATGATTTGAATGTTCTACTGGTGGGGAGAGTATCTAAACGCTGCCAAATTCAACAGAAGATATGAGATAAAGGAACTCCTCGAAGTCATGCATTATCCACAGGAATCCCTCGAAAATATCCTACACCCGACCCCTACAGACCCGTATAGCCCGACAGCATCAGTAGCGCCTCTCTACAACTTGGTGAGTCAAAATCAACCTTTTCTAGGCGCCAGATTCCGGATGCGGAAGAATGTAAGGAAGAAGGCCAAGAGCCCCATATACTCAGGCACTCGAATGCACCTATAGCAGCAAGCAGAATATTTTAATGAAACTCTAATATGAATTAAATAAAGATGGAAAGAAAATGAAGAATGCGAAACGGAAGAACGGTAAGAAAAATCGCACATAACAACCTTATCCATCTCAAGTGCCACTCCTCTGCCACGAGGATTGAATTCGGGTCTCCACAACCAACGCTCTATACAGAACGAACGCCATATTTGCGTTTTGCGTTCCAAAGAACTTCAGACAAATTTAATTGAAATAGATCGTGAAAATTTCACTGCCTTTGGTAGCTTCCAGTATCTTTAAATTTATGGGGAGGAAATTCCAGGATGTGTCATCGGCTTAATACTCATAAGATTCTAAAAGGTAAATCTATAACTTGGTTCAGAATGATTGAACACTTGAAGCAGAAATTTTACTTTTTGTATGTCAAAATAGATGAAAGTACATTAAGGGCAGTTTGTCAAAGATTTAAGATACATGTAAACCTGTACAGACAAACAACGTACTGCTGTCCAGGTTATTTGGGTCAGGAAATCAAAATATAAAAGAGAGACTGCTGTTCCAAACTAATGAAAAATGAATTAAATATGTATCTATATCCAGTTTGTTCAGTTACTGCCCTCTTCCTGTGCCATTCGTGCACATCCTTATATCCTGTATTTCTTTCTCTTCTTGTCACTGCCTCCGTAATTTCACTGTTCCAGTTCTTCTTGATCTTCCTCTTCTTCATGTTATTATTCATATACTTCTTTGGGCCAGCTGTCCTCTTCCATTCTCATCAAATGGGCAAACAATTTAAGGCTTATGCTCAATTCTTTGGAGCACTTTCTTCTGCATCCATTGTGTTTCAAATTTCCAAATGTTTAATATGATCCATTCTCGAAATTCTGACATTCTATCTGAGATAATACATACAGATTCTAATATTATTTTTCCATGATGTTCTTACCCATATTTACACCCGTAACTCAAAATTGGTTCTACAGAACTTTTTCTATATATTAATTTATTAGCTAGATATACGTTATATTTTATAAACCTCTTCTGCTCCTCAATGATTAAGATAGAAATGAACAGTTTCGGTGCCATTTCCTATTCCTTTTTTTCCTTTTGGGATCATAGTGCTCGGAGCCTATTGTCTGACATCTTTTGTAAGCAATTCAGGTCATTTTCTGATATTTTTGTAAAAGAAATTTTACGTGCTACTTTTGTTGATGGCCACATTTTCTCTTTTATCTCGAAGGGTGAGCTTAAAGTGCTTCTAAAAAGTTATCTTCTGCTCCACTACCCTAGATTAGTTTTCCTCCGTTAGAAATTACTCTACGACAGTATTGAAGATTTTTTTTTTCCGGTATTCTTATATACTTTATTATTTACATATCCATGTACAATCTCACTGGAATACTTGAATTTGTTTAATTTTTCCATCAAGATCTATACTATCTCATTTAATATATAACTGTCTAATTATTGTCTGGCTACAATTTAAGACATTTAGAGAATTGGAAATGTGTAGGTCAAACAAAAAATATACGCAGGTTCGGTAGTTCTTATTCTCCAATTTATTTAACAAAGGAAATCAAGATAGAAATACTTAAAACAGTCAATAAAATAAACATCTTTAGCTCTAATGAGAAACGCATTTATTTAAAACTGTTAACATGGGATTATAATTTAAGAACTTCAATTTTAATTTTCAATGAATTTCAACATGATTACCATTGGTAGTGTGGCAGATGAAGCCGATACTTCATCTATGCAGATAATTCTCATTTTTAAATGCAAGACAAATTATCGGTCATGCACAAATGCCTCATATCCTTCAAGAGTCTGCATTAGAAAAAGTCTAAAGATGTTATATCTGATCACTCAAAAGCCCAAGATGTTTTAGGATTTTCTGCTGGCGTGTGAAATGAGGTAAAGCTACGTCCTTCTGCTAAGTTGTTCCTTTTATCAGCAATGCAAGATATGAAATACCAAAAATTTACTTATTTCGTTATATTTATACTTTTACAGTTCTCTACATTTCTCTTGTGGGTGTTATTTAAAATATTTTATGTGTTCAATTACTTCATCTTCAGCATCTATGAGGCTATTTACAGCAAAATTATCATACTTTTATTTTTAACCTCAGATGTTTTAAAATTGTAAGCTTTGTTATTTTATTTAATATTAAAGTTATGTTTAGTGACTTGACTTCACGATCTTATGTGGTGATACTTATAAAAGAGTGCCCATTGAGATTTTCTTTCCAATATTATTTTTTTTTAAAAAAAAATCAAACTCATTTCGCCAGGTTTCCGTTTAAAGTCAATAATAAGTGGCAATAACACACAAGCTTTTGGTACTCTTATAGGATGTCTCGATTATTCCCATTTTTGAATAATTTTCCATAAAAGAGTCACATTGACATTGTAAAAGTGTCTACTATGAATGCTAAATGTGTTTCACAAATTCTTTTCCTGCTTCTATATTTTTTTTTCAAAATAAAAACACCATCGCTATATAACTGTTCCTTTAAAAACATTTATCCAATTTGTTGCATTCAGCAAGTTTTATATTGCAACGTGTTTTACATTTTAATCACTAAAATACTGCGCCTTGTTTAAATTCTGAAAGTACTGTACTGTCTTTTATTTTGAAGTTATGTAATGGAACGTAACATTCTATGATTGCAAAGAGTGAATTGCATTGCTACGTACAACAGTATATTTCTCAAAGTATTTTCAAGAAGGACCACTTTTTTTAAGTTAAAGGGTTCTGCGGGTCACCCGCTCCTGACTTGTGTCCCAGAATCGCTGTACATTTTTTTGAGTTATACCGTCATATACTTCCATATTACACATGCTATACTTGTTGCATTTTGCAGGAGTTTTAAGGATGGACAAAATTAGATGTTGCGTACGTCTCTTGCCTTTAATTTTCTCTGTAATATTTACATTGCCGAATAAGCTACAAAACCAATATTTAATCGATGCATAGTTATTAATATATGCACATTTCCTTCTCTATTCATGTACTTATGGTTGTTATGATTCTGAACTTGTACGATTATGCTAGTAAAATATTTATGCAATGACAGTTAGTGAAACAAAGAGAGCCATTATCAATGAAAATAAAGGTATATGTATAGCGCGTTTTCATTGGTCAGATTTGTTAAATTAGCTTCTCCTTTACTAAGTTCTTAAGGGATATTATAGGTCGCCTATTTCGCAAAAGTATAAGGCCATTCTGGGTAACTGAGTATATTCCTCTATTTTTTTAAATTAATAATTGCAATTCCAATTATTTTGTAATTATTAGGATTAACACTAGAAGGAAATGTTTATTAGATTTTTTATAACTGAAGATATCAAGGATATTTTATAATAATGTTAATCTATGAGCCATTTATATTAGAGAATTTGTATAATTTGTATATGATTAACTGCGAAAATGAAATAAAAATAGTTTGTACTTAGCCTATCTACTGTTTGCTCCATAAACGTGTTCAGCAGATGTTTTCAGGGAAAAAAACTTACAGATACAGAGTGATCCGATAAAAATAATTTTATTTAGATGTTCTCCACATCTCTTGGACAAATGTTCGATTTTTACAAATGCGTAACCAATCAAGATTCTACAGGATTTTATTAACTTGCTAATGTTGTTGATGATTAATCATGTATATATGATTTATGTTTAATAAAGTTGTTAAAGTTCATCAACCTCAATACAGATAGGTATTGAAGTTCATTAGATAAGTGACCCTTCGTCAGGGGAATGTGGCATTTCCAATACCGGATCTGAGTAACGTGCTTGATTAGATAAAATCATGTTCTGCAGGACGGTTTGGCCATGCCTTGGCTTAAGAACGAGGAAAGGAAACAATGTAATCGCTGAGAGAGCATCTAGAAATTAAGACAGAAAGCCAAGAGAGATTTAATTACAGCACTGCAAACGTTAGAGATTAACAGGTCAGTTGGTATCTGCACACATATATACGGTGTGAAAACTTTCCGCTAATTAGTTCATAAGTAACATTAGTCGTACTTTAGGAATAACAAATATATCAGTATACTGTGTTTACGATTTACCCTATAAATTTCTTTAAATTGCATTTGTTACGTCCTATAGAACCGTGAAAGTGGAGCATATAATAGTTTGTACAAAAGTTACCTGAAGGTTCTGGAATAAAAAAGAAAGCAGAAAAATTAAATTCAAAATACTATATATATGACTTTCGTGCATTTGGCTGGATTAAACAATATCTTTTACGTTTCAGTTCAATTGTGCCATAAGGAATAATGATAAACTGAATCAAAGTATCGTTTACATAATTTTGATACCATAAGAGTAAACCTTTTGGTTTAATTGCCATAAGTACGTTTTAATTCTTGTTTGTTTTCTTTAGTGGCTTTGAGTAAAAGTTGTTTAAGAAAGAAAGCATGATGCCATCTTGATTCGTATTTAAAAGTAATGACTAATAGGATCCTTGTGATATGAAAGTGTTACTTAATTGACATGTTTTCCATTTAGAATGAACTTTACAAATGTTTTGTGATCACAATGTAAAAATTTGTTGTAGTTGCCAAAATTACGCAAATATTATAAAATATATAAATCTTACAAGTTGAGGAAAAGCATTTGAAAGGGGTGAAAGTGTATTTAGAGTGATGACATGAACTACAGCTGAAAATTATATTTAAAAATAAGAGCATATGCAGAAATAGTAACCAGAACCAGGAAATAATAATAAAACGGCAAAAACAGTATAAATTAAAATGTACTTCTTCAATGCAGACCATAAAAGACACCATTCTTTATTGTGTCACATAAATGTTAAACCTAACGTGACTGTACATGGTACAGTTTTCGATTTAAGTTAATATTTGACTTTTAAGCAAAATTGTAAGCACCTCAATAGTGGAATTTAATTGCACGGTACCGGAAGTGAAGTCTGGACCAAAGCTGAGCGCTGTGGGGGAGGCCGGAGTCCTACTTTCATGTCAGAATTAATTAAGAGTGAGTGCCTGGCTGCTTGCAGGAGGCGGTTCCGGCGTCCTTCTAAGCCCGAGAGAGAGAGAGAGAGTGGAGGTGAAACAAGGCGGATGTGTTCTGCGGAACGAGAACAGTCACGATGTGACAATTCGACCTACCATCACGTGATCCGAACTTCACGTCTTTTGCGACTTCCCACGACGAAACGATCAAGGGAGCTTTTTTTTTTTTTTAAAGCCTTCTAAGCCGAAAGTTTCCTTACACAAATACGATGAACTGAACTCCAAAGAGAGTAGTTATACCGGGTGTAGCAATAAGGTATTATCAAACTTTAAGGACACAATCCTCACACTTCAAAAAGAAAATAGTTATATGGACATGTGTCCGGAAACGCTTTATTTCCGCGTTAGAACTCATTTTATATCACTCTTCATAGTGCATTAATCATGAGAAACACACAGAACCAGAACGTACCAGCATACGCGTCCCATTCAACTCAGGGCGTGAAACGGTCGACAAATTTTGCTCAGAGGCCTCTCTTTCAGGCTTGAGGTTTTTTTTTCGTGCCTTAAATGTACGACACGGGACCGAAGGCTTTACTTCCCTTCCGAAGGAAGCCATACTTAGGATTTTTACGTCCGAAAAAATCCATCGGTCCTCACCGGGTTCGAACCCGCGTTCTTGGGTGTAGGAGGCAAGTGTGTAACCACTACACCACCAGGACCGACATGAAATGTTCAAAATGAGCATTTGATTGCGACTGGTTAAGTTGTAATTCTTAAATTCACCGCCAGTGTTTTGTGTTCCATTTGAACGAAGGTAATGTTGACATGCGACTCATTTCATTGCTAATTGCAGGGGCATTTGAAAGCTATTGGTATCGAACCCCGGCACAAGATGCAGAGAGTCTTCGTACTCGTACTGTGGAAGGCTGTGAAACAATACACAATTCTCCAGGGATACATCAGCGCATCCGAGATTCAATGCAACGATGGTATGATGCATGTATCCATGTTAACGGAGGGCATTTTGAATATTTTATGTAGTATGTACTGGTATACGTTCTGTTTTCCTGATTTTTTTCCGTTATTAATGTACTAAGAAGAGTTATAGAATATGAGTTCTAACATGAAAATAAAGCGTTTCCCACGTTCATATAACATTTTTCCTTCTTCTACGTGTGAGGAATTTGTTGTGAAAGTTTGGCCCTACCTTATGGTTACACCCGATATTCAAATTTCTCTTCTTTATGGATGGAATTTGCCAGTACATGACAGCAGATTTCTTAAAATAAATTACCGAACTTTAGCTATATAGCCTGTCCGCTCAGGTTGTGTTTAAATCTTGGGTACTAATTCTGATGCAGCTGCGGCTCCCCTGTTTCAACTCCGCTTCCTAAAACATGTATATTCCCACAATCTTACCTTATTGAATATTCTGGAAATGTCCTCTTTGTGATTAACAGACATTATATTGAAAAATTGACACATTTAAGTTTAGTCACCTTAATGTTTCTAATTTCATTGTTAACGTTTTCCTTTCCATTCTGGAACCCCCACTTGTCCTAATTTCCGGAGTGAGATTTGTTGGCGAATGTTCATATTTGCGCCAATTTCATCTAACTTTTCTTTGTTAAGAGTGTTTTCGTTCATATTTTTTGTTTTTTATTGAATCAGTACATTCATAGTATTGTGAATTGCAGTTCGGCAAAGAGTAAATTGACGAGAAAAGTTCTGAATAATTTCCTCAGGCACAAAATGTTTTCACGCCAGAATCAACTGTCTAACCATCTTCGCGAATGAATGTATACTGCTGTGAGACCGGCAAGGAACAGGTTCATAGAGCGAGTTAAAGCTTTGACAGCTACAATCCTCCTACATAGTAGCCGAGGGTAATACATTCTGTGAGTGGACAAGGTTTATAACCAAATAAATTGCTTGGGGGAATAAGGTTTGAGCAGAGATCATGCAGGTAGGTTCAGATATAAATCCACAGTTGAATAACTAAGCATGTTCATTAAATCTACAAAAAGAGATTTGTAGCATATTCAAGCAAAAAGGAAATTATGAAGTATCTACATTAAAACCTTCAATTTGGCATAATTTTCCATGCATGTGAATATTAACGGCCAGCACTCTATGGGTACAATAACATCATATACATTCATTTACATAACCATTACTAAAGTAATTTTTAAAAATGTTTATTTTTTTGAATTTTTCTCTCTGTTAGTCGCTCTCTGAAAGCAATCAGACGAAATGGAACACCATGCTGCCTTTAGTACTCATTGCAGACAATCCTAATACAAAAGTTATCCACTCATTCTGGTTTTATTCTACAGCCTCTGAAGCTTTATTTATTTATTTTTACACCCTTTCAAAATATATCTCTATAAGTTCATCAGAGAATGTTTATTATTTTCCGGTAAGTGAGACTATTTTGACTGCTTTCTTTGTCACGCTGCCATAGAAATTTATTTTTATCAAACGAAGTAAATCTCAAGTTCATAATTTTAAAACTGAATAGCTTTTATTAAGTAAACATACATTATTAAAAGCATGTAGAAGCCATTTGTGTTTTAATCTGTGTTATATTGCTGCAATTATATTTACAGAAATCCCAAATAACCAAGCGTGTAGGCTCAGGTTTAAGGCTTGGGACTCGTATTCTGTAAGTTACAGCTCAAATGCTACGGCCAACTAATTTTATTCCGTGATAATTCATTTTCATTCATCTTCATCCCATGTACTCATACCTATATGTCTGTCTTTCTGTGTTTGTGTTATGCTCAAAGCGCCCTGACATTGGACTGGCCGTATATTCAGAGAGTCTCTCAGTGCGAGTGAGGGTGCCAGTGTGAGTTCACAGTCTGAGTGTGTGAACGCATGTGCTCCTTGTGTCTGGAGATAATTAGCTCCCCGAGAGAGTAAACAATCAAAGAGGAAAATTTTCCATTCTGTTTAAGATTAATTAGAGGGTTTAGGAAATTACCTATTTCGTTATTTTCTAATGTAATCTATGTGTCTTAAGCACCACCAGAAAATAAGTTTTATAACACTCAACCCTATGATGAAAACAAGTATTTATTCATGCTTAAGGGAAATGGGAATCTCTTTAGTAACCAACGTTAATTTTACCTCAAGTGTATAGTTTTCACAGTACTACTTCGTGATTTATTGATGTACTACACTGACTTATAACACAGAACTCTACCACCTCAGCAGTCTATGACTTACCGACTAACAACACAATGCAATACCATCAGGGGACCTGCTTGCGTGCAGCATTGGTTCGTACTTCAATGGATCATTCGGTATATCACTGCATTCGGCCCATGTCAAATCTTCTGGGTACTCTCTTTCGTTTTCGTTCGTTTATTAATCAAAAATGGAATTTTAAATGTAAGCACTTTATGTTTCAAAAATGCACAGTAATTTGAAAAATTGTAAACATATTGCATTCTTTTATCGTTCCACTTCAAGATAACTAAATATATGAAAATAATAATAATAATAATAATAATAATAATAATAATAATAATAATAATAATAATAACAATAATAATAATAATAATAATAATAATAATAAATACAAGGTAAGAGAAGAAAAGAATCTTCCTTCTCAAGTAAGCAATATAAAACGTTTTTTCTATAAACGTCAAAGACCAAAAGATCTATAAACGGGACACTTGCTTCTACACTAAGTTTTCCCTTGCTTAGGTTGCAACATGAATGTGAATAAGATTTCACTCGTTGGTTGACCCTATAGCTTCTACATCCAAGGGACAAATATTATTATACTTTCCAATATAAAGCAAATTTAACATGGCAATCACGAAACAAAACGTATGCACAAAATTGTTAAGGACGTCATTGCCTGCAATATGGTCACTTGTATAGTACATAGAAATCCAGAGCATGACGAATGTAATACTTTTTTTTTTTTTTTACCTCAGACATACTTTGATATTTTGTGAAAGAACAGACAGTTTCTCTTGAGTGAAAGATGATTGCTATGATAATAAAAAATTATGCACTTTGAGGTGAAAGTTGATAGAATTCGCCGCATGGCGGGCAGAGCAGTACTGCAGTACTCACAACAAAAGCTAAGAGCGAACTATGAACACGATAAAGTCTCTATTTAATTTTCGGTATTTGAAGAAACTACGAAAATGGCAGACATTGTCCGAATAAGAGCGTGCACAGCTATATCCCCATTTTTTGATTATTGCTAAATTTGTACGCAGTATTTGCAGTACACAGTAGGAAAGTTTTGTATCTCTGTTTTAATTAAATGTGACAGAGTTAAGTCGTAATGCTGTCCGTGCTTCAATCGAACTGGTCTAGCTAGTCAATGCAGGTAGGTAGTTCATTAGTATTTTTCTTGTGCTACACATAAACCATATCTGAAAACAGAAGAAATCGTTAAACAAAAGAATAATAATAGAAACAGTGGTGAATCAGACACGACTTCCAGAGGATACGAAAAAGCAGGAATTTGTTTTGGTAAGAAAATGTTCTATTAATCATAAGATATTTGAAAAATGATCCATCCTTGCAAGATATGGATGCTAAAATTCAACAATATTCCTTTCTTGCTTTGTGTCTGGAAGGACTTGATTTGAAAACCATGTCCATTCAATAATCTAGAAATAGGAAAAGGTTTTGAAACTACAGCATCGCCTATTTTGGAAGCAAACATCTTAATGTCTGCCGTTCTTTTAAGTCTGCTACGATATTAGATAACTTTACGAACTGTTCAAAACAGGGGCACGCACTTAAATTGTCCCCTTAAACAAGCAATACTGATTGGGACCATGCCTTATAGCACTTCAACAATTTACCTCACAAATCTGACATTACTGTCAAGCTAAAACTAGGCTGAAATATTTGGACATTTTTCAATTTATAACAAAGTTACTGCACACAATGTTTAAAATATTTACAAAGAGAATACAGGAAATGCTTTGAAGATAATTTACAATAGGTATTATAATTTCTTCCAACAAAACAGTGACTTCTCCACTCATCCTTCAAGCACATACGTAGTGAATGTGGACTGACGTTGAAAGTAAATAAAAATTATATTTGTTTAAGTTCTAACAACATAAGAAAAACGCTGCGGCTTATAAAACTCTAAAAAAGAGTAAAATACAAAATTCTGAAACACTCGACAGCTTTTTTCGTATAAAAAATATTTAAACAAAAGTAGTTTTGACAGCTAAATTAATATTATTACAAAGAAAATAAGGCATAGAATCAAAATATTACTTATAACAGGCAATCCCATATAAACACTTCCAACATTATAATTCAGAAAGTTTGCTTACATAGTAACGATTTAGTCATGTATTCCAGACAGAATTTTATTAAATCTTTGCTGTTAGTTTGAATTGATAATTTCATAAGAAATGTATAATGAATAGTAAGAAAAATTAAGCTGCTCTTTTTGATAAACTATACAGAAATTTTTGCTGCAAATATTTTATATTAATTGTATTATTTTGACTCTTTGCCTTATCGTAAAATTTTCTTTATGTTAATTTAATTGTGCAAAAAGTGCATTTGTTGAAATATTTCTTTTTATAATAAAAAGCGAGGTTTACAGTTTTTCATATACTTTATGTATATAAACTATTAACAGCAGTGTTACTTCTGCCTTTGAAGAACACAAATTGCTCGAAATATTGTGATTTTTGTGTTACTAATTAAGTGTTTTATCAATTTCTGCTTCTCCAGTTTTTTGGTGTTTTAGCAATATTGTTCCAAGAGTTACTTTATTTTGTCATTTGGGGGAAAAAATCACCTTGAAGGTCTTTAATGTGCTCAAAAACAATAAGAAGAAGATTTAAAGGAAGAAGTGAAAACAAACCTCTGCTCAGGAATTTATTATAACTAAAACAGTCAATAATTTTCGCTATAAAGTACATTGATATAAACTTAAATTTCATAAAATCAAGCATAAAATATATAACATTTTTAATTTTAAGATAATTTCATTATATTATTTTCTTAGGAAACATACTTTTAATATGTACATTAATTCGTGGTCTCCAAGCCAGGCAGGTTGCAGTTTGGCTACTATACCCTAGAAAACGCTGCGTTAACTAATTCCACCAGGATGCTGAGTAAGGAACAGCATCACTCTTAAACCTGCTCGCCGGCGATGCAACAGTTGCTGTTGGTTTTCAAGTCACGTGCTGTGCAACAAGTAGCTAGCTCGGTATGTGGTGTCAAAAATACCAAAATAGTTCCTCTCCCCACTTCTTCCACTGCTCCTTCTTTGCAAAACCGGACTATTATTCGGAGAGCTTCTGTCTCCAGCAAAATGCAGTGAATATGTTTGCGTTACCAACTGTAGAAATATTCCGCTAAGTGCAATAGAGTTTTGTGAACCTTAGCTAGAATTAAGTAAAGCTAAAATTGGTTGCACTAGTTGGGGGTTGCTTGTTTGTTTGGCACGATTGTGTTAGACCCTTCATAGAGCACTATTGAAAACAATAGCTCCGGATTCTGGGCATATTATGGCTTAAGTTCAACGGCTTTGGTTATATTCAAAATTTAACCGCAGTCTGTGCGCGAAAATTTCAAAAACTATTCAACAACCTTGAGCTCGCGAGTATTATCTTCCTTGTATAGGTGTTTACATTTATCACTATTTCGTAAGAATGCTGTGCTGTCTATTCTGAAGACTTTATACCTCGACATACAATTGAAGCACCCTATGCAGAAAGGGCTCATGTTATTATTTTTTACCTATACAGAAGAAACAAAAAACTTATTTTTGGTTTCATTATTAAAGTTAACAGTCTATGCTTATTCTGCAATATAATTTGGTAAATGAATTTATCTTCTTATGAAAAAATACATATCCAAAATTAGTTTTGATTAGTTGTAGGAAAATAAATTTGAAAAAAGTGTACCCTTTCTGCACAGTTTTTCTTTATTAACTTTACAATAATGCAGTTATCAGGTTTTATGTAAGAAAGATAATTAAATTCCCATTTTCAGAATAGTTGGCATATTGTGAACTCTATAAGTTTACAGTTTTATTAATGCAAGAAATTCACAACAAACAAATAAAAAATAGAATCCTTGCTCTATCAACCTCCTTAATCGTGTATAAACGGACAAAAAAGGTTATTTATTTATTTTAATTTCCCTCGAGCATGTTGATTTTTCTCGCAGATTTCCTCCTAGACATCATCCATTGAGGATAGACATCAAATCAGAGTCTTTGTGTTGTCAATTTTCTTCTTTACTGTTATCCTTCTATTGTAAGATTTGGCTGTTAGAAGATCGACCCCGCTTGCTTATGTCACCAGATGAAGTATGAAGTCCATCAAAGAACTTTGAAACCCTAACTTTATCTTTCATTTTCGAAGAAAATTCGAACTGATTGTGAATGCATTGCAATCTGCACTCTTGCTTCCATTGGCTTTCTTTTCCGGAACGTTTGTCCTTTCATACTAAGAAAATTTTCACCTTGAGTCTAGCTTTCGTAAGACGAATCGTTTTCCATATTTGAAATTTCTTCCTTAGATGACGATATTAACAGCTTAAACCTTTATTTTAATGAACCAGGCTATATTATTATTAGAGTAGTATTATAATACACTCTTTAAGGACCAATAATGAACACTAAACTGGTTAAAGCTGTTACTAACACTCAGCAAAGCAGTTATGAGTGTTATAAGTTCAGTAGTGCCAACAACAAAATGAATAAACATAATTCATGCATACATGATGCATTCTTTCTGCACATTATTTCCCTGAAACTCCCTATAGAGCATATTTAGGATGTACGAGGGTAGGTACATAAGTTTCCGGCATAACCATTTTCTAGGTATGATAAATAAAAAACTATATTTCACTTTCCAATATAGTTACCTTCATTGCAATACATTTCTCACGTCTTTGAATTAACATTTCAATCCCCAACCAAAATAGTCAGAAGTCTTGACTGCAAAATGGGCATAAACAGCACCCATCACTTCTTCCTCACACTTAAATTTCGTTCCTCGAAGATCCATCTTGAGTTTTGAGAAGAGGTAATGGTTACTGGGAGTTAGATCTGGGCTTTAGGGTAGATGGTCGATCTCCTTGAAGCCACATTTCTTCACAGCTTCCTTTGCAACAAAAGCTGTGTGCACAGAAGCATTGTCTTGAAGGCCACACCACCACTCAGCTTTCCTCGCCTTTTCTCTTTGATGAAAACACGTAGTCTATGCAGTAGGTGAGCACAGTACTTCCTATTTACTGTGGTGTTCCTTTCCTAGAAGTCAATGATGAGTATTCCTTCATAGTCCCGAAAGATTGTGGCCATGATCTTCTTGGTTGACTGATTGACCTGGCATATATAGGCGGTGCTTCGCTAGGTTTACGCCATTGATTCTCTTTTGACAAGGGAATACAGTAGAGGACCATAGTTTCATCTCCTGTAGCAGTGGTTTGCAGAACTTCTCTCTCGTTACCACGACAGAGTTCCAAAAATGCTTGACAACAGATGACTCGTTACTGATTTTGGATTGAGGAAAGAAGTCTAGGCACCCATCTTGCAATAGCCTTATTCGTGTATAAATGTTCATGAATAATTCGAAGGACTGTTGTTTGTAAAAGGCCCAACCTTGCTGCTATTTCTGTAATTTTGAGCCGCCGGTCTTCCGTAATTTCTCCTTCCATAAGAGCGATGTTTTCAAGAGTGAACACATCCAAGGGCCGAACTGCAAACTCTTTGTCTTCGATGCTTTCTTGACCCATTCGAAAATGTTTGGCCCATTCTTTTACGGTGGAATAAGCGGGGAATGCGTCTCTATATACACTGTGCAAACGCTGTTTAACTTCATTTGGATTAAGTCCTTCTTTTGTAAAGAACTTAATAACAGTATACTCCATGTTGAACACGTCACACTCTTCTACACATAGCCTTCTTTATGCAACTATATGTGAACAACTGAACACAATGAAGCGGAAGTTACAGCTGCAATTATTTACTTAACAGATAAGGTATGACACCAGAAAAGAGTTTTGTGAAGGCGATAATCCTTATCGGCGAGGCCGGAAACTTATAGACCTACCCTCGTAACCTCTCTGCACAGATAACGCAGGACAACCTATTATTAATAAATCTTCGACATAACTGGCCTTGCAAAATGTTGATCATGTACCCTTTCTGCATTGCTCGCTTTAATTGATATTTACAATGTTATTACTTCAGCTGGGCGTGTGGAGGTTTCCCTGACTGTTGTAATCAGGTAATTTATCGCTTAACAACTGACTCCTATATCAGTACTAGTACAGGTTGAACATACACAAAAATTTATGCTCATTTTCTAGTTCTCATGATTGCACCTGAATCTTTACTTCACAGGCAAAAATGTTCGACTTTGTAGACTGGAAAAGTGCCGTAATACTTAAGTTATTCACAACTTATTACGCATGATTTTTTATCTTTTATAAAGCAGTGCCAAGTTGCAGTTATTTGCGTAATAAACCACCATGATGTTATATGAATTTAGTAGCCTTAGTAATTTGTCGTATAGTCAACTTCATTTCTTTCGCACTGAGTTCTCATTTAGCAAATAATGCATTGCTTAAGAAACGAAGATGAATTTTTGATTAAGTATTCGCAAGAGCATGAAAATTTCTTTCCGCCAAATTGCTAAAATGTACACTCAGCGAGAATGGTCCATTTCAAGTATGCAACGTTTGATTAAAGATATGAATATCCTGAAGCCCAAATCTTAAACTTATAGACCTTTTTGTGTGGAATTATTTCCAAAAGGCAGCTTACTTAGACTTCATGATGTTCAGCATTTAAAACAACATTTTGAATGTTGATACCGACTGGATAAAATATGAATATAGCTAGGACATTTCAGTTATGAACCGCTTGAGCCCGGCTGCTAACTGCGGAAGTGCAGTCACCGCAACCGGTAAAAGGGAGAGAGATTAGCCGCACGTATTTTATCTTTAGAATTTTCATTTTTTATTGAAAATAAAATAATGCTGTATTTAAAACTGATGATAGTAATAAATAAGCACTAATATAAGAGATGCCGAAAATGATTGGCAAAACCTCGATTGTAATTTGAAGTAAAATATTCACTACACACTATATGAGTGTTAAAATAAATAATTCACCTTTACTTAAGTTGCCCGTTTCATTACATACTTCCGTTGTTTGTGTTTATAGCACTTACAAAATTAACAGCAACACAATGCCCGAAATTACAATAACCATTGTTGATTAGCAACCTAAAAGACACAGGAACCTCAATATAAAAGTGATATAAAGTAATTCATGTTCACAACTTCAAACTTCCATTTGGACAGAATTAGTCAAAAAGCTTGGTGTTTTTTTAACTAATCAGTGGTTTAATTTTTTTACAAAATAATTATTAATGAAAACACGTTGTAAATTATTATGATCTTAAATACATTATTATTATCAAACCAATCATAGCACACTTCCAAGAAATATTATACCTACAAAATTAAAAATTTAAAAATTAAAATTCTTCTTTACAAAAGTTCAGCTGCGTATGTGAAGTAGTTCACCCAAATTTAAGGAGGCTCTCCATTTAAGCTATCAGTGATTTTGTACCAATTTAAACCAAATTTGAAATTTGTTGAGAAATTTTATTCAAACTCTTATGTGTAAAATATTAGATTCGTATGTGCAGAGCATCGGGTAAAAATTTAAACTTTTAGGGAGATTCCCACGTAAAGTTGCCTTTCGATTTCAACTAACTTTTAAATGTATCGACACACTTTGTTCAAACTTCTATATACATAATCTCCAGTCCGTAATTGCAGCGGTTAGCGAGTTGTTTCATGCGGACGGAGGGACAATGCGACGCTAATAGATGCTTCCGTACGCGATCGCACCTAAAGATTACTAATAATGCCTTTACTGAGAAACAACTACTTAATTCCACAATAACAACTAAAGCTAAACACCTAAATCTCTATACACCAACATATATCCATTTTTTTTTGACCAAACACCATCAGCAGAAGTGCCAAAATCATCGGTTTAATTTCATAAGCCTCCTCTCACTAATCATTCAGGTTTACTCTTGTTTATGATAACGCTGGTTCTTTTTTAAAACGAATATTTTTTAAGATTACGTTAGTTGAGTTGTCCTTGTAGTGGAAGAGTTTCTTATATTTTAGATTCCTCATAAGCCATTGGCGCGAAAGAGCAAACAGCTGATGGAATGTAATAACGTCGACCGCACGACAAATCGGTTGCAGATGCTACAGTAGGGAGGACAGTTCAGTGGGCATCTGCGTGCCTTCTTGAAGCTTCACTACAACAACCCTCTCAAGCCCCTAGCTTCATAACAACTGTTTTTAAACCAAAGCATTCTGCCCTCCTAAGCCTGAGCACAAGGTGAATGTGACCTCGCCCGTTCTCTTCACACATACACACACCAAGCTTATCTGCATTCGCAGAAGCGTTTAAACCGAGCACTTCTCTTGTATGTGCAACTTGTGCACAAGTGCACAATTATTTAAAGATTTTTATGATAAAAATTTACCCTTTAGCCCGAGCAGTCAGTGATGATAATCCATAACCGATGCCCTCCTTTGGGACTAATTTTAGCTGTAATCGTTTTAATTGAGCCATAACTTCATCAGGTCTTTCTCTTAAAGAGTTAGAGCATAACGTCTACGATTTATTTGCTTATGCAGGTTTGATTTTGGATTACATTATTGCTGATTCCTGAGCTGCACATCTATTAGGTGAAGTAGCCATAGGACATATTCCTCTAAGGCATTTCTTTTTATAATGCTACAACAAACTAAGTTTCTGAATCATAGTGCGCATACTCGAAGCAGCACAACACACGGATCATGAACATGGCCGTTCATCACTGACTACGGTGCATTTATCTGAGCAACCTCGTTACTGGGAACCATACTCTTCTGTCCGGACAAAATGATAGCCGATATTTGTCCATGGGATATTAAAACTGCTGCAACTCCCCCCCCCCCAAATACAGATACCGAGAAAGAGAGAGAAAGAGAGAGAGGGAGGGAGAGAGAGAGGATTTCTCCTATCATGTAAATTTAATTAGCAAATTTTAATCAGTTACCACAATGAATCTCATATATTTTATTCATAAGTTACACATACTTTCAATTAACAAATGTAGAAGTTTTTTGTTTTTTTAAACAAAGCCCGAGATACAAAATACTGCATTCTGAAATTAATTTTAATGCTAAAGTGGTCTCTATAGTTACAGTCGTGATAGCTATAGCGTCGTAGATAATATGTCTAACAGTGAAATGGTCTCTGTATCACAGTGCAACATTTAATTAGTTTTACAGCAGCGTAAGTTACTATTAGAACAAAATAATTCCTTCGTCACTTTAATTAATCTGTATGTATGAAGACAGTTATGTATTTTAAAACCTATAATGAAGAATTAAGATTCTGGTGATAATAGCAGTATTTGGTACGGATGCTCTTTAACATCTCAGGTCATCAGCGTCCCATTTAATTCAGAGCAGGACAAATTTTCCTCAGAGGCCTCTTCTTTCACGCTTAAGGTTATTTTACATGCCGTAAACCTACGACATGGGACCCAAGTCTTTACTACCCTTGCAAAGAAAGCATTTAGGATTTTTGCGCCTGAAAAAATTCTTCGAGTCTGCCCGAGATTGAACCTGCGATCTTTCGTCTCATTCTGATGAGATTAGATAACAGTAGCTCAACAAGCACAAGAAAACGATAAAATTAATTAAAGAAATGAGATACTTATTTAAAGATGTTCTCTGGGAAAAAAATAAATGGAATGTCATCCAAATATGTAATCAATGATGCCAGAATTCGCATAAAAATTAAACGTTTTGTTTTCATAAACGTTCACGGGGAAGTTAGTAAGATTTAAATTATCCTAAAAATTGCTCTAACATTTCTCCATTAAATTATAATCAAATTATTCGTGAGTTATAAGAAACCTTGTCTATTGCATTAAACCTATGCACATAGTGGAGGGTTTTCTGATTGAAAAAGTTTCCCCCCAGTCAAACAATACAACAATTCCCCATTTAAGTTAACAAAAAGCTATATTATAGTGGATAATTTTATGATACCTTATAACCTATTTGTAATGTACTGCTTGTAACTTTTGTTACATCATTTCTAAAGCTTGGTAGTATAATTTCAATGCTGTAAAAAGCCCCCTTTTATCAACTGCAGCATTTTGATTACAATATCGAACATTTTTATAAATTTTGCTAAAGGGGAAATTTTGCGTTGTGGTTGCCAGTGAATACGTTACGCTTTAATACATTCATTGCTTACAACTGGGTTTACTCGGTTTGAAGAAAGAATACGAAAGAGTGAAAACAATTTTTATTGAAGATGCCTAAATCACCAAGAATGTTAAAGAAATCTTCTGGATGTCCAAGAAGAAAACGTAAAACACTGCTGTAAATATTAGTGCATATTTAATTTTAGTGAAACTTGTAAAGTACGTTTGAAATAACTATGTTTGACGTGAAAAGTCTTGCAGTATAAACACAGGAGAGATTTGACTGCTAAATTAATGCTTAAGTGTGTAAACTGTGACATAATGCATGAGTTTAACATTCCCGCTTAAACACCAGATGGTTATCAATGCGTGTATGGAATGAGGTCGAAAGACGGTGCTAGAAAAGTTGGGCATTAATCCTGGCAAGAGGGGGGGGATTGAAATTTTGCAATGGAGCCGATGCAGAAAGAGTTAGGAAAGAAGCTTTGCTAGCTGCGAAATCCATTTAAAGTTCAGGAGACGAGAAAAATAAAGACCATGCTTAGATGAAGAAAATTACTTTGACGATCCCGAAACTGATACAAAATACCGTTTACCTTTAATTTAATTTTTTCGCAAATTAGGTTTTTAAACATTAATGCTCCTATTTATCCAAAACTGCTCATACTAGGATGACGAAATTTTTACCAGCTGTATAAAATACTGGCTTTTTATACTTACAAAGTAGTGGAAATGAACGTATTCAAAGATTTATAAAAATCCTTTGACATGAGCCAAAAATTGTATAAAAATGTATGTGACCGGAAGATTAAAAAAAACGCAGAAAGGTACAGAAACCATAAAATTATTATCAAAAAAAAGTTCGTCAAAATAAGATTCGCAGCTTTACACAAACATTTGCATATTAAACACTGTGAAGATAGGGTGTAGCACCTAACAATTATGATGTTAATCTTAGCTCAATACAGGCAGTATGGAATGTGATCATTTTCAAACATAAAATAATTGTTGTTTGTGCGCACTAGATGCAATAAACTTAGCGTATCCTCCTCCTTAGAGGTTGGCAACAACAGGGGCTTCCTATACCCTCGTTTAAAATGACAGTAACATGTACTGAATTCCTGAGTGGGGTGCTCTTTGTCACGGAAATATCTTTCTCCCAGGTGTTGCGTGCGTGTCCCGAAAAGAAGGGTATAAAGAAGCAGAAGATGGCGAAAAACAAAGTTAAATGTTCTTAGAGGAAAGAGAATATTCCAAAAGTGTCCGTTGACGAAATACTCCTCCCTTTATATCCCTCTACTAACAGTGATGTGTTTGGTTATTGTCAATACATATTCAACTATTTTTTTAAGAAGACCTTAATATTTTACCATGATTCTTCAAATACCACTTACAGTAATTCAGTTTCATTCCATTTATTGATGCTTCTTTGACTTACTAATAAGAGTTATTTATTTAATAGTATGTGCAAAATTTTAAATAAATTGTATTGGTATTTTTGTACATCTTATAGTCAAATGATTGAAAGTCAATTTATATCAAAACGTTCTTATAAATTCATACAAACAACAATTTTACCCAAAGGAATTACATATCTATCTATCTATCTATAAAAAAGAAATTTTTGGATTGTTTATTTATGAACAGTCTTTAACATCTCAGGTCATCAGCGTCCCAATCAATTCAGGGCGTGAAACGGCCGACTAATTTTGCTCAGAGGTCTCTTCTTTCAGGCTTGAGGTTCTTTTTCGTTGCCGTAAATGTACGACACGGGACCCACTGCCTTACTTTCCTTCCGAAGGAAGCCATACTTAGGATTTTTACACCCGAAAAAAATCCATCGATCCTGACCGGGATTGAACCCGCGATCTTGGGTTTAGAAGGCAAGTATGGTTACCACTACACCACCAGGACCATATAAAGAGAGACGAGAGAGAGAGAGAGAAAATTTCATTGCTTTTATGAAAAATATAGGATATTTTAAAAATCAATTTATATGAAAACGTTATGCTGTCAATCAATTTTATCTAAAGGCATTATATATATATATATATATATATATATATATATATATATATAAAAAGGTTCACATAAAATTTCACACTAAAAACCGTAAAATTGAACACTAAAATCACACTATATTTCGAGCTTGGCTCTTGGTCATGTGATGAAAATGAACTCATGAAAATTTTATGTGAACCTTTTTATATTGCACTCTGAGTGTTTTTTATGAGTTTTTATGCTTTTTAGAAGTTTTTATTACTCTATTAATAATAATAATAATATATATATATATATATATATATATATATATAGGGAGAGAGAGAATTTTGTTGTTTTGTGAAAAATAACCTAAAAATATTACATCTAGAATATATTTTAAACAAATTCTCTTTTACGAGAGTCATTTCAAAAGTCCGGCAAATTTATATATCACCTTAAAATCTATTGTGTGCTGCCATTTTTTCCATACATCTTTCTTAACTGGTCCATAACGAAGTTTCAGTCAGATGCAACTGCTAGTTAATTTGGCAGCCATCTGAATCTAAATCGACCAATATGGACGATTACGCTGGTCAAAGCCAAATGAAGTTTAAGGGAAATATGTACTACCATTGAAGGCTATCTATTTATGGAAAAAAATATATTAAATGTGAAACTGTATGCACCAAAGACGGTGTGCATCCTCGACATGGCATCTCAGTTAAATGAATGCACGATATCCTGCACGAAAAAGGTCAGTATGAACCGTATCGCAGATACAGTAGATAAACATATGCATGAATAGTCTCTCAATGAGATGCTCAATGCAAAATATAATGAAGAAATACAAGGGTTGGAAAGAAGAAAATAGTGGCAACATTCCCCATTATGAGGGCGTTGTTACCAGCATATCTGATGAATGGTAAAACTGTTCAACTGTTCATCTATAGACGGCCGAATACAAAGCTATCGAGTAATGTAAATTTGGACTGCCTTAAAGTGATGTTTTCTAAAAGCAACGTGCAAGGATTTAAACTCAGATGATATGTGCTAGGAACGTAAGGGAATTTCATGCAAGTCTGCGAGAATCCTTTGGGAATAAAACGTTGTCATAACGGTGGTCCATGGGGTGTCAGATTTTCGACATTGGCGCAATAGAGTTACGCCACATTTAAGTCGTAGGTTGGCAATATGTTGATTTGATTTAATTGCTGCTGAAGAGAGTTCGTTGATAAAGAGTGAGGGAGTTAGCCGAATAAGTCAGGAAAAACCACACTAGAGTATTGCTGAGGGCGTTCTTTCTCAGACATTAACAATAACATCTTAGGAGCTAAGATGTCTTCCAGAAGTGTGACGGCGGACGAATAATGTGACAGGAGATTACATTGAAGGAATGTAAAAGTCACCAGGTTCTAGAGTAAGTGATTCACTACTTATGCATATATTGCGAACACTTTCTTTCCAGCAGTTTCATGCACACGCGTTATATAAAGTATTTTATCTGTAACAGGACGATGATATGAGAAGTACGATACAAGCACTTGACATTATAGATGCATAAGACTATAAGTATTTACTAAGTTAGTCGATGATACATTTGTGATGTGATTCAAATAGAACTTGCATTTAGTCGATGGGAGATCTGTTCTATGTGATGTCAATGTTGAAACCGTAAATGATGAGTATGTTCATATATATATGTAGGTTGCTATGGTAACTACCGTTCTCTATAATTTCCCTCTCGTTACTTACTGAGGGCTGTTCGTTAAGTCCGTGCAAACTCAAAAGGTGGTAGCACTAGATTGTTATCAATGTACCTTGGAGTCGTGGAGATCGCCGAGAGATGATGTACATGGCTATAAGCAGCCCAATAATAACAAATCAACAGACACTACGACAATGTGTATGTCATAAAAGTTTGTTATTTTAATCACTTGTATACCTTAGTAATATTTTAAAACAAGTTTATTGATATAACAATATTTACTGAGTAATTTCCTCTTCCTTGATATTATGTTGCAACATACAAGACTTTTCTTGTATTTCACTGCAATGAGGTTGGCATAAAAAGAAACAGAGCGCTTCCGTGGTCTAGTGGTAGCGTTTTAGGCTACTAATCTGGAGGTTCTGGGTTCGAGACCCGTTTAGGACAAGCTGTTTGTGTAAGGTAACGCCATACCTTTGAGGCGCCCAGGATTCCCGAGCTCATTTGTGCCATCATTAATAAATTTCATCCCTACAGACTTAACCTATAGTGCTTAGTTCATGATCTACAGACGTCACGAGAGGTCAAAGAGTGACGTTTCCTTTCGGAAAATAATCGACTGAAAGAGCCAAAAGTATTAGCAAAGAAAAAAAGGGGAGGGGAAAAAAGGACATAAAACACACTTATAGAATCGATGTGAACTGTATTATTTCATTGTCTTAAACCCACTCGACTAAACGATGTTCTCTTTTATACGCATTTTCCATCAGAAGCGCAAAATGTACATGCGCGAAATTTGTTACCAATTTTGAAAATGAAGAAATTGAGAGAAAATAAAATTCGCAAATCACAAATGATACTATACAACGTAAGATATTACCATGTTAGTAAGCTAACATGACGAGCAAGAAAGAAAAGGCAAGGGATGAATGAGAAAAATAACATGTTTAGTTTTTATAGACTGTGCATTGGTTCAAATTTTCTTTTAGTTTGTTATTACCGAATACTATTCATTCACTTTTCTTTGATCAAGTAATTTTGGCTAAAATGTTTCCCGTTTTCAAGCTCTAGTCTTTTGAAGCCGATGAGAAAAATTTACAAGTACTTTTTAGGCAATGAATTGAGTTCCGCATATTTGATGACTAATATAATAATAAATATAATGATAAATAGCCTACTCTGAACTATAAGAGTAATTTTCCAAAAGATTTTAAAGCATTTTCATGAAATTGGACATTAAATAATTTTTTTTCTGAAAAAGCTCAAGAAGAAGAAAAAAACATTCTATTGTATTTTTTATTTATTCAGGTGCCTGTTACTTACGAGTTTCCTGGACAAGGGAAAGGTTTTCTTGTGCCAATGCATTCATTGGCTAGTCACATGTGAGACTTTCTCAGCCCAAACTTCACAATGAAATATGAAGTGGAAACATACACGTGCTCAAACAGTTGTTTGATATAACCATATGAAAGTGTTTCTTTAGTAAAAAGTTAATCACTTCTTTTATTGAAATTTGAACAACGTGCTGTATTATGGAGCACTTCTGATTTGAATGACCTTCTCGAAGCAAATGAACAGCGTGAAAGTAAAGGAAACACACTCCCGAAACAGATGGAACAAGGAACCACAGCTCTTGTGTATCAGAAGCTACTGTAACAAAATCACTGATCTAGGTCCACGCTTGTAACTCGCATTTATAAGTTCCTGAGTTCAAATTCCTTGTGACTGGCCATCCTGACCTTGTATTTTTCGTAATTTCCCATGGTCGCTTAGGCAAATGCTGGAATGGACCGTTCCTTTCCAAAAATTTTCCCTCTCCCATTTCACGTCCTTTCATGCCGTTGGTTCTGTTACAGAGTCGAAAGGTGGGCTGGTGCTGTGTATGGTGTGATGATAGCTTGCGCTTTGAAAATATATTTACCCAGGCGTCTGGTGTGGAAATTACTTTCTGAGGGGCTCAAATTCTTTGTAAGAATTTCCGCTTGCGTCGAATGCTCAATTTAAAAACAATGTCGTATTCTACGTGCCCCGCCCCTTCCTCAGCTCACTCCTTCATCCCGGAGGATGGAGGATGCAAACATAAACAATCAGTCCTTGAGCACAGTTGGAGTACGAAAATTCTTCTTTGTCCCTACCAAAAAAAAAAAAAAAAGCCAAACCAATTAAATTCCTACAATCCCAGGGTACATACGGTGTGAATACAGGTGCCCCATCTGACATCAGACATTTTTGTATTTTAACCATATTTTCTCTAATTAAATAATAACCATGGAATATTTATTATTTATTGATTTTATATTAAAATAAAATGATTGACACAGAGAAAAAGTAAGAAAAACAACACTTATTAAATAAATAAACATATTAAAAAGTGCAATGTACAGCCAATAACTGATGAGGTTACATGCAAAAAACAAAAAACAAAAACAAAACAAACAAACCAGAAAAATGACAATCACGTATCAAGAATGAGTGAAAAATAACTATAAAATGTTATACGAGACCAGAAACCCAAAAGGCTTGGAATAATGGAAGTAGTAGTACAAGGGAGGTAGCGTGTGAGAGGGAAAAGAAATTAGTAAAACTTGATAATTCTAAACTTAAAATATGGTTGATAGCCATAGAATTCGAATTATGGGAACACAACAAGACATTTCAAATTAGCTTAAGAAAGAAAATCAACAGGGGAAACAAAATAATCATATTAGATCTGCTTGTTACATCGTACTAGCTGGAAAAAATGAATGAATGAAGAATTACACTAGGAAGAGTTAGAGGACTGCAGGGAATGTGTAGGTAAAAGCAGTAAACTCTTTAAACAATTGTGAGAGCCCGGTTTCCAATACTTGTAGTATAGATCAGCTCTTCATAAGTAATTAGATACAAGTTGAATGAGATTTGAAAGTAAATTAAGGAGCAGTGTGCTTCACATGTTGTGTGGGGAAAGTTGCGTAAATGTGAAAATTATAGTTTTGCTACAGCATAGGCTTTCAAAAGTAAATTTAAAAATTGAAAAGGTTGGACTAGTATTTAACTGGCGAAATCGGGAAAGGTAATTGTATGTCTTAGAAATGAAGTTATGTTTGTATAACAGGAATGAAATTACAGAAGGCTACAATTAAATACTTAACCATCTACAATTAACCGAACAAGGCTGCCGCTGTATTTATTTCTGCTGCTTTCACTGACGTGTCGAAATTGACCCAATCAACAAAACAGGTCAAATATTCGTGAACGCAATAGATACGTGTAATTCCGGATTGTGGTCTTTCTGGAAAGATTCTGCCCTGCTATAAAATAGCAAGTACGTGCACATTTATAACATCGTGTTCATTGTGGAGTGAACTTTCCAATCATTAATCACCTCATGTGGACTCTCTCTTTAACCTAGTATTTAACTTAATGCAAAATGTAAATCTTTGGCTGCTAAAATGAACTCTGATTAAAAAGTAAGAATGACTAATGTTTCTCAGAAAAAATCACTCGAAACAATTTGCAGTATGGGCATTAGTTACAAATTTTGTTAATAGTTTCCCGGGCAATAAGAAAAAAATATTGATGAGGTAGAATTATTAATCTTTGGCTAGTACAGAGTTTTTTTAAAATTATAAGAAAATGAGATACAGAATGTATCTCAAAATCGTCCCTGTATTCCTAGTTTTTTTTTTTATCTGAAAACTGGGGTGAAGCGAATGATGAGCAAAAGAAACGCTTTCATCAAAGCATTTACAACAACGTTGTAAACAATAATGGAATCTACTCATGATAAGTAATTACAGCTGATTCCTATAAAGAGGGACTACGATAAGATGCAAAAGAAAAAGCGTCCTATATCCATTCTTATCTTCCACTGTGTATATCATGTAGCCATTTATATAATTATAATTTAAAGTATACACAATTTCCAGTATTAACACCGTTATATACGTTTCATTATTTAGCATTACCACTGGCACCACAGGCGGTGGACCTGATGATATATGAAATAAAATGATATATTGGTCTAAGTTTAGGGTACCTCCCCGGCATTTGCCATTTATGAGGACTGAGGAAAACCTGGAAAAAAGCACAGTCAGGAAGGATGGTCCTGGCAGGATTCGAACTCCATACCTCCCGCTCACGAGTCCGCGACTTAACGACCTCAGCCACCAGTGGCGGTATCTGTACGAAACAGATTAATTAGTTATGACATATTCTATTTTTCCAAACTGTAATAATTGAACATCTAAGAATAATGAAAAATGGGTGGATTCAGCATTTCAGTACCATACAATATCACAATGTTTCGTATCTGTATAATTTCCAAAGTAGAGACTTGTTGATTAGTGAACTAAATTTTACTAACCATAACATCTTAACAAAAACTTTACGGCATAGTAATTAGTACAGAATGGCCTAGTGTGTTGTAGCTCTTAACTAAATGATGTTATACTATCAGACACATCACCGATCAAGGCGTTCGCGCAAAGGTCAACGGCCTTAAACATGCCCGAGTGCTTACGATCGTAAAGAAACAACTAATGCTAAATTTTTTTCATTCACAAACGTGTGTTATTAGCTTGCGCTTAATGAGAGTGGAAAGCAATTTATTTTCAAGCGCTGTTTATATTGCCTCGCCACACCGCATACCATGTGACAGACCCAGAGGGATTTTCACATTAATAGAATTTCTGACATCTGTAGAGAAAACGGTCGATATTTTTTTGTTATGCTTAAACAAGCTTTACATTCTATTGTACATCTCACTCTAAAGATGTTCGTGACAATTTTTCTTCATACATTTAGGTTTGAGAAGTTTAATCAAATATTTTTTATTTCTGATATCTTAAGCAAGTTTAATAATGTTCTTACTCGTCTCCTTCACAAATAGTCGGCCCTGGTGGTGTAGTGGTTACCATACTTGTTTTCTAAACCCAAGATCGCGGGTTTGATCCCGGCCAGGATCGATGATTTTTTTCGGGCGTAAAAATCCTAAGGATGGCTTCCTTCGGAAGGGAAGTAAAGCCATGGGTCCCGTGTCGTACATTTAGAGAGATAAAGAACCTCAAGCCTGAAAGAAGAGGCATCTGAGTAAAATTTGTCGGTCGTTTCACGCCCTAATTTGAATGAAACGCTAATGTCCTGAGAAGTTAAAGAGCATCCATAAATAAACCAAATCAAAATCCTCAACAAATATGAAGTTTTCATAGTTTTCCTGTTTCTTTGGTATAGTTCAGCAAATATACTGTTATTGTTTTAAGCTTTAATAGTGAGGCTAATTATCCCTTTAGTCTGCAACCTATTATTGTACAAAGTTAACGATATCTCTAAAGATCGTATCCATTAGTCTTGCAGTTAAAGATAAGATTATTTCATCTTATATGCTCAAGTTATGCAAATTTAGCATTAGACTTGAAATGAAAGATCAAGTGGGAATGTCTTAAGGCCAGAATACATAGCTGTAAGAGCACTACCTAGGTTCACACACACACGACAGTGATTTACGGGGGAAAACAAGTTTTAACAGTCCGTACATCTTCATCATGGAGAGTGATGACATTCACGTATTGTGTATAAAAACTTATTATTGATAGATTTGTTAAGGTTATCGTAATCAAGTACGACAAACGTTTAACCAATAATGTGTATATTTTATAGTAATTCTATTAGTATTCATTTAGCATTGCTAAAACTCCAACAACCAGCAATGCTCCTTTATTGTATTAATACAGGAGAATGTGGTTCTAATTCCGTTTATGGAGTTGCTTTTATTTTTTTCATCAATATGCTTATTACTTTATTTTTTTTTACTTAAAACCTAAATTGCATTTAAATCATTATAAAACAGAAGTTGCTTCGTACATGTATCCATAGCAAATATCAACTAACTGAAAGACAGATTACATAAGTTTAAAGATAGATTGTCCTAGACTATAGCCCTTTCAGCTGATTTGATTTGATTTATTTATAGACGCTCTTTAACACCTCAGGTCATCAGCGTCCCATTCAATTCAGGGCGTGAAACAGGCAACAAATTTTTCTCAGAGGCCTCTTCTTTTAGGCTTGAGGTTCTTTTTCGTGCCGTAAATGTACGACACGGGACCCACGGCTTTACTTCCCTTTCGAAGGAAGCCATACTTAGGATTTTCATGCCCAAAAAATCCATCGATCCTTTGAACCCATGGCCTTTTTCAGCTGATGTTATACCGCCACGAGTGGCCGAGGTCGTTAAGGCGTGGACTCGTGAGTGAGAGATCTGGGGTTAGAATCCTGCCAGGACCGTCCTTCTTGACTGGGATTTTTTTTTCCAGGTTTTCCTCAGTCGTCATAATGGAAAATGCCGGTGAGGTACCCTAAACTTAGGCCTGGAACGCTTCCTCAGCTGATGTTATACAGAGAAATTAACGTGTTAGCAGTCGAAAAGCTCAAATATAAAAATTAATAAATGGTTACACCGCGAAAGTTACTCAATATGGGTTAGTTAAATTATATTTGAAACTCAAAATTAGTAAAAAAAATGTATTAATTAGGTTATAAAGCCTTAAACATAGCCTAACTTAATACTCAATATCTCTACAAAACCATTGCACCACAGCCCATAACCAACGCCGTTGGCATTTACCTCCGATAATATCGGGTGTTTCCCTCACTCTCGGCTCCTCTTTTCCCTTTGTAGCTTTTAAACTAAACTAATTGAAATTTTATAATAAAATACTTTTGTCTATGAACTTGTATATCAAGCATGCCCGGGAGCTTCCGCTTTCCACGACAGTCATGTGACCCATTTGCCTATGTTATTAGTTACGGGATTATCAACATTCATCGTGTCTTTCTGTTACAAGCAGTATAGTATAGTATGTGCAGTACAGTTCGAACAGCGTGGACAAAGGAATTCCAAAGACCACAGTGTGCAGTCGGAACACACCGGCAAAATACTCCATTCATTTTCTGATGAAGAAACCACAAACAACTGGGAAATTGTTAGATGTCCACCAAATAATGATGCAGGGGCAGAAAAAGAAATAGCAGGTTTGACCCAGAGAAGAATCGGCCTTAACTGTCTCTGGAGGTGTAAAGGAAGTGAAAAAATGTTTTAAAAAGTAAAACTGGATACATGTCGTGTTACTACTGTGTAAGAATTGAGACCTGCCGACGAACAAAAACGACTGATTTACTATCATTAGTTCCAGCGATTTGTGGACGCACACCCTAGGACACTGCACCGTATAGGGTTCTCCGACCGGAGCTTGGTGCCGAATACCAGAAAGATGGATATTTGAGTATGTTTGGAATAAAGAGAATCCTGACAATTTCGTGCTGCAAAAAGTGGGATGTGGTGTTCTCTGTCGCCATGTCACGTAATTGGTCTCATCTTCCTGCATACAGTTATAGACAAAAAACCTTACACGAATTTGTAAATCTGTTGGACGTCGAAGAACTTCATGTGCTTGCAGTCTGAAAACAGTCATTTCCACACCCCCAATGTCATCTTGGGTGAAATTGTTTCTTCCTTGAAGATTGTGTCATTTCTAAAGTATTCCTACGGAGCATAGAGATAGGCAAGAAACCCCCATCTCTTGGAGCTGTTAGGAAATATTCGGCAAAAACTGTGACTCACTATGTATTGGTAACATGGAAAGCCCTGTGCATACATTTCCTGATGCTGATGGCAACTACTTTTAACGCCTTATCTATAATACATTAACGCACATTTGTGTCAAAGTCACTTAATTGTATTCATTAGTCTAAAAGTTAAAAGGGAAGTCCGGGGCCGAGAGCGAGTGAAACAACCCATATTTCTCACATAGTATGTTCAAAGGAAGTAATCCGGTATATGAAAAGCACATGCCATCACACAATAAGCCACACAGCAAATCACTGCGTAAGGAAATGGTTAGAGCACGTTTCTCTAGATCATTAAAATTTGTAGATCAGACTGTAAATGACTTTATTCAGCGTTATCTCAAAGGAAGCTTTTAAAGTGAATATAAAATGTTTATGGCAATCAGAACAATATAAAAATAGTGAAACACAAGCTGTCGATACTGTAAGAGACTTATATCCGAGATGTGGAGGTGATATTAAAACATTGGCAGTCTAAAAGAACAACATGCAGGTAAACAAAGAATTACAACTGCTGCACATGCCTAAGAACCCTGAGAAAAAAGAGGTAAACTGCCATGTGTAGAATGTTGACAATTTAACATTTCCACCCGAACTGTTAGAAAGACGGCACGAAAGAGTCACTTCATTCTATCGTCCACTGATTCGCCGTGGAAATCGAGCATTGCATAGTGCTGGACATGTGAATCGGCAACAGGAATAATAGTCATGTTCTCTTCATAGCTGAACCACGCTTAGGTCAGCATCCAGATTCCAGAATATGCGCTTATGGAGACAACCAAGAAATGCACCAAGACTGAGGTCTAAGAAGTTACGCATTCAAAGGAAATGCTATCATGGTAATGCCAAAGAGAAAAAGAGATCTCGTTTTCGTCAGAGGAACAACGAATACCGAAAAATACGTTCAATATGTTTGGCAGCCTATTGCTGAAGCGCGTGGTTTTGAATCCTAAACATGCATGATAATACCAAACACATAATTCAAGGTATGTGTCTAAGTGATTAGAATTACACAATGTTAGAATACTAGAGTGACCTGATCTAATTTCGACAGAACATTTATGGCATATTCTTCAACAGACACTTTTACAAAATATTGAGACTCTGGATCAGCTATCTATACGTCTTTATAGTCATTGGCAAGACGAAATCCACCAGCCAAGCAGGAGTTAATCAGTACTTAATGCAAAAAATATTGATTCAAATTACTGATGGCACCAGCAACACGGAAAAATTATGAAAAAGTGCAATTTTACATAATTTGTGATTGTATGTAATTATCTAGAAAAAGTTGTTCTTACGATATAAAGGATTAAATCTTGCTTTTGTGAACTATTGTATTGTATTTACAATATAAGTATTGTAAATATTGCTCACAAAAAATGTATGATGAGATTCCAATCATAATTATCATGAAGCATAAGAAAATAGCTGTGTTCTTGGACAGTTTTGATATGTGTAGTTGTGTTTTGGTGACAAATTGTTTCAAATTTGTGTATATCTGCAAGAAAGACGAGAATGTAAGTGAATCTGTCACGAATTCTGAAGTAGTCTGCATTATTGTAATATGAATAATTGTAATATTACCTAAAAATAAGTTATGTTTTCATTCTCCATCTGACTTATTTGTTATTCTGCCCAAATTAAGAATGGCATCCACTTTAAACTTTGAGCTTAAAAAGATAGTGGTTCCTAAAAAAACTTCAAGGTGGGATGGTTTGAGGTTAGGAAGTGAAAGGTAAAAATTTAACATTGTTTATAAACTTTCCTCTAAATATCTAAATTGACGTGTTTTTGTTTAAATAAATGTTAAATAGATAGATATTCAGATTTAAAAGTTAAGTGATTACAAAACCGGAATATTATTAATACTAATATTATTTTTTTATTTCATCTAAGTGTATTAAACGTTTATAGTGAAGCAAAAATTGCTTAATTCATTACAGAGGAATATATATATATTTGTTTCAACTTTCTAATATAAATGCATTTTTCGTAAAATTGTTTTAAAACATAGATGTTATTTGTGAAGAAAAAATAAACAGCTTGATGTGGATGTACAAAATTGTTTATTATTATTATTATTATTATTATTATTATTATTATTATTTATTTATTTATTTATTTCAACATTTCGAAATAAGCAAATATTAAATGTTATTCTCTAGTCAGAAAGTTTTATGCAAAACACTATAATCTTATCTATAATTCATGCAGAATGATTAGATAATGGAAGGACTCTATTCTCTTGAAAATTGTTACGGTACGATAGATTACTCTTCGCGCCGGAGAAACCCAGTGGAGTTGCTTCATAATCACGCTTGTGTTTCCACATTCAATATCATTTGCATTCTTTTGGCTTCTTATTCACTTTGGACAAAACGATGAAAGAAGTGAGAAGCCCATGTGAAATATATGAGCATAACATTGAAAGCTTTTAATATCCATCCGAAAATAGCTATAAACTTCCCCTAAGTTAATTAATAGTTAAAAAGTCAAACACACCTCTTTTCATAAGAAGAACGACCTGTTTGGTGTTCACGCTTTCCTTCTTGTATTCTTTTAAGTTTAACAAACGCGACCACTCAGGTCCGAACAGCCAGCAGGAAGAACCGCAGATTTTTCGTGCTGATGTGTGCAGTACGAAATCTAATGATTGATGTCACTTGATTGCCCTGAACTTGACGTGGCATAACAGGACTAGACTTTTTCGGCGTGACCCAGCATTAGACTTACAACAGAATTCTCCCAAATTCTTTTACTTTCTAGAAAATAATTTCTGAATGCATTTATCAAAAGGAATGTGACCAAGAATTGATTTTTTTTTTTTTCGCAACTAATAGTTTTTTTATGCTTTGAGGAACTTTGCAGTAATGCTGTTGTTACTGGGAGTTACATAGTATAAACCAGTTCCCAAGAGCACACGGCCCGAGCATCTATCCTTGTCTGGCAGGAAGGTAGGCTGCGAGGTGAGTAAAGTTTGTGGGTAAGGGAGGAGGAGGGAGGAGAAGGACTGCAACAGCTTTGTGAGGCTGTTGGCTGGCTAGCAGAGGTCAGTAGACAACAGTACGGCCTCGCTGGAGCCAGTGGTTTCCACAGTGACTATGTTCTCGGTGTTCTTGGTGCTTTCTTGTGTGAATTAGCGGAGGATAGCTCTCATCTTTGTACAGTGGAATGTCATGGCGACCACGAACTTCAATGGACATCGTTTTCCCGCAGCGGAAGTGAAAAAGGCGAAAGGAACTAGGACTGCTGACATTGAGAGCTGTTACTGCGGGTACGTCCAGAATCAACTGCTGCCGAGCCTCAGGTGAGTTGACATTGACATGCTTTTGCTGTGACAATAACCTCGAGTTTCACCACATGCGGCTTTGTTGAATTAGAAGGCAAAGTTAATTCTGTCTATGTGTTTATGACACATATAAGAGAAGCACTATTTTCTTGTAGCATTCAAAATCAAAAACTTCAGCAAAGAAGTAACTGTAACACAAGAAACTCAGAACTTTGTTCAACTGCAGATTATTGCAGTAGTTTCAACAGCAAAACACAGAAACTGAGTTCAATGAATCCAGTTGAGTGCAATGTTAGTTCTAGGATTTTTTCCCCTCCTCGAGAATATGTGAGACATAGCTTTGGTTTTCGTTCAGAAATACCACCTCGAAAGCGTATAAGCACTCTACATGACTTTTATGGATATACCGTTATGGAATATTAAGCCTGAATTCGTGAGGATGCTCTTTACATAATGAATATCTCCTATTGGACGTGATCGTGTTATAGATTGTGAATACCATAACTCTGCCTTGATACTAAGCTGTCAATGGCCTTTAAGACCAGCTGTCACGAGACAAGATAGTTTCAACAGTTGAATACATCTAAATGGACTCTTTTCAAAGCCCAAAGAAATAATCTGTCTCCTTAAAAACCTTCTTTGAATACAAGTCACATTCGACAGCGTGTTTCTTAATACTTAGAACTCAAGAGATATAAATGACGTGAAGAAATGATATCTTTGCAGCTTAAATAAAGTATATAAAAAGCGCTGATTATGATTACCAGGCATTAAAAGTGAAACAAAATAGATTTTGCACCACTTGCTGTATGTTTGATATTAGGAAAATGTATTATGTTGCTTTTTTATGTAATTAAAGACACTGTAAAAGTCACTGTTGACATTTCGTTTCACTTTCATATTAAAGAACTGTTGTGAAATATACTTCCATTGTATTATCGTAGCATTCCTAAAAGTAAGAAAGGTAAAAGTTAGAATGTCTAGCTCCTAATATTAATACAAGCACTTTATAAAAGATGTAACGATAGGTATGAAATAAATAATAAGTAGTTAGTGCACCATAAAAATACGATGATCGTAACAAGGAGTAAATAAACAACTTCCATAGTTCGTGGATTTCAAAGGAAAGTTGCTGTTAGATGCAAAACAGATTTTCAGGTGTTTTACAAGCATTTTAAATCTAGAAATGATCTTGGGAATATGGCTCGTACGCGCTTAAAAGAAGTGAATTTTTGTGATTATGGTTCAATCATATTTTCTATATGGACAGCCAGGAACGGACTAAATTATGTTTTTCCATGTAAAATGAAAGATAGTAATTTAACATATAAATTATGAACACGTTTAGAAGAATCAAAAGAACAAATCGAAGGGACTTGAAAGGTTTTTTGACACAAATTTATATATAATATTAATATTAATATATAAGTCAACATAATTCAGTCCGTTCCTGGCTGTCCATATAGAAAATATGATTGAATCATAATCACAAAAATTCACTTCTTTTAAGCGCGTACGAGCCATATTCCCAAGATCATTTCTAGATTTAAAATGCTTGTAAAACATCTGAAAATATGTTTTGCATCTAACAGAAACTTTCCTTTGAAATCCACGAACTATGGAAGTTGTTTATTTACTCCTTGTTGTGCTAAGAGCTTCATAGTATGGAACTTTCGGGACGGAAACCGTTCTATCAGCGCAAATGTTCGCCACCCCTCCAAAAGATTTATGTGCGATCCTTCACTGCTCGTACGATGGCTGCCTTTTACGGAGCCTGGCCGGAAGTGAGACTCAGAGCCCTGTAATTGTTTACTATGACAAAGATAAATTTGCAGGAAGACCTGTCTGTGGAAGGCGTTAATCTGCTGGGCCAATTAGAAATTATTCAAAAGGCGAGAAAGAAATAATAAGCATAATCAAGAGAAAAGCGCACCTTTGATCAGCAAATCATCTTCGGAGACTTTGAATACTACCACAAAAGAATTTTAATTCAATATTTTTTTATAAGTTGTAAGGTCCAATTTCATATGTCAGTTTATCAGCGGTTTCTCACTCCGATTTCCTTTGTTTTTAATAGTAAGGAATAAACCCTATGTATTAACAACTGGTTCTGCAAGTGTCATTTCTAATTGCTAATTAGTATGTAGAAAAAGTTTAGTAGAAACAAAATTTGATCATTTTGCAATAATGTGTTCTGTACAAATTAATAACTCTTTGCCCGTTTATAATTGTTAGTGTATTGTTAACAAGACTTTAGTATATATTTTGCCACAGATGTACACAAATCAAAAACTTTCAGGAACGCAGCATTTTTCTGAAATTTTGAAATAATCATAAATAAAGTCTCATCACAGTATGTAAACAGTACTTATAATATTTCCATTAATACTAAAACCCCATAGTACTAAAATAGAAAATTTAATCCTTTTTAACGAAAATAACAATATTTAATAATTTTAATACAGTCACAGTCTATAAAATAGCTCACTTTTGTGCCACCCCTTCTTGCATTAAATACTGCTGGACCATTCGAAGAAATGTGATGAAGAATTTCATCGTGTTCGATATTCTGCCAGTGATGATGAAAAAGTATGTATAGCTGATCTATAGTCTCTAAAACTTACTGTTGGAGGGTATACCACAGATGGCCAATCGGATTTAGATCCGAGGACTGAGTTAGCCGCTCTAGTATTATAACGTTACCTGTTCCTAATCATTGTACCCTGCACCATATGCTTTGGCAATATCAAGCAAAGTCACACGCTTCAGTATTAGGAGGAACCACAAACTGCAAACATTTTGAATGTTTATATTCGTCTTACCAGGTTCAAAACGACATCTGTTTTTCTTTGCCATTATTCATCCCCAGACCACGACGATGCTGCCTTTGGATTTGTGAACTTCCTCTATGTGCCTCAGTATTATTGCATTGTCTCCACATGCGTATGTTCCTGGAATCTGGATGCAGCATAATTCATCTCTGAGGAGAACATGGGTCTATTTATTAATCCTGTTCCCAATTGACATGCTCCCAGCAATACCATATACTTGATTTTATATTGATCGCTGAACACATGAAAATCGGCACATAATAAATGATGGAAAGAAGTACATTTCCACGCAGTATTTCTAAGTTTGTATTGTTTCCCATTTCAGAGGGTGCAATAGAATCTCTTTCATTTTTAATATATTCAAACTTATAAGTCTCAAAGTGACGTCTTGGCAGAGAATTCAGGACGCAAAAGAAAGGCCATATTTATCCACAAAGTTCCCGCTTTTACAGTGACTGACATATTAAAATGCAGACCAAACTCGATAAACACAAATAAACGATGTCTATGGTACCCCCATTGCTGAAAACATTTTTTTTCCTCTCTCCACCAAAAAGTCTTAGTACACCCCAAGACGTTAACATTTTAATACTTGATTTTGAAATAACAGCTGTATTTATTTTTGTGAAATAGGCATTTGATATATTTCAAGCTTTAGCACTAGTTAAACAACGATGATAGAACAAGCACAAATGAACCTACATTTTAACAATTCGCTTTCGCTGTAAACTAAGTTAGGGTTTAGATTTGTAAATGATCGTATTCCACACTGGTTTAAACGACGTTTAGTCAATTTATTAACTGTAATAAAAGTTCGTTCCAATAAGCTTTATTTTATTTTCTATAATACAAAATAAAAAATATTAATATTAGAACAATACCAAGGGGAATAAAGTAGCTTTTCTTTTCCTTTTTTCGTACTATTTAGACATAGTTTTCTGAAGAGGTAATACAAACAAACGACATGCAATATTCTTATTCTTGAAATCGGACATATCCTCCAATTGTTTGTTATAATTTAATTTTCATACGCCTTCATGTACTAAGAAATGAACTCATATGTATGTTAATGATGATTATGATGATGATGATAATAATACTACTACTACTAATAATAATAAAATAATGAATGTCTGTTTGTATTTTTTTTCTTTAGATTTGCACAAGCAGGTGTTTCTAAACCATAATTTATTCAACACCCATTGTTAAAAGGACATTTCTTTAATGCCATATGTCATGCCTGTTGTAACTGCTTCATAAATTTATTCTCATTCCTAAGTTACTGCCATGATTTTTAATGTAAATAACGGATCTTCTAATCAATAAATTCGGTGGAAGTCTTTCGGATTAGTGGTAGACCGGCTGCCTACCATTATCTGAACTGCAGATAAACCTTGGAAAATGCTTGAAGTATATTTATGAGCTGCAAATTGTAGGTGAACGAAAGAAAGAAATGATGAGGGGTAGATGAAGATGCAATAGATGAGAAAGCGAGAGGAAAAGGAAAGACAGTTGTACGGTTGCAGCCATTAGAAAGATAAGAAAGGCAAGACTTGATGAAGCAGTTATGTAATTATGCCTATAACTATAACTGGAAGCAAACAAAAGTATTAAGTATATTTCATTACCGGGAGTAACGAAAATACAGTGGTGTATATCTTCTACTGCTGTAAGTGCTTTAAGGTGTTATACTGTAACCAGTGCTCCACCTAAAAACTTCATATAGTATTAAATAGAATAGAACTTAGTAAACTGCAATAAAAATTATGTCATTTAAACTATGTGGCGTAATATTTTAGAAGATACACATGGTTGAATCTTCGCGTTAAAAATTTGATTGAGGACATTGTACAACGAAAACTTTTGAGAAAACGACAAAAAAAAAAAAAAAAAAAAAAAAAAAAAAAAAAAAAAACTAAAAGTATAGTGTTTCTTTAGATATTTTCATATTTCATTCGAAATATTATAATTTCAAAATAATGTAAAATTATCATTCTTTAAATTAAAGAAAAAAGACAGCAATGTTATTGTAAATACCTATATCCATAGATAAAACTAAAACAGCTACGTTTTTAGAATTCAAACCAATTACAGCTCAAACTGTATTGACTACAATGTAACTTATAGAAAGAATTGGAAAACAGATGAAAATTTAATTCAATTAGTTATTCTTGTGGATCAATACTCGGTGCTTTAAGAAGGAACGTTAGAAATACAGTGTATTGATATTTTATACAGTTAGGTTTTACAAGGTCGATATAAAGAGATTTAAAAAAAATTGGAGGTGCTAAAATTAAGATTTTAAGATTTGCAGCACAATTTTAAGATTTGTTACATAAGAGAAATGATGAAATTAGATCCGAATGGAAAATATAAAACAATCCCGAAGCAGATAGCAAGTACAGCATAGTATATGTATATCACAAGCTGCACACAAGATTTGAGATGGAATATATGACGAACAAGGTTAAATCATCAAAAACATTTACTTATAAGTTTGTTGATAATAATATCCAACGTATAGTGATATAGTTGGTACTATAATGGAACAATTCTTGCCCATCCTGTAATCTTTCACGCATACCAGATTCTGAAATACTTTACCTAGTTTTTGTAGGCTTCATTGTTGTGGGCTGTTACGAACTGGTCGGGGTTATACATAATTATCTTTCATGTTTCTCAAGTTTCGTCATTACCTTTCCAAATACGGCGTATAGAAAGGCAAATGACCCGGATTTTCCCGATTTTGTGCTTTGCACGTTAGACTAATATCAGAAAGTAACTTCGATGATGAAACTTTCCAAATGTCGAAGGAAATGTCGAATACCCTTTGAAGAAACTACCAAAAGTGAGTTAGATAATCCAAAGATTGTATGGAAAAATCTTCTATATGTTATTTCGTGTCTCCAGAAGAATTTAATTAGAAAACATGACTGAAATGAAATGAATGCATTAGAAAAATATTTTGTAGTATAGTGTTTCTAAACAAATTGCCTTCTTAAAATGTTTTTGGTGCTGGATCAAAGTGCTTTAAACATTTGCGTACCCTAAAATGTATGAAACTTATAAACTTTTTAAAGAACCTAGGAATTCATCTCTCCAATGCTTACATATTTACAGAAAGAAGTTTCCAGAGCACAAACAGACGAAGTCTGTCTCCTGAGTTCAAAGTTCAAGAATACCAAACCTCCTGTGCAAAGTGCGATAATCTCACGTGTGCAAGGGCAAGGTATAACAGCATATGTTGCTTCCAAAGAGGGAAAAACAGCCCATTACATGCCGAACTTCACCACCTTTTTGTGATTACCTAAAATTGTATTAACAAAATTTTATTTGTCTTTTTAATCCTGAAATAAAAATAAATCAATTGGGGTTATTAATAATCTTGTTACCTACAATAAGAGCCAGGGGAGAGTATATCTAGTCTAGCCATAAGTTTTTTTTATAATAGCAACAATGTACTTTACTGTTTTGTTTAATTTGTCTATGGCAAATGCTATCCACATGTATTCAGGGCAAAAGGGGATCGTTTTGAAAAAGATATATGTGCCAATTGCACATATATCTTTTTTCAAAACGATCCCCTTTTGCCCTGATACAGGGCCTAAGTCCATCAAGTCATTCTTCAATAGCAGCGCGCACTGTCTCAATGGGGAAATCCACCACTACTGACACCAGGGATAGCTTGAGAGACTCAATATTGGAGTGCTTTTTCTTATAAGCTACATCCTCGAGCACCGACCATAGTGAGTAATCCAAGGGGTTGAGGTCAGGGCTACTAGGGGGCCAGTCGGTATCAATAAAATCCGGAACTTTTTTTTCAAGCCAAAATTGAGTGGATCTTGTCTTATGAGCTGGTGCAGAATCTTCCCATTCTTGAACAATGTAGTGTTCAGGTCTTTCACCACAGGCTCAAGGAGGGTTGTTTCATATATTCTGGACGTTGTGTTTAACCCCTTTAGGCAGAAATGCAGCTTTGTGACACCATCATAGTTCACCCCCGACCAAATCATTACTGAGTCGGGATTGTTGCCTATCTGGATCTTTGGAAGCCTCTCACTGACTTTTTCGGAAGTCCTGGCACACACTGTCATTCTGGCCGTTGGAGATCTCTTCTATAGTGATTTTTTCCCCCTCGCAATTGTGTACGCTTTATGCATAACGCTAAAATTAAGTAAACTCATATAAAGCGGGGTAGCTGAAGAGGTAATGTGCCTCGTACACTCTTTCAGGACGACCCAGATCTTTATTTATTTCGTGGTTTTTCCCGGTCGCTTAGTCAAATGCTGAGATGGATATTTTCTTTCTACGAATTTCCACTCTCCCATTTTATATACTTTCCTCCTTAAGGTTCTTTTTCAAGGTCGAAAGCGCTAGAATGAGGTAGGCTGGTGCTGTATGAAGGAAGCCTTGCGTTTTGGAGTCTGTTATCGAGGAAACAATGTTAGGACTCGGTCTAGTCCATCCCTCACCGAGTGCGAATCATGGGCGTTGTTGTTTCCCTCACCTTATTCTTTACTCCCAGAAGTCCCCCCCCCTGGGGGCATAGATACAAACGACCAGCCCTCCTCCGAACTTAACAGTCCAATCCAAATAAACGCAAAGCTAACAGTTTGTTTAAAGGATATAACTCGTCTAACCAAACATGAAGTAAATGTGATGAATTTTTGTCTTAAAAATACTTGCGAAGAATGCTCAAAAGTTAGCATATCTTATTTATCGTGTGATAGAGTCTATGTTCAAATGCAAAAGCATTTTCAAAACGCAAATTAAAATCTTACTTTTTTCCTAAATACATGTATAGATATAGGCAATTAATTACTGCCTCCGTGTCCTTCAAGATTGCAAATACCCTAGAAAGTGACTACTCAGAGCTGAATTTATATCGAAACTTTCTAAAGTCGTTAACACATTTGGCAGTGTGCAAACATAACTTTTCTCATTGTCGGTGAGTTGCTTAATCCAGCAGTCACTTATCGATTAATAGATATGATCCTGAAGACCAATATACCGATAAACAACACGTTTGTACTTTTTCGATAAGTGAAATAAATAATTGTATAAGTACTTACGATTGCTTTTTTAACTGAGTTCTCAAGAATAGTTAAATGATTGCAAACATCTTACACCTTTTAAAATAGCAAATGCAATAGATTGTTGAAGTTTGCAATTTATAAGAGGTGCTCTTTTCAAAGTCATCTTATATACCACCGTATATAGTATTAATCAATTTGTTTCGACCGTATGTGATAAATTTGAACTGTTGCGCTGCCTTATGCCAGTTACGACAGTGCAGTGCTGGTTTGTTGTCTGAACTTTGTTGGATCACACCGTGTATGGTTTATTACATTAGTTATTAAAATAAACTGAATTGAATGAATGAAAGAGCCTATTTTGTCCCCCAAAAAGCTAGGGACTCCTGCTAGAGGGAAAAACTCTTTTGTAACTCACGTGATCAGCTATTCCACGTGAGTTAGGGATTCTAATGAAAAAACTACATTTTTTATAGCTTCTTGTCCTTTTTGAGTTTTTGCCACTTCTCACTCCGCTCACTTCTATTGCGGGCGATGCTTGACCAATGAACTCCAAGGTGTCCCTTGAATATATCTGACCATCATCTTCTTAGTCGTTCTGGAGTCATGCATAGTGGTTACCTCTGTCAACCAGTCCAGCTGTTGCCTCGCCACGTGTCCGCCCCATTTCCATTTTATCACTGCAGCTCTGCTTTCTGATTCTGTGATTTCCTGCAATCCAGTGTTGGAGATCTTGTCTCTCAGTGTTATACCTAGGAGCTTCCTCTACATTTTCCTTTGACATATTGCTATGTTCTGCCGCTGTCTGTCGCTAAGAGGCCAGGTATGACATTCATATACCAGCACAGGGAAGACACACGAGTTGAGTACTCGAGTCTGAGTTTCTTGTTTAGAGATGTGTCTTGCAATATGAACCTTAGAGACCAGAAGACTTTCCAAGATTCTGCTACTCTCCTTTTAATCTCTTTAACATTTTATGGTTAAATGAGACTGCCTGATCTAGCTATATGTATTCATCCACATACTGAATCTCTTCACCATTTATACGAATTCAAAAAAAACTTGAAATGTCCTTTGCCATGTTTATTTACTTCTAATTGCTCGGATAAAATACGCTCTTTCATTAGACTTTGTTAATTTAACATTAAATATTTTTCAAGCAATAAATAAAAAGTATTCCCTTGTACAATACAACAAAGTTAAAAAGTCTATCGAGTGGCAAATATATCCGCTTAGAGTTATCTAATTTTCTGCTATATTAGTCAAGAATAATGTTTTACTCACAAGTTAAGCAACAAGTTATTTGCATCTAAGATGCACCCAACAAAATGCCAAATAGAACCTAACATGTGATGTCGCATCTTCTTATACCTAGATGTTGAACGCATTTCAGCTTCATTCTCTCCTCTCACGAATACACTCCTTTACAAATTGTTATTCTTCCAAAATATTCATTCTCTTAGAACTCAAGTGTATCGTGTATAACTAAAACAGTTTCGTTCATTTGCTAGGTAATATGCTGCAACTACAATATCATCACGCATGCTCACAAAGAAATGTCACTATACGTTCACTCAGGAAATCTACAATATCTTTCAGTATATTTTAGTGCTAACTGAAATCGGGTGTGGAAGTGAAAGTATTTATTCATTTATTCTTTATTAATTACTAAGGGACCTTAGGTGTTCTAAATAACATGAGAAACAGAAAGTAATCATAGTTTCTGCTCAATTTTTGAGTATAAAAGTTAACATTGGCAACGATAAAGAATTAGCAAGTGTCTTATGGCAGTGTGTTACTGTTTAGAGTTTTAGAGAAAACGATAACACTATGCATTCGGAAAACGGTGGTAATGGGACCAGGCTATTAAGATTTGTCTCGCATCTTAAACATGCAGAAAAAGACAATATTCAATTTGTAACAAAAATAATTACCACAATGCAGAATAATAAAAATATACTCTGCCGTTCCATTTTATTGTTTATTCCTTGTACACTTTATTGGCATTAACTTTCGAATGCAGTGTAAAACTGAATGTTGGGGTAGAAATGTTGAACCATGGTTACCTGCATCTCAAACGTTCCTTGGCATTCAAAACAGCAGATTAGTTCACTTATATCTACTTTTGCTCTTTAAGTGTTTAATGTTGTTATTAATTTAACTCTATTGTAATTACAGAAGTTGAAATGAAATAGATCTTGCATATGTTACTTGATAAAGGTCTTTAAGCACAAAAAAGGAGAAATTTGAGTAATTCAGTATTTAACTTCATTTTTTAAAATTTACAGTACAAACCAAAACAAATGTATCAGTCTACCAATGGAATGGCATTCAACATAACATAATTTATGCATTATGGCAAATGTAAATAATGTTTACATCTGTTTATTTTTCATGGGGAGTGTCAAAGAAACGATAATATGTATAAAAACAAAAGAAGGGGTTAAAGTTGAATACCGGGGGTTAGAATAGGAAATAGTCGATGTATTTAAAGAAGTCAACATAATATTTCCTACAAAAAAAAAAAATGTGCGGATAACCTTATTAGTGCAGGCATATTAAGACGTGTCAAAACTTGATTGATGCTGACGATGACAGAAAACCGTTGAATGTGTGTAAGAATTTGGTTTTGTAAAAGAAGAAGAAAAAAAAATAGAGATGAAAGTTGTAAGTATTTGCTGAGGCTAGTATTGCTAACTTTCCTTTATTTTCAGTTTAAAGCATTACATGAACCGTTGTTAATAATAAAAATTTAATAAAGTGATTCACTGTGTCTTTTTTCATCAAGCAGTGCCTACACCTCTAGGAGAAAGTACGGGTTTCTAGTTAATGGAATTGGGCCAGTGGCAAAGTTAATCCAGTGATAATTTAAGGCTTTTCTTGTGTGATCCCCCTTAAACATTTATGCCTCCGGTCATAACAATATCTTCAGTTCAACTCACATAGGTGTAACAAATGTACGAAAAATTTAGGAAATATGGATGTAAGTCATCGGTTTTGTTTCAATGGCATATTTAAAATTCTTGGACTAAACAAGGTGACCAGATTGGAGAGGAATTTTTAAAAAGAGAAATGTGTTATACTGTCGATAGTTATAACAAGAAAACAAAGTGTGTTTGTTGTACTTGTTTTAATTGATTAACCATCTTATTATGTTTCTTTTTTCCAAAACTCGTGACTAATGTTGAAATAATAATATATTCAACAACTAATCTGATTTATATTCATAAGGTTACAAAGCAAAACCTATTTCTCATACTTATACAAGTCAGCAGACTAATTGAAACCTTGTGACCACTAAAATTCTAACTGTGGTCCCCCTTCCATGATTTCACTTGCAATTCTTCTACAAGCAATTACATTTAAATGTCATTAATTTTTATATTATTGTTCTGTCTAAATTCAAACAGTTCAAGTTGCCAGGTAACAATAAAAGAAGATGCAAAAACAGTAGTATTTTTTTTTTTAAATTTATGCACCAAGAGGTAAAGTGTAATTTGAAAATTCAAAGTGGGGGTGGGGCTGAATAGGGTGTAAAACCTGAAACGTAATCAACATTGATTGTAAACTTTGTCCTTAATGTCTAAATGGTCATTTTTTAAAATTAAATGTATGTTAAATAGGTAATTATTGAAACTGGAAAGTTATGAGATGAAAGTCCTACATATAACAGTTATTACTTGCAAAAATAAGTTCCCATGTACAAAAAACAGTATTGACACTGAGTATTAGTAGTGGAGTTGATAACCAGTCCTCTGTCTCGTTGTTAGTGCTTTTTTGTCATTGTCTCTTTTAATTAGATATTTGTTTTCTTTGTACCCAGTTACATAGGTATTTTGGGATGAACCAAGGTTATTTTAATTATAAGGGTTATTTTTATAGTTTTTAATCGTAAAAAGTATACATTCTTTAAATGGTAAAGTTTGTTTTTATTTGCCAGATTGTTTTAGGTGCATTAGTACTATATTGTCAATAAGTATGCGTTAGTAGCACTAGAAAACGCTTTTATTCCTGGTGAAGTTTTAAAATATTGTTTTTTTTTTTATATAAATGAAAGGTTTTACCTACGAGTGTGTTTATCATTCGTCCGATAAGAGTTGATATAGCTTGTTAATTAAATGGGACAACTCTTTTATGATCTATTATATGCATCTTTGTTTTAAAAATTGTTTGTTGTAAATGCTATAAAAGCCAGTATGCTGCATTTTACATTTTACAGTTTTGCATATGCTATGTACGAGAGTTGTTCAATAAAGAATGATCATACCTTCTCATCCTCATAATTTTAATATTTCCCAAAGTAGTCCTAGTTTTATGCAACGCATATGTCTCAGGTTTCTGCCAGTCTGCAAAGACATGATAACCATTTTTTGAGAGGTTCTTCAGAATTGCCACCGCAGTTTTCACCATTGTTTCTGATGTTGGAAAATGCCTCCGCATTTCTTCAAGTTGTTGAAAAGGAAAAAGTCACAAGGAAATAAATCTGGACTATGTGGAGGTTTAGTGACGCACTACACATTGTTTTTTGTGAGATATTCAGCAACAATATGTGCGGCCATAAGCATTCAGCTTGTTGCAGAGAAATGCGGTCTTTTGCATGTGATATGACGTTATAGATATTTCAGGATATTTCTGCCTGGTTACCTTCGTTTGTGCAGCTATGATATGCTTTTTTTTTTGAATGATTTATTTATGGACGTTCTTTAACAGCTCAGGCCAACAGCGTCCCATACAACTCAGGGCGTGAAACGGCCGACAAATTTTGCTCAGAGGCCTTTCTTTCAGGCTTGAGGTTCTTTTTCGTGCCGTAAATGTATGACACGGGACCCACGGCTTTACTTCCCTTCCGAAGGAAGCCATACTTAGGATTTTTACTCCCCGAAAAAATCCATCGCTCCTGGCCGGATTCGAACCCACGATCTTGGGTTAAGGAGGCAAGTATGGTAACCACTACACCACCAGGACCGACTATATATATAATATGCTAGTAAGCCAATTCTTGAATATCGAAAAATAAGATGATTATAACTTTTGCAACACAAGCAACCATTTTTTTTAATGTAGATTTCCATACAGCTTTGCTGTTTGCTCTCAGGATCAAAATGATGTACCAAGTTTCGTCAGCAGAGAAACTGCGCATCTTCCTGTAATAGTAGCAATTACGTACAAACCTGCATGCGAAAGCCCTTTTGTTCTGGAACCAGCAATCTTGGAACCCACTGAGCACAAACACATCTCATGTGCATCTCTTTACCAACGAGTGCGAGGCCCCTAGTGAAATCTTCAAAATTACTTAAAGTGTTCTGAATGAATTTGACAATCCTCTGTCACAAATCAGCAGTTTTCTTCCGTTAGTGCACAAACTGGAGTGGTGGGTTCACCTTCCTTTGAAGCTTATTGCCTCCCCTCTTTAAACATTCTAAATGATCTTCGAGCTGTGCTATAAGGAACAACAAACTCTCCTTAGGTCTCCTGTAATATTGCACTGGCCTCAGCTGAAGATTTGTTGAGATGAAAACAGAATTTCCGAGCAACACATTGTTCGTGGTGTTGTCACCTGCAATTTGTAGATGAAACTGAACATTTTTTAACGTGCCCACCTCTCACAGGAGGGAACCGGAAGTGTCAACAATAAAACTAATATCATGCATACATTACGCTTTAAGCTAACAAAATATTATACAGTTAAATTTTATCACGAGAAATTATGGGTGTAAAATTATAATCATTCTTTATTATAACAGTCCTCTTGCATGACTTGAATTAGTTTGCAAATTATATTTAAATAATGATTGCAAAAGTTATGACCTTTCTTTTGTTAAATCGCCTTTCTAGGGTCACGTCTTACCGCCTGTAGTGAAAATGAGCGTTAAATACTACTCACAAAAAAAAAAAAAAAAAAAAAAAGGACACATCTTAGGGGTTTTCCTCTGGCATAAGAGAATGCTTGCAGACATCAACAGGAGGATGTTGTTTAAATTTTATTGATACACTCTCAGGTGTGTCTATTTGACGTGGGATGTGAAGGAAAGATGTCATAGGACTATTCTCTTTAGAGGTATGGCTAACAGCTAACGATATCATGATAGGTGGTTATTCCCTCGTTTTGCCAATTTACAATTATTGATGATGTTCATAACTGGGCTGACCGTATGGCATAACGGAATAGCCATCCAACTCAGGCGATCTCATACTATGTGTTTTTCGTCTAGGAGTGCTATGAAATGATGAAAATTTTCCTCAGAAACCACGTGATCTAAATCACAACATGGATAATTTGGATTTGCATCTTCAGTTATGTTCTACTATCTCTGAACTGGTGTTCGAACGATGTGATTTGTGTATTCAGAAGCATGATATTCGTTTCAAACACACTTGGTAAATAAATGTTATTTGTAAGTATTTTTGGAGAAAGTAACTTTCATCTCATCCAGTACTAAAATGTCAAATGATCAGAATCATTACTTGACTACTCACTGTCCAGGAAATCCACCAGTTTGCCAGTCCCTGGTGTGGCTCTCTTGAGACACATGTAGTTTCTCCTTTACTCTTGTGTTACACGTTTGAACAACCCTTGGTTCAAGCAAAAGTCTGTTAAAAGCAGCACCAGCGTACCCATTTGTAAGTGCGACGTCTAAAGCGCTGCCCAGCTACCGCTTGTTTTGCAAACAGCTAATGGTTCAAGATTCGACGGCTAGGGCCTTCAACTTCTAGATGCGTGTTGCTTTACTCTCTTTTTGCGTTTCTTCCACAAGAGGACGTGATTTTTGCATGCTTTTCGTATTTTTTTCCCCCTTTCTTTCTTGTCTTCTTCCTCGTCCTCTTCCACTTGTTTTCAACCGTGACTCCGGATTACATAGCCACGAAAATGAGCGGGTGCACATCCGTTGGCACTTGGTGGTCATTGATCCTTGAGTCGGAATGGATAATGCGTTAAGTATCGTATCGGACTCTCGACCTGATTATACATTCCCAGACCTTGGCAACAGATCCATCCTCAAGAGCTACTGACCTTGTCGGGCGAAATCGCTGTAGCCGATTAATTATCAGCAATTATCTTGCCTCCGCAGCGTTGCAAATCTGCCTACCTCCGAATTCCTTAAAACATTTTGATTCAGAGAGGCTGCGTTGATAAGTATATTATGGCTTTGAAAAGTAAAATGCTTTCTCTCTCTCTATTGAGATGTTTCAGAAATGCATTACTTTAAAAGCTTATGCATTGTCATCACAAATATTGACTGAATAATTATGATTAGTGCGAACAAGAAGATTAAGAAAAAAGTCCGTCACGCAGGAGCTGGAACTAAGCAAATTCCTCACCAAGTTGAATAACGTTTAAGAAAAACTCATATTACGCACTTATTAATTAATGAAGTGATATAAATTATGACATGATTGTGGGTAATAGGAAACAAACTTGCAACCTATATTACAAAAGAGAGGCTTTTTTTGAGTTATTATTGTTATTATTATTATTATTATTATTATTGCGATTAAACAGAAATAAATGCCATACTATTAACTAAATAAAAGGTATGACTACTGATATACAATGTGTGAGTATTTTTACACGTGTTTATGAACTGAGTCCTTGATATCATCTTAACATTCATTAAAATAGTATTAACAGAAGTTTCAAGTTACATTGTGTATTTAAGAGAATGTTCATATGTTTCAATAAAACAAAAACATGTTACTATTTCGAAACAAAGCAAAACAATCGATTTTCATTGGCTATGAAATTTAATTTAAGTGTTATGGTAGTAAAAAAAATGTAATGCAAACACATTTTCTGAAGGTTATCACAGAGCATTCTTACATACAAATACAATTCTCACACACATATTAGATTAATATTTCACATTTTCTATCTTCATGACGATGCTTTTGATAAATATAAAACATATACATCATTATAAATACTGTTTTTACGCTGAATAATTTATCCTTTTATTTTAAAAATATATAGAGAAAATTAAATGCAAGAGCGCTTTAAAATTTTGGTTTTCTTGTATACCCCTACTCTTAATGGTCCAATTTCCCTAATTTTAGGAAACTGTCTTTCTTTTTTATTTAAAGGTATATACCTTGTTGTGAAAAAAATATATATTGGTGCTGCTAGAGCGATGTTTAAATTTTGGGTTTCAGGTAACCCCTGATTTTCAGGAACAATTTTTTGTTATTCTATTTAACTTATACGGAGTTTCGTTGCAAAAAACATACATTAATGCCACTATAACGATTTTTAAAGTTTGGGGTACAGGCAACCCGCTCTCTCCATGCTGATAATTCGATTTCGCTGATTTTCAACAACTAGTTTTCATTTCTTATTATATTTAAATGTTCCGTTGCAAAACAAATATTAACGCCGCTAGAGCGATATTTAAATTTTGTGTAAACCCCCCCCCTTATAGTCCATTTTACTGATTTTCAGAAATTGTTTTTCTTTTTTTTTTTTTTATTTCAGTGGTATTGTAGTTTCCTATAAAAATATTTAAATTCCGGCCGTTAGAATGATTTTTAAATTTGGGCTTAACCCCGAAAAGTTTTAGGTATATCCTACTCCCTATAATCTGATGATTTTCAAAAAATATTTTTCTTATTTGATTTAAATGGTATATGCCGAGTTTTGTTGTAAAAAAATCAATTAATGTTGCTACTAGAGCAATTTTTAAATTTTGAATTTCAGCTAATTTCACTTCCTAATCACTCGATTTCCCTAATTTGCAGAAATTATTTTTCTGATTCTCTTTAAATCGCTTATACAGAGTTTCATTACGAAAAAAGCATATATGCCACTAGAACGATTTTTAAATTATGAGTTGCAGGAAAACGCTTCCCCGCTTCTAATCCCCCGATTTCTCTGATTTTCAGAAACGATTTTTTAAATTCTATTTAAATGGCACATGCGGAGCTTTGATGGGAAAAATCGATGTCAAAAGAGCGATTTTTAAATTTTGGGCTTCAGGTAAACCCCTCCTCCAAATAGTCTGATTTCGCTGATTTTTAAAAACTATTTTTCCTACTTTATTTTGATGGCACATACCAAGTTTTCTTTAAAATCGTTTAAGGTTGCAGCCGCTAGAGCGATTTTTAAATTTTGGGCTTCAGGTAAACCCCTCCTCCAAATAGTCTGATTTCGCTGATTTTTAAAAACTATTTTTCCTACTTTATTTTGATAGCACATACCAAGTTTTCTTTAAAAACGTTCAAGGTTGCAGCCGCTAGAGCGATTTTTAAATTTCGCTTTAACCCCCAAATGTTTTTCAGTTGTACCCACTCCAAGTGGGTTGATTCCCATTATTTTCGAAAACTACTTTTATCAATATTTAAAAGACTTCCCTGAAATTTGTTGAGTTAAAGCAAAAACTGCGGCCGCTAGAGAGCATCTATTCGCTTAGGTTAATCCCCCCCCCCCCCCCCCAATGCTCCGGTTTTGCTGGTTAACGATCTCGACGAATCGTTTGTAGGTGCTTAGGTATGATCGGGGCAGCTGTTTTCGTTGGTACTACAGCACTAGCTCACATTCCTTCTGAATTAGCTTAATAATAATAATAATAATAATAATAATAATAATAATAATAATAATAATAAGTCGAAAATAAGCAGATTTTTCACGGATCCGACTGCAATAACTTCATTCTTTCGGAATTCGCTAAAACATGACAAACCAATGGCAGATCAGCAATTTTGGAATTCTATTTCATGAATCAAAGATGTTTATGCTGGTGAGAAACCAAACTAGACTAGGGGTTTTTACCAGCATCCCTTTGACTTCTCTAGCCTCTCAATCTGACCAGACCATATTGCTTAAATCAAAGGGTGAATATAAAAAAAATTAAATATATTAAACGATATCTGTGGAGAATACAATTTTAATAAAACCAAGGTAATGTCATTCCAGGGAACAATCCCCTATGAAGGATTAATTTTAAATAGTACTGCCATAAGGAAAATAAACAAGTTTAATTATCGATACTATGATGTCTCGTTTAATTATGATAAAGTAGCTAAATTTCTATATACAGGCTTGCCAAAAAAAAAAATCGAAGATCATATGCAAAACAATTCCTTCGTAGAAAATATTATACATAGTATTTCACAAACTGGAGGAACAAGACTCTATAGCACGAGTCCAATGTTGTTCAAAACTGGTTGAAAATTCTGACGAAAGTGCTGTGCTACTGAGTGGCCATGTCAATAAGCAAAATTTTCGTTTTGGGAAAAACCGAATGAATTTTGTACAGAAACCATTACCTTTGCAGAAAGTGACAGTGTGGATCGCTGTGTCTTCCCATGGCATCATTGACTCGTACTTCACTGACCATGCATATAGAAACAGTATTAATGTCTCATCAAAAGTGTACAAGGAACAAATAATTATATGGTTTCAGGGGAATTAGGGCAGTTTTTACGCGCTGAACAATCTTGATGCGCACAAGCATTTCAACAAGATGGAGCGACCTCACATACTGGTTATGTTTTCGGACGCTTACTTCGACAACTGCACGAAGTTCTGATTTGTCATTGTCTGGTGCGTTTTTTCTTTTTGTGGGAAATAGAAATGACTGGTTCATACCCATTCCTCGTATTTTAAATGAAGTTCATGAAAACATTTCTGCACAGTGTAACAGGGAAGCAGTGTGATGCTGTGGTCACTAGGATGATAAACCGTATGGAACATGTATTACACAATGTTTTAAACAAGTAGAATATATATGATAAGCAATCATTGGATACAAAATTTTACCAAAGTATTTTGGGTACTTTTTTTTTCTTTTTGGAGGGGAGGTAACTGTATATAAGAACAATTAAAATAGCACCGAAAATAACTGGAAAACTAAATTAATTATTTATAAATTTTTAGCTGTTTTCACATTGCTATACAGCTTAGAAACCTGAATAGTGGAAAACAGACGAATTTAAAATCATATAAACTGAAACGGGGTAGTAAAGAATACAAATTAAAAAATTATCTCACTGCAACAAATATATTAGAAAGAATTTCAGATTTTCTCAACAGAAAAAAAAGTATTACTTCCCGCTAAAACTAGGGGTTATTTTCAAAATAAGAGATACTAGTAGGTCTGGAAAATACGTCAATAGGTGTAAAATCTAATTTTGGCTTTTGTTGCAATGTTTATTAAATTATTAAAACAATACAAGAAAATGCAGTACCATTGCTGTTTTTCTAAAGATACCACCTTTTAATAAAACGTGAATATATATTCCCATTAAAATCCATTATTGACCATTCTACTTCGATAAAATAAAGTTAAATTTTGTGCATGCTTTTAAGACATTTCCTGTCACACTATGTAGCTAAGCAATTAGGTTAAATTTATACAGTTGGGGTATCAGAAGAGAGCTGCTAACTGGAGGAAAGCTTCACTTAAATGACTTCATGCAACTCTGTAGCTGTTTTTTCTGTAGACGCTCAGGAAAACTGTTCTGGAACACCAACCTTTATACCTATGTTTATATTTTTTAGTCTTCGAAAGATGATTTGATTTGTTTTGGACTCGCACCAATGAGTTAACTACCCGGATATTATTTTGCTTGGAGGAATTGATCTCCGACAACGCTGATAGCCTCGGGATTCTCGTCAAAATGCAGGCTGAGGCACTACATACGATTTTTTCTTTGCCAATCCAGTTGCTGTTGTGTTTTTTTTTTTTTTTTTTTATTTAAGTATTACTCACCAAGATCGTGTTTTTAGATATCTACATTTATGAAGTATTTGGTTTTATGAAGCTTTTCAAGTATCTAGGATGTATATAGAGTCAACCATGACATTCTAACACGTTTATTTTAACTTTTAGTTACTTTTAATGAAGAATAGGCTCACATTGAACTGCCGCAATGCTTTCAGACGATAAACCAAATTGGAAGTCGCTCATTTCTTCTTGTCATTGACATCTGGGATCTTGAGAAAATCGCAACTTGGTTCTAAAACGCTTCCTCCTTCTTCAAACGCTTATATTAAAATGAGTTTTAAAACATCTATAAACTAAACTGGTGTTCTTTAATTCTGCATTAAAATAGGCTTATTTTTATCTACCATTTTGATTACTTAAGCTTTTCTCAGTTTCCACAGATGGATTTACAGTTCAGTTAAGTCTACAGCAACAATCTAATTAACAAATGACTCATGGATTATTCACAAAAAAAATACTCCTGGATGCAGGGCTATCAGGTTTATGTTCCTGCAGCACATAATTCTATAGGGTTTGACTCAGTAGTTTTATAGCTTTCAAACAGAGGAAAAGGAAATTTCTGTTTGCTGAGATAGATGTTGAAGTGATTTTAGGGGAATTTTCCGAGCTTATCCAATGTTATCAAACATTTCTTTTGTAAGTACTGTGTACGCCTTTTATCAAGAATGCTTCCCGTTTCACAAAATTTATTTACCAATTGAATCAAACTTCAGCTTGGAAGTTGAATATCAGAAAAAAACTCTTGAAACAACTCCGTACAGCATTAGCCGATTCTGCATGATGTACGAAATAGAAATGGGGAATAGAATACCGAAATGAGATTTATTAAGGAATTAATAGCATTACGCTGCCTAATGAGTACTCAATGCATTGCCACACAACACACGTAAACACATCCTTAAACAAGTACTGACTTCTCTCCAGCTTGTTGGTCAACTTTCAAGCTTGGGAATTAGATCAGAACTTAAGAGCTCAATCACCTGCTCCACATGCAGTCTCATGAAAGAAAAAGCACCCAATATGCACTGTATCTACTCGAATCTTAACGCGCCATCAAATGTAATGCGCACCGCAAATTTGAAACAAAACTCGAAAAAAGATTTTGGCATATTGTTGATCCTAGAGATAAGCCATGGCTCATTCTGTGCGGCATTTCTTTATGCAGCAATTAGTTCAGGTTGAAAAAGTGCTAAGTAACGTGAGAGATGACTAAAGTGTTATATACTGAACAGGTGAAGTTGTGACAAATGCAGAGTAACATAGTAAAACCTCTCTTATCACAGAGAGTGGCAAATTACTGTCTGTTCAGTCATCAAGTCAAATGTTTCAAACACTGCATTCCTGTAACTGGGCAGGTACCGTACACCGTTACTGAGCAGGGTTCTTCCTTTCAAAAAGCAAACAATAGTTCACAAAACTGAGGGGAGTGTCCTCCCGCTCTCAGAAGCCACGAGCCCTTACAAAAGAATAGCTTCCATTTAACGTCAACATGAAGTAGTGAATACCTCATTCTAAATGTTTTATGTGACAACGTAAATTAAGAAGCAAGTGATATACCACTACGGAGTATTCACTACTTGCTTTACGATTCCCATTTTTGGTTTAAATAAAAATCGGAGCTGTTTTATAATATATTGTAGGTTTATTATTAATTGTATGAACACAGAACTGTACAGTTGTATAGAAAAGCTCATCAATTTTCTATATACGTATTAAAGAAAAAAAAAATAAGGTGCATTGCATTTAAAATTTCGAGGGCACACAGAAATAAAGAGTTTCGGAAAAACACGAACGTGTTGCATGGAAATGGGGATTTTTCAGCTTCTAAATTTGCAAATTGTCTGGTCAGTTTATCGTCACCTCAGAGCCCGGAAATTAGGCGAAATGCCTTTTCCATCTTGGTGAATATATTTAAGATTCAGATAAAAATGAACATGTTTCCGTACATTTTTTATTTTGCCTTTTTTGTGCCTCTTTTGGACCATTATGGATTTTTCTGCGATGATTTACTCATTTTAAAAAGCACATTAAGAAGTTCAATATATCGAAGTGAAAAAAAGTATAAAAATTAAACGGCATGTTCACCTCACAAAAATATCTGCTGAGAATCTTATTATACATTTATTTCTTTAAACAGTCAAAAGCTTTCTCCTCAGCCAATTCCCTTAAACTCTTTAAAAAGTAGAGCCTTCGTTAATGAAAGGAACGCACGGTTACCTCGGGCATACGAATACCAGTAATGGACGATGAGGAAAGTACTGTACTTTTGAATATCTTTGTAAATGACCTTGTATCGATCTGCGCGATACTATTCTAGGACATTTGTAGTGAGGGTAACTTCTCAGTTGCATTAATGTAACAAGCAATTGTAGGTGAGAAAGATGAGAGCAGTACAGTTTTGCAATAAACCAAAAATGTGTTCAGTATGTAAGTAAGAGAGATACTAATCTGTTTCCCCTAAAAATACATAAATATTAAATGAAATCACCAGAAACTTAGCATCTTTTATTCATTCTCCAGGACTATTAAAATTATTTTACTTTGTTTTGATCAACGATGACCTGAATGGTGCATGTTCTATGCGAGTCCTTCTGATAAAGTTTTTTTTTTTTTTTTAAATATGATCCAATAACTTTAGTGGATGTAGAATGCTCTTTTTCCATAACGAAAAATGTTTCTCTGACAAGCAACTGACTATATTACGGTTGATACCTTAAAAAAAATCTTTTTGTTAATTTTATCCACGAAAATTAAGCTTGAGTACATTGGTTAAGTGATACAGGAATTATTAAGCATCATAAATGTCTATTTTCATTATTGAGAGATTTTACTCTCTAAATATTTATTTTAAATTTTCAGTATTTTATGTGCTTTTTTGCCTGCCTATTTTAACCAAAATAAATATCTGAGCTTTCGGGCTCTACTCATCATTAAAATCAAGTTTATCACAAAACTTGCTTAGAGCTACTGCAAGCGGTAAGAACCCTATTTCAATCATTTTCTTAAAACTTTGCAACTGGTCGACTATGAAATATTCAATTCACTTCTTGCTTTAAGAGTTCATTTTTGTAGGCTATGTACAAAATTGATGCATACGTGGTCAATTGTACACAATATTCTGTAGCTCGGAACTGTTCATGCCATCGCCAAATGGAGTTGACACTAAGTGAACCTTTAAGGTACTTCGTTCTGGAAGGCTTACTGAACTGTTGAGACTGACTGCTTTGAATGAAATTCCAGGAAAGAATACGCCTTTTCACTTTCTATCGCTATCTTAACAACTGTGGTACTCTTGAGGCTCATGGAGGAAACAGATGCCTATCGCGGAATTTAAACTAAACTTTGAGAAGCATTGTCTTATAACATCAAAAGTAATAATCATAAAATCTCTATTAATAAGCTTATCGAAAAATATTGAAATGTGTCAATCATTGTAGACATTTTGTATGTAAATTCATTTTAGAGACAGACTCATGCACGAAGGAAAGAAGTCACGCTGATACTTTCTTTTCGCCCAAACAGAAAACGGAAAACCGTAAGAAATAGAATTTGGAAACAATAATTTTATATGGTGAGTTTTCAAAGCAATTTTGACAAAGCATCTCACTACAAATGCGAAAAATAGAATTTACACTGGACGATATGCATCAATAACAAGAGTTTTATTACATATTTAGACAAAGTTAATGAGAGCATGTGACTGTCAAATAAGTTGAACTAAACTGATAATCAGAATAGTAAAAATAATGCACTTGATACAAAGTGATGACGTAAAGATATAAGCATGGTAACAAGCGAGTTTGGTATGAAAATACGCACAAGAAAACTTACGCCGATAGTACGTAGGTATACTTCGTTTGATCCAAAATAGTTCTAAGTTAGAAAACTCTAAAATGAATAAAATATATGAAAATAAAACGTTATTAAAATTAACAGTGAGAAGAGCACTGAAGAACAAAGACAGTGCGAAACTTTGGTACTAATCACTATAACCATTGTTTAGAAAAATAGACCATGAACTTATAAAATGCCAAAAAATTAAATGTCTCAAGCCACAGCAGAATAAATTAATAGAAACTCCGAATTTTAACTATCGATCCAAAGGAAGAAGAAATCGAAGCAAACCATAATAAAAGATCATATAAATAAATCTAAAGCGAACCGGTTTTTATGTTTTGAAAAAAAAAAAAAAACATCTTGGCTGACAACATGTGAAGTGATAAACGTATCTTGGAATGAGATTACAAAATAAATAAAAAAGGTCAATTTTCATTTCTGCACAGGCCAATGAAACGACAGATATTACATGCATGTCACAAGTTGTTGTGATATTACGAAACATTAGTGGGGGTAAAACGATTAAAAAATTCATAAAATCCATTTCTGTTTCTGAATTGAATGCAGAAGGGTTAAGGGATAGGTTAACACCTGAGTTAGAAGAGTTCCATATAAACCAGAAGTTTATAGCACAAAATACTACGGTGCCGCATTTATGACAGAATGTAAGTCTTGATAAAAGAAACCTTCCCCCCATGCTATTTGGGTGTCATATAGCTATCCCCTGCCCCTCCATTCTACAGGAGCCACGAGCCGCTACTGGATATAAGGATTTAACAGTAGACAAACTTCCTTTTTTTATTTGTTTATTCAAGGACACTCTTTAACATCTCAGGTCATCAGCATTTCATTCAATGCAGGGCGTGAAACGGCCGACAAATTTTGCTCTTTCGGGCTTGAGGTTCTTTATCGTGCCGTAAATGTACGACACGGGACCCATGCTTTACTTCCCTTCCTTATGATTTTTGCGCCCCAACGACAAAATCCACATAGAGTGGTACCGAATGATAGTTTTCCTATAGATGCAGAAGAGTTTATCAGTGTTATTGCAGGGCCCTTATTTGATATGCCGGTGGTTAGCGAGGATACCGAGGCAGTAAGAAGTTCGAAGTTTCAAGTGCCATATTTTTAGCAGCATTGCCAGATACTTCCAGTGAAATTACTGTGAGGATTGAGCATGTATTTTTATTTATAAATGCTATATTAAACGAAGTATATTAAATTAGACGCTGCAAAATACATAAACACAATTAAATACCACATTTTTTCCCAAATTTTTCTTTTAACCTTATACTTTTTAATAATTTGCATATTATTACACATTTTTAAATTTAAGTGTGTTAAGTGATACGATATTCAAAACTCTCACAAAGAATGCGCCACTTGGCATGAAGTTCACATGTTAGAACATTTAGTCTGGTTTTGCTCAAAGTTTTGTCATTAGCAGCAATTTCACGTTAAGTCTGTTCCGCCTCCATAAAATTAAAGCTGATCTTTTTAGCGTTTCCTAGAACTGCCCATATGGTATGTAAATGTCAGCCTGCAAAGATATACAATCATTTTCCATCCTAAGTGTAATTATGTTTTTAATATTTAGTTCCACAATGTTGTAAATGATATAACAATTTAGTTCCTGATGAGTCTATCAGTTAAAATAGTTCGTTAAACCCTAATAAAGCAGCCACCCGTTATATATTTTCCAATTATTACCTATATGTATTTCCTTAATTTTCTATTTTATTTATTTTAGTACTCCTTTTTATAACTTATCTTATGCTTCATAAATGGTACTTCGTCGTCGTTAAGCACTTAATTAGTAAAATGTTAAATAAAAGTTAATTAATGTTGGTGAAAAAATATATAGTCTCTTTCATAACCTGTTTTGTTACTTGTCTAATTACAAGCTAAAGAGGATACAGACATATTTGAACCACCCATAAATTCAAAATACGTACTTTTAAATCCAATTCAAGGGAACAGAGCAAACGTTGTAATTAAGGAATGATTTTAAAAAAAATTTCATTTAGATAAGTTATACTTTATTATTATTATTATCATCATCATCATCATTATTATTATTATTATCATTATTATTATCATTATTATTATTATTATCATTATTATTATTATTATTATTATTATTTGGAAATAATTTTCTGAAAAGCCATTATTAGGTGGTGTCAAGTATATTTATTTACGGTCACTCTATAACATTTCAGGTCATCAGCTTTGCATTCATTTCAGGGCGTGAAACGGCCGGTAAATTTTGCTTAGGGGCCTGTTCTTTCAGGCTTGAGGTTCTTTTTCGTGCTGTAAACCTACGACACAGGACCCACGGCTTAATTCTCTTTCGAAGTAGAGACCAAAATATCCCTTTATATAATATTATTTCTCACGGCAACTTTTATATTATATTGATGGACACTTTAATAATTATCTATGTTATAACTTATAAGAAAATACGTTAGATTTCTACTAACAAATAAAAAGTTTTACTAGTATAATACTTTCAAGGGCATAAGGAATATGTACTCTCGTGTAACAAAAGATTTTCTCCTTTTCTAAGTAGTATTTAAACCTTAAGTAATATTAATATTTAATTTAAATAAATTATCATTGCTTAAACGAGAACCCATTGCTTTCGGTGTCAGTAATGTTGGTTTAAAGGAAATAGAGCTGAAACGTTTCGTTCATTTAGGGCATATAAATTGAAATATCCTAAGTCAGTGACATATTTATTTCCGAACAGATTTTATTTTATGCAAGAGGTGTTGTGTCATCAATCGGCTCTGTATAAATACATAAAACTCCAAAGGCCTTTTTCCCTTTAATTCTAATTAATTATAATATACGTTTAAACATGAATTAACATCAAATTCACTGCAACAAATATACCTTCTGTTTTGGTTGCTAAGGACAACGAAATAAAGACCAGTGATGAAAAAAATCTATACAAGTTATTAATGAGAAGAAAGATATTTTACATGCGTTTCTGGCAGCTGGTTCAAAGCGGCATTGCAGATCCTACAGGAATCTACATTTCCGCTGTTGTTTTAAAGTATTTGCCTGCCTGTTAGAATATCTTAGAATAAACTTTATATCCGCTAGTGAGTAGGCTCATTCCTCTGCAATATACTAGGATCCACATTTTAAGGCATAAAGTGCTTCGTGGTCTAGCGGTAGCGTTTGCAGCTACTAACCTGAAAGTCCTGGGTTCGAATCCAGACCAGGTCAAGCTGTCATTCATGACTACAGGCTACTACCTATAGTATTCAATCCACAATATACAGACGTAGCGAGAAGACCAATGCAATCAAAGCAACTATAAATTATTTTTTTAAAAAAAAAAGCTGTTATTAAGTTTCTAGGTAAGAAATTCCATTTATAACTTTTTTATTTTGATATTTTGGCACTTATAACTTGAAAAGTTCTTGGACTGTAGTATGGGGGGGGGGGAGAGTAATCAATCTTTGAAGAACATTTTGCTTACGCTTCACAGAGTCCGTCGTGCTGTTGCAGGTTAATTCCCTTCAGCTGCTATAGCAGGCGCGGCGGGTTGCGACCGCAATGTTATTAAGCTCGCTACTGTGATACTGTGAAGAGTGAAGCCGTACCGTATTGTTAATGTGAAGCCACGCCGTTCCATATCCTGCAACTGCCTTTTTTCTTTTCTTACTGAAAAGTGCCTTTGCTTTGGATTACCTCTTAGCCCCCCTTTTTTTTATTGATTTATTTATGGACGCTCTTTAACATCTCAGGTCATTAGCGTCCCGTTCAACTCAGGGCGTGAAACGGCCGACAAATTTTTCTCAGAGGCCTCTCCTTCAGGCTTGAGGTTCTTTTTCATGCCGTAAATGTACGACACGGGACCCACGGCTTTACCTCTTAGCCTATTATAATAAGAAACCGTATACGAGGTTTTTTATTTTACTTTCTTATAAGCAGTTTTCCACAAAATTTACAGCATACAAAGAATCCATCTTTATATCCTTTCACAAAAAAGATTGATATTTTCACTAAACTTGTACATATTAACAATTGATCTAAACTTAGCATTTTCTTATAAAACTAAGTTTATATATTTAAGGTTTAAATATGTTTTTAAATATTCAATTGTGCTACTACAGTGAACAATAGAACTTTTAAGAATGAAATGTTTACACAATTTCAAAACAGATAAAAATGCATGAGCACCTGGTAATTCATAAATTATAAGGCATTCAAAGCAAAAGACCATTAATTTTTTATTAAATCGAATTTTAAGTGTTATCATAAATATATAAACAAGTAATATTTTGATAACTAATGACTATAAATTAATTAAAATTGAAACATAAAGAACATTTTATGTAACATTTTAGAACTTTAAGGCACACTTCAAGTTGTTCTATGCCTCCACAAATACAGCATGCAACTTTATTTTGCAAATAGGTCACAAATGCTGTGCAATTTATTGATTACTTAACTAATATAAATGAAATCATTACTTTTTTAAAAATGCTACGAGGAGAATCCAAAAAATAATTAAACTTTTCTTTTTAACGCCCGTTTTTACTGCTGAGGCATCACAGGCAATGGACACTAAATGAAACGAAATGATAAATTGGGAAAGAATATTTTTTTTAAGGAAGGAAACGCGCTAGGTCTAAGTTTAGGGTACTTCTCCGGCATTTGCCATTTATGAGGACTAAGAAAAATCTGCTAAAACCGCAGTCAGGAAGGACGATTCTGATGGGAATAGAACCCAAGAACTCCCTCTCTCGATTCCGCACCTTAACGATCTCGGCTTCCGTGGTGGCAAATTACACTTTTTGCCCTAATCTGTCAGCACTGCGCAAAAAGAGTGGCACTTGCGCAGAAGAATTCGCTTTCAGATCTTCCTACGGCACAACTTTCGCCATAGTAGAGATAAGAGGTGCATTGTAGCACGAGACAATATGGGGCGTCAAATGGAAAATACTGCAACATTGAATTACGAGAAACAGTTACAATTTTGCGGGCAAAACGCGTGATAGCTTGGAGCTTTATCGTGAAATGGGCCAAATGCAATGTCATGTCCATTGAAATGGTGTCAGCAATTTAGTTAAGGTTGTAATACTCAACTGATGCTGATCAACAAAGAAGAGAAGAACAACCTCAAGCATAGAAGACGAAGGTTCTCAGTAATTGCAGAGTGACTATCGCGGAAATAGCACAGGAGTTGGGTATCTCAATAGATAGGCCTCATTTCATCGTCAAAGATCTTCTACAGATGATTTCTATCGTCAGAGAATCGAAAAATTTGTGAAATGTCCAGACAAGTTCATTCAGAGACCGAGCAATTATGTGCAAAATAGTGTGGTATTTCTCCGGAATATTCATGTGTAACATAGTTGCTGAATACCCTCATTATTTATTTTACATGCAAATTAAGAATGAACGTTTCGCCAAGTAGCTTTATGATGAGACCAGGCCACGTTGACGAAACAAAGAAAATAATGGCAATAACATTCACGGTTGGTGTAAGATCATCATGAACAAAAAGTGGAAGCCGGACTATAAAGTCCAAACATTTCCCATACACTGTGTAATACAATTTAGCACTCAGAAGCGAGTATGAAACCAGAGAGCGGCACGGCATTGCTACCGCCTCGGCTACCCATCGTGCGCGCACTTGGCCATCGTCTCTCTGGTGGAACGAAGAAAAGAGAAGAAAAGGCTTCGGAATGTCGTCAGGAATGAGAATAATTCCAGCGAGAGGCTTGCAGCTTTTGTCTTGTTCCACAATTAAAATCCTTGCCTCCCTTCCTTCAACACTATCGGGTCCGGGATCTCTTGTTCCCCGGTGACTGGGAACAAGTACTAACCTGGCGGCCAAGGCACTCAACGTCCGGACTCGTACCAAAACATCAAAAGCCGTGCGGGCAAGCTAATTTATTGGTCTAGCTTTGCTTTTTACGATGACAGCACAGATTTGACGTTCAGTTATGTTAATGGCTGCCAGAGTGGCAACATATTTCTGTAGCTAGGCCATTCTATCGAGGGAAACGATAACAAGGACTCGCATAATGGGGCCTTCTGCCCGAGGTATCGGCCTCAACATCCTCGAGGCAATGCTGTACTGGCAATTCTGTTCTCCACATTTCTCTCTTTCTTCAGAGCCGAACAATTTTGCCTATGGACGAGTAATTTTTTTTTTTCTACGACAGTGCGTAAAGTTGTCCATTTGTTGTTAGTGGCTAAAGAGTTTTTAGAATTTTTGTCTTAAAGAAATCAATTATTTAAGTTACGCACTGCTATTCGGTTTACGCACCGAAAAAGATTGAATCTTCAATGTACAAACTCCATTCAATAAGAAATTCATGATTCACCTCGATATTTCATGGAGTAAATGCTACACTGACACAAATTAATAATAAATATAACATTTATATACACATTTTAGCCCTGTTATTCTCTATTATGTATGGCCTACTCTTTGCTTCTGTGTAGCGTTCAACTTTTCCTGACCACTTTGTTGATTATGGTCGGTGTAGACCACCATGATATCGTGATCTTATAACCTCATCTTGAATGTAAAGTTTGTGCTTTTATAGAAAAACAATGCATGATGCACATTTCTAAAAGTATTTTTACCGACTCATGTTTAGCTTCTTATTTCACCAAAGAATTGCAATTTTGGAACTGGAATCATAAATTCACAACTATTAAATTGCACGTTATTTACAACATATGAAGGAGTAACTTTTGAAAACTGTAACAGGTAAAAAATAGGGACAGCTTGGGTATTTTGCGGGATCGAATCTTTATGGCATGTTACAAACTGAGTTTACTGCCTGTAAACACAAACGAGAAAATAATGATTATTTTTTTAATAACCACCAGGTTAGTAGTGGTTGATGCATAAATTTTCTGGTTGCACAGGTTACGGCTATAATACAACATTCAATGTTTAATCCAATTCCTTTAAGTAATTCTAACCAAATGACCCAAAAGTTCCAAGCTCATGTTTTTTCACTACTGGAAAATCTTAAAAAGACTGCGCAAATATCCCCAAGAGTTGTTAATTTTTCTGTATTTATTTTCTTGGCAGCATTTTTATCACACAAGAACAGTGTTTCACCGAATAATAATTAATACTGATTTCAGAGTAAAAATACACCACTTATTCACCTTAATTAATGTGGTGTTTCACATAGAGGGATGAGTCATAAGTCATGGTAATCATTTTTTTCTGCGAACGAGGGATAACACGATAAATCTAAGATACACGATTGAAAGTATATGGCATATACTGCCGAGTGATGCCATTAATTGAAGATTGAATCTAGGCAGCCTTCGTAGGCACAGGCAACCGGATAATATTGGTTTATTATGGCACGAACAAAAGTTACACACAGCTACTTACTTGCAGGACGGTCTACCACGTAATCCACGGGTTTTAGCAGTCTCCAAGTATCATGACGGTTCGTTACCAGCGATGGGGAAGGCGCTGAACACCATCTGTTGCATGTAAGTTGCTAACTGAGCCACCTCGCATCAAAATGCTGTCAAAATGTCCCGATTTTTTATCAAAACGTTTCTCACTGAATGGCTGCTCACTTTGGGAATGAGATCATAATCATAAGAGCTAAGATCGGCCGAATATGGCGGGCATGGGAGAATTTCCCATCTCCATCGCTGTAAAAGAATACTTGACACTGTTGGCTGTGTGAGCTGTCGCGCTATCGTGGAGAATAATGGCATTGTTCAAAAGTTCTGCCCATTTGGTGCTTGTGACACCAAAAAAAGATTTGTAATACTGGGCATTCACATGGTCTCCTCACGCATTGAATGACATAAATGCACATTTCGATTGTCATAACATTGTTCACCTTTCGTGACCGCCATTCCTGACCACTGTCACTGACCAAGTAAACTTCGTGGCGTGCCGAGACACGCAGCTTTGCTCACATGTACCATCTGGTGGCTTCTTTCGAAAGTACATTCCATACACTTTCAATCGTATATGTTAGATTTTTCGTGTTGTCCCTTGTTCGCGAGAAAAAAAGAATGGTTGCCATGACTTATGACTTATCCCTCGTAGTTACCTTATATTAAAGTAACAAACACTGAAATTTCATATTTATTTTTAAAATAAAACGTAAATTTTCATTGCAGTTAACGTTTGAATGAATTTGTAGCTTATAATGTAACAGTTGTTTGTTAAACACATATATTAGGTGCGAAGATAGAAACGACATTAGATGGATCTACTAGGAGCGAACTTAGGAGCAACATCAGTCATGAAATGTAACTACGCAAGTTGTTCCTGCTATGTATACTGTATTGTAACAGATCATAAATAACTTCTGTCCTTTTTTTCTTTTTTTAATTTCCGAAAGGAGTAAGCAAATATCTTCAAAGACTTCAATGAGTTGGATCTTAGCTGATATTACAATTCGGATCTGCATAATTATAATTAATATAATTTCTAAAATGACAAATGATTTCTACTGAAACACGAGAAAAACCATCTCCTCTGAATTGTATGATTGCGTGACAGTAAAAGTTAGAATCTGTCGGGTTACGTTATCTATGAATAGCTGAGTGGCAGCTCAGTTAGCCAAAAAAATCAAACGAATTCTTCGGACTACAAGGGAGTCCTAGAACCAGAGAAAGAATTCTTTTGGTCTGTTCCTATGGTATCATAATGTCAAATCCGAAAATTTCTAAGGTAACATTTAACTCCTCTTTCATAGCAATGCTTCTGCGCATATGTATTAGTGTCGGACATCGGCAAATAAATGGCATTTCGAGAATGCTCTTAAATGAACTAGACTTCTTCACTTATGTGACGTCATCATAAAATCGACCACTGAAATGAAACAATATTTTGAATTTTAAGCAATTACAGCCCGATATCGCAGTGAAATTATCGCAAAGTTGTAATGCATTTGTCTTCGGCTCAGTGTACCTCACTCTATACCCTCATTATACCACCTGAGCATCATACAGATTAATTAAGAACATCATTCGACAATACTAAATAAAGTGCGGAATTTTGTTTCCACATCTTCATCTACTAATTCCCAAATGTCTTGTGTATCCAATGAAATTGCAGTCCCTTTATTCAAATTTGATAACTGTGTTTTCAATAATTGTTATTTAAATAACTTATATATTCACTCAAGCAATTGTTTTTGCGTATTCGGTCAAGCAGCCTGAAATCATTTTGTAAATTATGTAACAATACCTGCCTAAAGTACCATAAATTTTACTGAAAACGTTCTTCAGAATGGCAAAATACTATCTCTGCTTTGTTTTTCTCAATTGGCATTTGTAAATCGAGTAGTAGCGATTGTAACAATCGACTTTCCTCTATTTCATTCTCGCGGTTTCTGAATCGATAGCTGCTCGTGAGTAAATTTAAAATGTTATACAATTGTTAATATTCTGTGCGCGAATTTCAAATACATATTACTTTTATTCTTATTCTATTCATGAAATAGCTCTAACCTGTGTTTGGCTCTTCTCTATTGGCATAACTTACAATCGACATTTGTCTGTTGCAAGATTGCTTGAAAAATTAAGTATTCATAAAGCAAACATGCAAGTAATACTATTTTGTCAGCAAAATTTATGGGAATTATATTTAAATTCTTATTTTATTGGTAGATAGCCCTAATAAATATCGCTCGAGGGTCTGAACTTTCCAGACTCACTACGTTGGTGAATTTATCTCAATCTCAGGCCCTCTTGTGATATTATTTACGATAAATTATGTATTTCAGCAACATTAGGCAGCATTCTGTTCTTCTTATAGACTGTATTTTAGTTTGTATTTTCTTTATTTCACTATTATACAAGTTTTTTTAAAAGTAACGTATTAAGTAATTTTAATTGAAATTTTGTTAGCTTTGTTGAGACAGTGAATACATCTGAATACAACAGAGTACCTTTCTTTTGCTTTACAGAATCTTGTATTAGTGCAGTAACAAAATGATTTAACAGAATTTAGTTATGTTATTATGTTATTAAGAGAGTTTATTGTTAAAATTAACATATAACAATATTTTAAGAAAATATGGAGATTTGAGATTCTAATGATATGTAACATGCAGAAGTATAGTGAATATAACCAGTAGTAATTGAAAATGTGCTAAATTGCCAGACTATTGGATTGGTAGAGATGGAGGAGTAATTTTCGATATTCTCACAGTGTTCAAGGACTAGCTTCCAATTGGGATATCCAGGAAAAAGGGAGGAAATGAGGGACACATGATTCCTAACATTGTTTCCAAATGCAACACCTCGATGGAACATTACCCTCATCCATGGAAGTCGAGCCCCTCTTAAGGGCTGCTTCCACACCAGACGTCGGGGCAGAAATCTTTCTAAAGCGTAAGCCACCAGACCACAATAACTGCTATTAGACCCTGCAACAGGTGAAATGGGAGAGCGGAAAATTCATTGAAAGGAAAGACTCATTTTAGTGTTTGCCTAAGAGACCTGGGTAAACCTCGAAGAAACTGAAGACCAGGATCATCGGCACCAAGATTTTACAACTTGAGACAATTTATTTGAGTATTAATTACATTTTTAAATCCAGAGTAATTAGTTTGTTCATTGCAATACTGAGGCCAGATGTGCCCAATTCAAATAAAAAAAACTAATTCTGAAGTAATAATATTTGTTGCCCTAAGTTGTCATGCCTCTTGTGCACAGCAGAAACAAATTCAGAGATATACATAATTTTTTTAAAGATGTGAACTTTTCCATGGACAGCTATTAACGAAAATCTTAAAAATATTAATTTAATTGTCATAACTTTCACAGCAAATATCAGCAAGTAAAGTAATATTTTGTAAATATATATTTAAAAATCCAGTAAATAGTGTCTTTGCAGAAAATTATGAACAATGACTAAAAGAACAAAAAAAACAAATAAATAAATAAAAAATAAGATTTAATAACAAAAACAAAACACTGAAAATGGACCTTACGGAAATGAAACATTTGAAAGGCGCTAATATTATTTGAATAATACAATATTGTACATAATAACAAAAGTAGAATTGCCAATATTATACTTCCATACTGCAAATCATAATCAGAAAAATTTGCAGTTGCTTAGCAAAACTTCGGATTACACGAAGACAGCAAAATAACAACATAATGAAAACATTCGAATTTTGAAGGAAAAAATAATAAATATATATTACTTAGTCAACAGAGCATGCAATTGCAGGCACTTAATGTGGTTAAGCGAAACCTGGTTTTAAGTATTCCTTTAGAGTTCTGCCATCTTGAACGTACAACTTTTACAGATCCTTTAACTGGTAATACGATAGGCTATCTCCGTTTCATTCACATAATACCCGCAGGTTTAACTTTGTATGTGTTACGAGGGGAGAAATGGCAGACTGTAATAATCCTGTAACATTATTTACCGGTAATCCACCCAGGTAGTTGTAAAATGGACTGTTAAAGCATGTATCAGAAGCCTCTCCCATGAGTATCCGGAGTGACAGTTTTATGCACTGCTTATTTCGATCTTGTCAAGTAACTTTCCGTAATCTCGAACCGATAGAGCCCCAAGCAACTATTGATGACATGGGGGGGGGGGCGAAACCTGAACAAAACTTCCAAGAGCATGGCTACCCGAAACTGTGAGTCCTGCAGTTTTATATCAAATAGAACAAGGCAGTTCGATGTAACCGACATGACCGCTAGTTATCCGCAAAATTAAAATGTATATATAAACTGGAAAAACTTTCAAGTATAATTACTTCATGAAACGTTATACAGTGTTTACCTTACAAATGCTGATCAGCAAAAGGGGAGAATAATCATCACAAGTTAATATCACGAGAGGGTTAAGTTACCAATAAATTTACGAAATAACTCAGATGATATTTATTAGGACTATTTCACGAAAAAAAAATAAGAATTTAAATAGTATAATTCTCCTAACCTTGGCCTACAAAATTGTAACAATTGCACATTTGTACAATATTGCGACAAAAGAATGTAGATAGTCTGTAATGCCAATAGAGAAGAGCAAAATACGGGTTTAGGACTATTTAATGAATAGAATAAGAATAAAAGTTATATATTTGAAATTCGTGCATTGAATATTAACACTTGTATAAAATGATATACTTATGTATGTCTATTCTATTCAGATACTGTGAGATTGAAATAGACAAAAGTCGACTATTATAATCGCTACCGTTCGATTTTCTAGTACCAACTAAGAAAAATGGGAGAAAACAATCATACAGGGTCTATTTTCTTTGTATTCTATGGTTTGGAATGCCTAATGATAAGATTTTTTTGCACATTTGACGCAAATTTTGCTCAGAGGCCTTTCTTTCAGGCTTGAGGTTCTTTTTCGTGCCGTAAATGTACGACACGGGACCCACGGCTTTACTTCCCTTCCGAAGGAAGCCATACTTAGGATTTTTACGCCCGAAAAAATCCATCGATCTTGACCGGGTTCGAACCCGCGTTATGGGCATAGGATGCAAGTATGGTAACCACTACACCACCAGGACCGACATTTAATTTGATAATATTTTTTTTTCTCAATAATTTCACACCGTAATCCGGCGTGATCCATGAATCCATGAAATAGCCTACAAAACACATTTACATTTAATTGACTAAGCCAATGCATTTGACAAAGTGTGTAGAGCAACTCTATGCTCGGTTGATTTTCCACCTCATTTGATATAGACATACGAATACTAAAATTGTTGTAACCATTTAAGTTTAGCATTTGTGTTATTAAAATTGCCTCTTACCATGGGACCAGATAAGGGTGTAGCATGTCACCTGTGTTTTCTAATGTATACATGGACGAAATCCTGCCGCAATGGAACAAAGAAACAAATGTACGAATTTATCTAGGACAGGGAAGCTATCTTAAAATACTAATGTATACAGACGATCAAGTTATGTCAAGAGCTGGGGACGAACTGTAAAAGGATATTTTTAAATTATATCAGATTTGTACAAGGTTTAATTTTGAAATTTCAGCTGAAAGAAACAATTATTTAAAATTGAATTATATTTCATAATTTCAACCATCAAAACATTAAAAAACGAATGTGGCCTACTGATGTTCGTATTACTAAAGTATATCAATGCCATCGATGTTCTTTTATTAGAACTCCTCACTAGTGTTGGAATAATTGTGGCGTTATTAAAATGTAGTGGTACACCGTTGTGCATGAGCCACAAATGATGTGAACAAGATTAGAACGTATCGATTTAAACCTGTTCAGTCGATATAAAATAAATATATAAATATGTTGTCCATCGGCCAGCTATTATCTCATCTAGGCGTCTCTTGCATCTTATCTTTGTACATATTTTTTATCAATTTATATATTTTTTCCTTTTATTTTTCCCTAATGGAAATATGTTTTTATCTGCCCCTAAAACTTTTCCGTTTATCACAGTGGTAAAATATGCTTCTTCTTAATCTTATTATTGCCATTATTATAATTAGTGTATTTAAGGACGCTCTTTAACAACTTTGCTTATTAGCATCACATTCAATTCAGGGGTGAATCGACCTATACCTTTACTCAGAGCTCTCTTCTTTCAGGCTTGAGGTTCTTTTTCGTGGCGTAAATCTACGATACGGGACCAATAACTTTACTTCCCTTCCGAAGGAAGTCATACTTTGGGTCTTTACGCCCTAAAAAAATCCATCGATCCAATTTGAACCCATAACCTTGGCTCTACGAGGCAACTAGACCACCAGGACCGACAAGGAAGCTACTGCGAAACATGTGGCAGTAAACAAAATGAAAGATGCGTTTCACTTCGTCGTCTATTAAAGATGGAAGGCAATTGAACGCCACAGTCACGACTAGAGCTTCAACCATGAAAACCTTTTCCTGTCAACACGCTTCCATTTGCAGCATTCTGACATCCACCTGCCTGCGAACAACACAATGCATTCTGCTTTCTCAGCAGAAGTTGATCTCGTGAAGATCGCACAAAAAACTTTCTCAGAGTTCTTTCGGGAGATAATTTGAATGCGCCCGGATGGGACCACACTCCGGAGAAAAATAATGATATAACGTAAAACCCATTAGCCATCGTTAGCAATCCATCTTCCTCCATTTTCTCTGAGCGCCACGACGTTTGACGCGAGTTCCGTAGAAAATCGAAATGGACTGCCAACTATTTGCAGCGCATTAGACTCCGGAATGTCGCCGCCGATGTCAACCCCATGAATCATTGAGTGTGCGCGACTCTCAAAAGATTTACCGACGCCGATTCATCCTCGTTACCGAGAGAAAACATTCCAAGTGCCTCTCGGTGAACGCACGTTTTACACGACTACGGGAAATTGCTCTCGGGACGTTTACGATTATTTTATTGCTAGCAGTACACCATTGGATTTTAAGGCAAAAAGGCTAAGAATGGTTCGGTGGTTTGAAAGATTCCGCGTTGAGGAAGCAGCTGCAGATGCTGTTGCCTGATAAACTCGGTGGAAGCGGCTGCCTTTTGCGTGCGGTCAAACTTGTATAAAAAAAAAGTTCAGTGATTGCTTATCTGGGTCCTGTTTCATAACTCACAAGCTCTTCCTTACAAGTAACAAGTTACAAATTTGTAACTTGCAGGCCGGTTCTTGTTTCATAAATTAAAAATTACAAGCTGCAAATTACAAATGAAAATTTAAAATATATAAGTGCATTGTGTAAGTGAATTTCCATTTCTATTTGATACCTTATTTTACAAATATAAGTTCTTGTAACACTAATGTATTTTAAATAAGTGTCTTCAGCATTGCGAAGATATTACAAGTGAGATTTATTTCATTGAACAGCTTTTTAAGTTTGGGTTATAGTAAAAGAAAGAGTATATGTATAAAATCTTTCTGAATAAACTCATATCTACTTTTTGTTACAATACTATACGACTTGTCAGACGAAGAGCATAATGGCAGAAGACAAAGAATTTTTCAAACGTGGATTAACGGCGCGTTTGTAACATATCTGCAATCTACAAACGTTTCAGAATGAGTTCTTTTAAAGTGCAAGGTCTCTTAGTGATTGATACTTCATTCATCGATTGGTATATATATAGGTTTTATCAATGCACACAAGTAAAATTAAATAAAGAAAATTCACTTAGATGTGGATGCACTCTCTCTCTCTCTCTCTCTCTCTCTCTCTCTCTCTCTCACATGGTAGCTCTATGAACAGAAGTTTTTGAAACACCCACTTGCTGTGCAACTTTCTGAGAGACTTCTGTGGAGAACATTCGAATTTCGTCAATTTTTTCACTCCGTTAGAAATTTCTTTTACGTCTCTTAGGTTTAGCGTTTAGCGATCTCGAAGCGATGAAACACCCACTTGCTGTGCAACTTTCTGAGAGACTTCTGTGGAGAATATTCGAATGATGCACCAATTTCGTCAATTTTTTCCCTCCGTTAGAAATTTCTTTTACGTCTCTTAGGTTTAGCGTTTAGCGATCTCGCTGTCCTAAACTTATTAATCAGACTCTAACAGTTTCTCTACCTGGAACTGGAATACCATGAAATTTCTCCTGAAATTGTTTACACACCTTTCTACATGATTCGGTTTTTAGGTATGTATTGCACATTAAAATTCTTTGTTCAAGCGTGCATTTTTCGGTAGGCATTTCAGTGGACTAATAAGAATAATCTAATGTAATTCACTAGTCTTTACAGCCCGAACAGAAGGCAGCAACTGACACAGTATAACACAGTTAATAAACGTAGCCTTGAGCGGGTCATTCACTGCTAGTGAGCTATTGAATAATATCGAGGTCACTGCAGTGCAAGCGAACTGCGCATATACGCGATCTCTGGTCGGTCAAAACGGAAAGCATGGTATAATAGAACAAGAAAATAATTTTAATTATCCAGGCTGTAGCATCTTCTTTCATAAAGAGGTATATATAAATAATAAAATTAATATTCAAGCAAATCTGTGGAACAATAAAAAGTTTAAATAAGAAGCTATTGGAAGTACATGTAAATGGTTGGCTACAGTGACGGTGTTTTGGGACAATCCTGGAGATGTGCTGACGTCACAGAATCACAACGAATCTGATACTTGGAGCTGCGATCAAACGGAAACGCATCGGGCTCGCAGAGTTCTGTTGCTGAATGACAACACTCTCCCACATTCATCTTAAAGAACCCAGGACTTACTTAGGAAATTTTGTGTCACCCACCTCATTCTCCTGGTCTTGCTTAAAGGGATTTCCATCCTTACACAAACTCAAGAAACACCTCGGAGGACAGCGTTTTGAAAATGATGATGAAGTGAAAATCGCAGTGGGCTAACAGGACACGGCAGACAAGGTATAAAAACATTAGTGCTGCGATATCGCTTGGAAAAAAAAAACGGTAATTATGTGCAGAAATAGCTTAAGAGTTGTAAAGCTTATCTACTTAATTTCAAAGTAAAAGAAAGTAAATTTATAATCTTTTTTCCACAATAGAGAATCTTACTTACTGGATGATCGTCGCATTTCTCTGTATTACCAGCTGCAAAGAAGGTCGTTACTCACTGCCTACTCGCAAAACCATCAAAAGTTGACAGCGAGAAACCTATCTCGTTCAGCTGCAAACAGCATGTGCATGCCACAACGAATGTTCCTTGACCATGCTCTGAGCAGTGCGGAATTTGTCCTGAAATTGCTACCTTAAATGGACATTTCATCTCTAATCTATAGATGATCGAGTAGTTTAGACAGTGAACGAAATCTTAATATGGAGAAAGTTAACCGTTTGGATCATTGCCTAAGCAGCGAGAGCTTTGAGACTTTAGAGTTAATTGTGGATGAATGTATTTTATAAGTGAGAGTAAATGAAAAGATATTGTTTCTTTTAAACAACTCGTACAAATAATCAAATCAGCAGATGTAATAAAATGGAGGGGAAAATGTTAGTGTTTTAGAAAAAAAAATCAAAGAATATTAAAATAGCAGAACATGGAAGTATGAAAGGTATTATTGCTGTGGGAAGCGTAAGAAAAAATAAATAAAGGTATTCAGAAAGATCAGAGCGTTGTATCCGAATATAGCACAACTTAATATCTGATAATGGTTAGTGCTAATATGATATAAATGTTTTGAACTTCAATGATCACGAGTATGAAGAGTTTACTTGACATATTTTTGGTGTTTTTGCATATATGCATAATTTCCAGAGTCTGTTGCATGAACCGTTGAATATAAACTGTTACATATTTTCTAATTTTTTAATTGCACAACCCCATAGTTCATAAAAAATCAATCAACTCTTGTCCGCTTTTTTATTTTAATTTTTATTAATTTATTTATTTTGAGAATTGAAAGATTGGGCAAAAAAATTTAGGAGGTGCGGGTATTTTTACCCCAGTTTATTTATTTTAACCAATCATTTGGATTTAAATGCATCGTTGATCTTGTGTTTAAGTGTTTTATTTATATGTGTTTCTTTTTAGGTTATTATCTATTCGGCACAAATACATTATATATTTCAAAAGCACTCCCATTTGCAAACGGCAAACTCTTTCCAGCCAACAATAGCACAAAATCTGCACCAGTTTCTTTGATTTTCTCCAGATCGTTTAGTAAACTGTCTCTATGTTATTCTCACACATATTTTTTCTCTTATATTATTTAACATTGTTTGTACAGATTGTATCTGTAATTAATTAAACAAAAAATATAATAAACTGTAGAAGATGTAATATGTCTCCTGGTATAGACATCTAGGTGCCAGGACGACGTATGACATTTATTATTATTATTATTATTATTATTATTATTATTATTATTATACTCTCAAACATTTGATTTTAATATTTTGAAACGTGCTTTTTCATAGTTTGAATTTCACCTTTGCACTTCCTGAGAAAAATGAAATCCTATGTTAAAATGAATTTTGGGAAACATTCCGACTTAGTTTAAGAGTGTAGAGTTTTAAACCAATGTCATTGTATGAATCAGTAAAGTGGTACATTGAGGTTATTTAAGCTACTGGTCTCCTGAGCTTGGTTGCTTAGAATATATCGCAACTGCTGCAGTTGCTACGGGGAAAAGGGAAATAAGTCGCCATGCATAAACTAGTATTTTTATTTTAGTATTTATATTTTTACTGAAAGCATAAATTGAGACCACTAACCACTAATCTCTATTATAAGAGAGGTTGAAAAGAATTCCCCATAGCGACAATACATTAGCGATATCTGCGTTGGAAATAATTCTTGTATTTAACATAATTTTCCCTAAGAACATTCAGAGATCCAGTCTCTGCGAACTTCTTATTAAGATGACAAAAGTTTCTCTACCTAGAACACAATTGTTACGCTATTTTCTTGCGAATGTTTTACCACTTCTCTGCAAGAATCCGTTATCACAAATGTGTCGTACATGGAAAACCATTCTGTAAGACTATACAAAAACCTGGTGGCAAATTAACGAACAGCAATAATTAACACACGACCAATACACAATGAAAGCATCGAGAAACACACGAACACAAGGCCACTCGCTGATAAAGCCTCCCTCAAACTAACTACAAAGTGGTACCTGAACATGCATTATAAGACTTGACAACTAGCATCTGCCAGTACGTAGCCGTGCTGGCATGTAGCTCATACAATTTCACTGATGTGCGTGTGTGTATGTGTGTGTGTGCATACACTGTACGATGCTAACAACATGAATAATATTTTGTATAGAACTGTGAGAAAAATTAGACTACCTTCATATTTGGCCAAACTAAGTTCTCCCTTAATTTATTTTTCTTTGTCATATGAAATGTTTCCGCCTTGAGTGTCAATCATTATGAACCATTTGCATAAATAGTTTCAGAGACATACGGGAATTTTGGCTTTACTGTACACCCCTTCGCTCTCTGATTTCAACCCATAATGAATGGGAAGGTACTGAAGGATGAACAATCGCAATTCTTCCTATCTGAATGAAATTTGTTTTCCGGGGGGCTTATGATGATACTAGAAGTGCATCGGACTGGATATAAGATATACAACACCTTTCTCCAAGTAGAACTGATGTTGCAATGTGTTCTTTATGCTCAACGTTACTGAGCTGGTACCTTGAATGGGGTGGTAACTTACCATAAACCTGCAAAGATGAGCAGGCTTGTGGCTAGATTAGATCGAAACTATTAGCGCTGGAAGCTGGGCCGGAAGGGCTTGCACTGTAAGTTGCGTATCAAATTTCGTCGCCAAGGGGGAATGGCTCAAGGGGGATTCTTATTTATGGCAGTAAATTTTATACCTTGAGCTTTTGCAGGACGCGAAACGCGAATGGAACAATAGTTTTGTTAATACTAGCACTGCTGATTCCAATCCCTGTACTCCGGAATGTCGAAAATGAAATATTCTATAATGTTTGTTAATAGAAATTAGAAAAAGCAATAACGCGTAGCAGAATGTGATGAAGATATTTATTTTCCAATATATTCATCTTCATTATCATCATTATCACCACATATTGTTTACTATATATTACACTTGTTATGAGCTAAACACCATCTGTTTCTATACATGTATGTCTTTTTAAGGTTATATGATAATATAAATTTTCAAATAAATCCAAATCCCGTCGTTTTATCCAAATGTTCTTCCAAGTTTGACGATTTGAATCTCTTATCTAATATATCCATTACTGGGTATATCTTCTAATTTGTGTACTTTTGCTGATCTGATCTGACTAGACTTTAATTCATTATCCATGTCTCTGTGCCCTATAGCAATATAAGACAGTCAAAACTTTATAAAAACATAATACAATTAAACGTTATTTTCAATGTTTCACATAATATTGAAATATAGCTGTTTTATTACTTTGCCAATCATAAATAAAATAGATATCATAGCCAATATAATTAATTTATAAATTAATAGATATAAACTCTTATATTTTTATTTTATCATTCAGTTTTTTCCAGCTATTTGTAAGTTGAAGTTTCTGAGAACATCTTTTTTTACATGGCAAGATTACCAGCTTCTTGCTTATCCCCATAAAGGATTTGCTTTCATTTTTAGCAGGCAGAAGATTTGCAGTTTAAATTTTTAAATTCAATAAAATCCGCCAAATACATAACTTTAACAAATCAACCCAAAGAACAAAGATAACGGTATGTTAAAAAAGGATAAACAAGATAAATAAGATCAAAAGTGTTAAATTGCAACATTTTCTTAAATAACCTTGTAGATAAATAATAAAATTAATAATCTGTGCAACAATGAAAAATTAAATAAACAACTAAAGGAACGTAATTAAAATTCTACAACGTTTTAGTATTGGTTCCTTATCACTGTGACTCTGAATCATGAGTAATACAAAAATGCAATGAAAAGATGATCGCAGCAGCCGAAATCAGATGTCTGCATTCATAAAAATTATTCAAGAGAGGAATTCCAAATGAAAGTACAAGACAGGATTATAACATATTTCAAGTCTACAAAAAAAGTCTTATTTATAGAGATATTGTAAAGCCTGTGTTGATAAAATGAACCAAAGCTGATTCCTAAACAAATACTTTTATCAAACATTAGTAAAAACGTGGCAGCTCGCATAAAAGGACACAAGGGCACGTGCCCTCCCTTTAATTTTCAATCATAAATACCTTTAAATAATTTGTGCATTAATTGTCAACTCAAAAATGATTATAGAATTTCAAAGACACAAAAGGTGAATGTTGCAGCACCTGCATTGTAGTACAAGAGAGGTGCATGGTTTAAAGGGCTTCTGCGAATGCAGACAACTTGGTGTGTGTATGTGTGAAAAAAACGGGCTAGGGCAATTCTCCATGTGCTCAGGTTTAGCAGGGCAGTAAGCTTTGGTTTAAAAATAGTTGTTATGAAACAGGTGGGCAACGGGATGAGAGGGGTGTCACAGTGAAGCTTCATAAATGGCACGCAGAATCTGTGAACTCTGCACATGCGCACTGAGCCTGTCCTTTTTATCGAGGAGCTTCCCTAAGCAATTTGTTGCTCTTGTTGCTCATTTATGAGAAATCTAAAGTATAAAAATCTCTTCCACTCTCAACTAACGTATCCTTAAAAACATTATGTTTTAAAAATAACTAGCATTATCACAAATAAGAATCTGAATGATTAGTTAGACAGGGCTTATTTTAGCACTTTTTCCTCACACAGACCTGTTGAACATCATAATACACGTTCAAGGGAGGGGAGGGAAGTGACGTCACGGATAGTTACTTAAATATTCTGCTGCATTTATATTTATTGCTAGCATTCTTATTTCTGGACAAAAGTATGTAGCGAAAAAATGAACATAGATCTTAAATACACGAGAAATTTAAGTGAATTAATTATTTGTTTATTTTGGTAAACGTGTAGCAAATGTTTATTTTATGTCATATAAAAATTGAATAAAGGTACATAACATTAATTTGACTATATTTTCGAGAAAAGTGAAAGTGCTTTTTTTTTTTTGTGCCTGGTTTTATATGATTGCAGATCAGTGTGATAAATTCGTGTTCGTGTATTCTATGCAATACTATTTTTATAAATTGTGTCCCATCAACTAAAATGTGCATAAGCATCCACTGGGTAAAAGAGACCTCAGCAGACCGAGTAAAAGATGGAATTGATGTCGTAACTGGTGTCAAGACCTAATGGACTTGTACTTTACTGGAAATAGGAATGTATAAGCAAGAAAAATCTATGAATTCTTAGAGTTTCTACTGTTTAACCATACTCGCTTTCACTGCCAGGACAAGCATGCTAATTCCAAGGGAAGATTCCCCCCACCCTTTCCCGAGTAACAGAAGAATGCTATGTTCTACCGGCACCGCCTACGCCATTCTTTGTCTGCAGATTGTTATGTCTAACAGAGACTTACGGTTTGCTCACAGCATGAAAATATGCCGCTCTTGTTACATTTGCTTCAACCAGTCTGCTCTTGCCGACTTTCAGACTAAGTAGCAACAAAGTTGCACTACTCCTTTCATATGCCAATCAAGAAGTAATTGGACCCTGCATATAAAACACACGCTCGATCTTCTGCTTAACTATACATTAAATTCCTCACAATAATGATCTGCATGCATTTTGCACTTTTGATTATTAAAGTTGTTCTTTCTTTTCTGATTAGTTCGTTTACCCTACATTTACTAGGCAAATAGTAATATCTTTTAAAACGACCACTCCTCCACATTTACATGAGCGAAGACCTCTTCTCTAAAAAAGCATTGCCATAAGAGGTGCTTGCTGAAGGTTTTTGACTGCTCCAAGGTAACAAATCTAAATCACACAGAACTTCTGCCATTTTTCAAAGTATACCCCTCTAACACTTATGCACTTAAAAAGTGTATCCTGCTACAAATTTTCTTCCACACCTTGCTCAATCTCTTAGCACGCTGCTCCACAATAGCAATATAATCGCCGTTCACTATTTTTCTTTCAGTTTTGGGAAAAAGAAAAATTCACAGAAAGAATGGGAGGGGGAGGGGGTGCGGCAGCACTCTTGATATTATTATCGCTCAAAAAGCTCACTCTGTTCTTGTAGCTTGTAACTTGAACCTCTTCCAGTCCAGATCTTGGTGTTGGTTTGGACTACGGAGTCCTACACGAAGTTTAGTTACGGACTGACAGCTACACACTGTGATAACCGGTAATGAAGCTGGTGGAAAGTTAGGAAGGATTTGGCTTGAATCCTTCTTCAATGTGAAGCCTAATTTTCTTGTTTACAGTCTGAGGTGTTCTATTACACATTTTTCAGTCATTAGATGCATTGTTGAGCTTGGTGATGCTCTTCTTAACCTTTTCAAATTCATGAATTAAACGTCTTTTTTTTTATTTTAGTCCTCTATAAATTCATATACCTTTATTCTTTTCTTTCCTTCGCTGGATTTTCTTTGAGGTGTAAAACAATCTAAACGTCCCTTAGTATTGATACCATCCCTGCAATTTTTTTTTTTTTTTATTTATTTACAGGCGCTCTTTAACATCTAAGGTGATCAGCGTCCCATTTAATTCAGGGCGTGAAACGGCCGACAAATTTTGCTCAGCGGCCTCTTCTTTCAGGCTTGAGTTTCTTTTTCGTGCCGTAAATGTACGACACGGGACCCACGATTTACTTCCCTTCCAAAGGAAGCCATACTTAGAATTTTTACGCCCGAAAAATCCATCTATCCTGGCCGGGTTTGAACCTGCGACCTTGGGTTTAGAAGGCAAGTATGGTTACCACTACACCACCAGGACCGACTTCCTGCAATTTGATACATCAGTTGTTATGCCAGCTGAATTTGTATTGTTTATACGTAGATGAATTAAAATGTACTACATTACATCGGTTATTCAAAAATTTACTAGTACGTAGTTTCCATAAAGAGAGAATTTCATACTTTGTTATGTGCCCTGAGGCTCACATTTGTAAGGGAACGCCAGTCCTTATACACAAACTAAATGAACCAGTCTCTCATCAGAGGTTATTGCTCATTCATAGTTGGCTTCTATCCCAGTGAATGCTTCGAGAATCTTTATGTTAAAATTCTCTTAGCCCACTTATTGCCTCACATATTCGAAGCTTGAATGTTGATCTTACATGAATTAAAATGAGGGGAATAATAAAAAAAACTGTAAACATTTTAATTTTATTTACCTTCTGGTAAACCTGAATGTGCTGAATTTTGCGGGTGATTTATTTTTAATAATGTTATGAAATCATAAAAACATTTGTTAAGGGAAGAAACGTTCCAGGCCTAAGTTTAGGGTACCTCCCCGGCATTTGCCATTTATGAGGACAGGGGGAAACCTGGGGAAAACCGATCGGGGGGATGATCCTGGTAGAAATTGAACACCAAACCTCCCACTCACGAGTACGTGCCTTAACGACCTCGGCCTCATCTGAGAGGGCGCTATTAAAATTGAACAAATGTGTTATCGCATGAATATCAAAGTATAGTTTCATTCTGAAAAAGTAGCGAGATTTTACTCGGCAATATGGTGAAAGATTTCATCAAGAATTTACAGATATGAATGTTTGGAATACTTCAGAGCTCCGTAAGACCATCGCATTCCTATGGTCAAATTGGACATTCAAGCACGGATATTCTACTTTGACCACCACCTCAATGGCCCATTTGGTTAGAGTGCCACTGTTAAGCTAGAAGCATATTTGGAATATATAGAGCTACTCCTGACTGACTCAAGAATTCTCGTTGAGGTTTTATGCAAGCGCAACTCGTGAAGGGTAACTTCGGAGTTTTAGGCTCCTACTAATTCATTCCCTGATACTATTACTCTGAGGTATTAAAGACTGAGCTTCATGACTGTGTTCTCACCTTAGTAGTAGCCCTTCTGTTCACCAGTACCCGATTATTGAAACAGAAAGACTGCTCTCCGCTAACATATTTATTCCTTCTTGTCGCTTGAAGAGAGATCAGAAAGACAAACTGCGCTACTTATAACAACAAACAGTATATTGTCTAATTTCAATATTTTAAAATAAACACCTAAACTTTCTGAACGCCAGCGGTGATCCCATAGAGTAGACCTCTCAAGCCTCGTTAAAATCATCACAGAAAGAGGTCGCTTCACCGGGCTGCAAACCCGCAGTGACCGACTCGGCCTTTGTGTGATTGACGATGCTATGGTAATGAAGCAAAAGAACAAACAATGCAACAAACAATACAACGACCAAGTAATGACACTGCGTGACGGCGTGGACAATATACGATCGCCTTGGTGTACCTACAGGAAAGGCATTATAAATGACACCTAAACCAAGCACACCAAACAGAATTATGAGTAATGGTTTTGCCAAACCCAGCGACAGCCGGTCACCACACACCGGAATGGCTAGACTATTAACTCTCGGAGCAGGGCTGCCTCGTGGAGAGAAATAAAAATATGAAAAGTTGGCAGGACTGCACTGCGCCCACGACTTGCACTCTTCAGGGTACGGTATGTAAATGAGAGTGGCCCGGACAAAACCCGATTCAAATTAGCGAGGAAGACTCTTCTCGCCCACGAGGGTGAAGCAACCAGCTCCACGCTCTACGTTGTAATGTCAAATTATAATGATTTAGACAGATGCAAAGTAGTAGGAATATAGCGATATGCTCCATTACCAACTTTGTTCCGCTTTAAAGCCAATATGTTGTGATTGACATTCTTACAGTTTTTAACGTAACTGTTAGCTATTGTATTAAAATATATAAAAGAGTCCACTGTTAATCTCAGTCCAAAATTTTTATTTTTTAATTGAAATATTGCCAGAAAAACGCATTTTCGGAATTCGGATAGAGGGAGAAGAAATTTGCTTTTGTTTTATAGAGAAGTTATATATTCTTATGTTTTACAATGTTTTAAGACATTCATGCTTTCATCTTCTACTGTATCTAAGCCTTTTTCAGTCTTGTATACTCTTCCAAAGCCAATGATTCCAATTTTCTTTCTTTCTCTTTGTTCCAGTTAGTCCTCAATTAAAGTTTTCCTCGTTGCTTTCTTCCATGTGGTTTTTTTCGTGGTTTTTCTATGTCGCTTAGACGAATGCTGCAATCCTTTCCACGAGTTTTCCGCTTCTCGTTTCACTTTGTTAGTTCTCTTACAGGGTTGAAAGTGAGATGGGATGTAGGTTGGTGCTGTGTTCGGTGTGGCAGAGGCTTACGCGTTGGAAATATTTCTGGTATGGCATTTGGAGTGAAAGCGGTTTTTTTTGAAGGGCCTGAATTACTAGGAGGCAGGGGTAGGAGTGCTCCACCTGGAACAAGTTAAGGGTCCTTGCTGCTCATTCTTTTCATTGGCACAAACGGCAGCCCTTGAGTACATCTAAAATACCGAAAATTGTTACTCTACTCTATCAATGCAATTCAATTTTGTTCTGCTACCCTCGTTTGTCATTTAATAGTAATATTTCTAGTATCTTGTTGAAAAACTTGCCGAAAGGAGCAGATAGCCTAGCCTGTGTCTTTGATATCGAATTTCCTGTTTCTGAACCATGTGTTATTACATTAGTGATTATTTATTCTAGGAGATTATCACAAGAGGGTCTGAGATTGCCGATAAATGCACCAACTATTTGGAAAACTCAGACCCTGGAGTGATATTTATTAGAATTGTTTCAGAAATGAAATAAGAATTCAAATATAATTTTTTTAAACTTGGTTTACAATATTGTAATAATTGCACATTTGCATTATGAATACTTAACATTTGCAAGCCATCTAGTAACAGACGAATGTCGATATTCGGTAATGTCAATAGAGAAGAGCCAAATACGGGTATGGGGCTATTTTATGAATAGAGTAAGAATGAAAGTAATATATATTTGAAATGTGTGCACGGCTTATTAACCAGTGTATAAACGATATACTTATTTACCTATTCAGAAACCTTGAGAAGAAATAGGCGAAAGTCGACTATTATGGTCGCTACCGTTAGATTTACTAATATCAATTGAGAAAGTGATACGTGCTCAGGAATTATATAGTGGAGGTATAGAGTTGGCTATACTGACCACAAGACAAATGCATGTCGCCCGATAAAACGGATTTTATAATTTTTTTCAATAATTTCACTGCAATATCCGGCTATGATTGGTCAAAATTCAAAATTTCATTTCGTTTCATTGCTTAATTTAAGGACATCACATAAGTGAAATAGTGAAAGAAAAATACTAAATATTATAACGTATAGCGTAAATAGCATATGTTTAAAAAGCGTAGAATGCTAGGAATATTTTAATGTAGGCATACTGCAACATTTACGTAAATGAGAAAGGTTTTTCCAAGAACCAAGCTCCAGTAGCAGACAGCGTATATCAGCTATTGAACTCCAGCACTGCCATAAGCAATTGAAAGTCAACCCTCCGATTAAAAAATGCTGATTGTAAGCGTTTAATATGTATGAGCATTTAATTAACCTGAGAGTGGATATTATTAAATAAGCAGATCTTTCTTGTCGGTTAATTTATATTATGTCGTCTTCTTTACTGCCCATCATTTTTAGCACAGCTTTTTGCTTTCACTATCAAGCCACTCGATCTCAATTGAATGAGCCTCTTTTGATTCAGCCTGCGGTTTATCCAACTTCATTATCATAGATTTAGTGCAAGCCCGCCACTTCATTTAGATCAAATATTCAGGTAGTATACACTTCGCATTCCTGAGCTTCTGAAGGTCTTCTTCTCTACCAAGTTCCATTACGTAATAAAGGATAATTGAGGACCTGCCATAAACTATCACATGTGCAGGGACGCCTATCGTTTGAAATTAAATACTGTTAAAACTTAAAAAATATTTCACTTATCTATTAACGGTTGATCATTCATCACCAAATGTCACTCTCTAGTCTCTCAGAACATCAGGCAATAAAACATAATTCCTTAGCTGCCTTCACAAATCCTATGAGATGGTTCAAACTACGGTGGAGTTCGGCGCAATTCTTACTCTCTAAGATGCCAGATTAAGCTCATCCCTGACTACCAAATGCCCAGTCTTATACAGAGGTGAACTCTGGAGCACTGATCCTTAACTGCAGCTGCATAGCCTGCCTTGTGTGTTGGATTTTTTTTTATCTCAGTGCAATCCTCGGAAAAGAGTAATGTTCAGGGGTTTCAAAGCATCCTCAAGGAACTCTTCTTGGACGGAAATGGAGAAATATCACTCCTTGATGTGACATCCCTGATTATAATGATGCTTTCTTTGAAAACTATGGGTGAAGTTGCCTTAACTTCATCTGTAGCCCTGTGACCTAGATTTGAAATTTTATTATTATATTTGTTTTTTTCATTATTTTACATCTGATTTTCTTCAGATTAGTTAACCAATGTTCTACTTATGCTGGTCAATAAACCAACTGGTCAATAAACTCATATTCATGGAATCGGTCCTGGTGGTGTAGTGATAAACATACTTGCCTTCTAAACTTAAACCGTCACGGGTGGCTGAGGTCGATAAGACGCGGACTCGTGAGCGGGAGGTCTGGGGTTTGAATCCCGCCAGGACCGTCCTCCCTGACTGAGGTTTTTTCCAGGTTTTCCTCAGTCCTCATAACTGGCAAATGCCGGGCAGGTACCTTAAAAATTAGGCCTGGAACGTTTCCTTCCTTAAAAATCTTTTCCCAATATATAATTTCATTTCATGTACCACCAGTACTCACCGCTTGTGGTGCCTCAGTAGTTAAAACGGGCGTTAAACACCATTCAAAAAATTCTAAACTTAAGATCGCGGGTTCAAATCCGGTCAGGATCGATGAATTTTTCGGACGTAAAAATCCTAAGCAAGGCTTCCTTCGGGAGGAAAGTAAAGCCATGGGTTCCGTGTCGTACATTTACGGCACGAAAAAGAACCTCAAGCCTGAAAAAAGAGGCATCTGAACAAATTTTGTCGGTCGTTTCACGTCCGGAATTGGATGGGACGATGATGATTTGAGATGTTAAAGAGCGTTCGTAAATAAATCAACACAAAAAATATTCATGGAAGATTTCGTCGAATTCCGTTTCTTACTGCTTTGACCATTCTGTGAATCTATCTACTGCATAGTGGACAAAATTTGCACATTTTACAATTTCTGTCCCCTTATAGAGCACAGTCATGGTTGTACTTAGTTGTACTTTGTTTATGCTGATAGAATGCAACAAAGAGCTAGCCTGATAGCTGTAATATTAAAATATAGTAATATCTCTCACATCATTTCTTAGTCTGCTTTGTTAGCGCAAGAGACATAATCTAACTTAAAGTAAAATATATCCTGTTAACTTTCGAATGGAAACTGATTTGAATGTGCCTGTCCTATTGGGTACACTCGTGTAAATAGGGCGTCGGCTCAATTTCAGTCTCTAGGTTGATATAATAAGCATTATGGATTGAACTGGATTCCAACCCGAGCTACGTGTGAATGCATACCGTAATAAACACTGCAGCAATAATAATATTTTATGAACCAACCTGCGTTCCAGTAAAATCAAGACGTTGGTTTTTATGTACTTCCGTTTGCTGTATCGAAAGCACTCTCCACATGGAATGAAAATTATCATAGTAATGGTTAGAGAAATAAAAATTTACATTATTAAACGCTCCCCCCACCATTTCTACGTTACGTTTCTACAGTTTATATAACTCGCCCTTCATATTAGATAACCTTCAGTGAAGAGATGTCGCACCATTCAATTTCCATTTATTTTATTGTATCTATGAGCAATATTAATGTGCTTCCGTATAATATATCCCGTGAAATAGAAAATTTAATAATTTAATTTGACAAATTTATATCCAATAAAATGTAATTGCTGACGAAATCCAACAGATGATATCGAGTGGATTTGCATGACGTTTTTTTTTGGAGACTTCTTTCCTTAGAGTCAGATGCTGTGAAGATACATTTGCGAAGTTGCAATAGTCGAAACTTTTCACGGTACACAACTTGCCCTGACGAAGATAACAATTTTTTTTTTTTTTTTTTTTGAATTAGCTGCAACGCCAATTGGCACTAGATCTGAATCTTGAAGAGCAAACTGAAAATAATCTATACCGCTCTCTGCATTCAGTATTCTTGGGTCATCAGAGTAAAAGCACGACATGATTCTGGCTGCTGAACTGTTTTGTCTAGTGCTGTCACCATGGCAAGCGTGGGGTCAAACAAGAGCAATAAACCTTTCGGCGTGATTCCCAAAGAGAAATGTTTAGTCTGAAGGACAAGACCTGGACGTGCCATGTAGATTAACACCGGGTGAAACTCTATCGTATTAAGAACTTATTCCTTGCAGGCATTTGGAAAAGTGCGTGTTTGGAATGCGAAGTGAGTGAATGTTTTCTGTAATTGTCTTGCTTAGAAGACACATTCTGTGCCTTCTGAATTCCCAAGTGCTTTATCATAGACTGAAGCTGTCCTGATCTTTAAGATTTTCATGATATTTATAAATTATTTCCAAAAAAATTTAGCTACAGTTTCACATTGAGATTCCATAAAGTTACCTCCTATTAAAATGTCATGGTATTGAAATCCTACTAATGATATTTACTAACTGGACCGTACAGAGACCTCGAAATATCTAACACTATACACTTAAACTCATATAATAGAAAGACGTTCATGTTAATGAGCTAGCAAAAAAGCTTGAGACATTACCTGCAACAAAACTCGACATTTTTCACGTCACATCCTTTTTTTAAATCTTTAGCAGCTAATGCCCCCCTCCCTTGATAGAGCATTTGATGATCTGCGTAAAATAATGCAATTAGAAAAAAGTATTTAGTTAGCACAGAATTAAGAACATTGACAATCATTAGTATTAAAGATCAAATCAATCACAAAAGTATTGTTACATATTACCGATACCTTCGAAACCTCCTGATGAACTTCAGTTGTTTCCAGACTATCCAGAATCTCTAACTCTCAGTTGAATTTTTTTTGACTAGAGTTTAACGCCCGTTTTTACTACTGAGGCACCACGGGCGGTGGACACTGATGATACATGAGATGAAATGATATATTGGGAAAGGATATTTTTAAGGAAGGAAGCGTTCCAGGCCTAAGTTTAGGGTACCTCCCCGGCATTTTCCAGTTATGAGGACTGAGAAAAACCTGGAAAAACCCCCAGTCAGGGAGGACGGTCCTGGTGGGATTCGAACCCCAGACGTCCCTCTCACAAGTCCGCGCCTTAACGACCTTGGCCACCCTTAGCGGTGGCTGAAGTTAGAAGATCAATTTTGAACCCAATATGCATCTAAATAAGTCATATGGGGTGGAGATGTGTGTTTTAATATCATTTGAGCCCTGAAAAAATTCTGTCCTTTTTTTCCCTAGATATTTTAAAGGATAATCTCTGAGCCTGCAGAAGCTGTAACAATATCAAATTACTTTAGCCTGGCGTTGGATTTGAAAATTCGTTATTGTGTACTCTTACCTGATTGAACATGTTTTATATATATGTTATGAATATGACTTATTTTGCACAAATAATTTAATATTTTCAATGTCGCTGTTTTTCCGTGAAGTATTTTATTTTGTCTTTCTTTTTAGCACGAAAATTGTTTCAAAATATCTTCTTTATCTCTTATGTGATAGTGCATTATCCCTTTGATAACATTGCGTAATTTTTAACCTTTATGCTATAGGCTTCTTAACTATTAACTTTTGTAAATTATTTAGCATACTAGTTGTGCTTCAGTTTTCTAATTTCTTGTGTTTCTCCGGCCTTCTGCTTTCCTTCCTTCTTTTGCTCTTAGCACCATTTGTAGCGGTCATGCGCATTTTTATATCAACTCATAATATTCATTATCATTAAATAAAAGAGACAAAACCTCTACTGCCTAGTATCTTTTCGGTTTTGTGAGTCGGTCCTGATGGTGTAGTTGTTACTATACTTGCCTCCTAAACCCAAGATCGCGGTTTCGAACCCGGCCAGGATCGATGGATTTTTTCGGGCGTAAAAATCGTAAGTATGGCTTCCTTCGGAAGGGAAGTAAAGCTGTGGGTCCCGTGTCGTACATTTACGGCACGAAAAACAACCTCGAGTATGAAAGAGAGACTTCTGAGCAAAATTTGTCGGCCGTTTCACTCCCTGAGTTGAATGGGACGCTTATGACTTGAGACGACCTGAGCGTCCATAAATAAATTAATAAAAAAATCGGTTTTGTACATGATAGTTAGGTATTTAGAAATTCCTTATAATCATATTCATCCGTCATGCTTTAGGATTTCTGCCAATTGTATTTCAAGGTGATCAAATCCACATTTACTATGACTTCTTATTAAAGAAAGGTATATGTTAATCTTGTATTCTTCATTCTCTTGCGTTGAATATTTTTAACTACTCCTAATTCATTTCTCATATTTTAAATCTTTTAATGATATATTTTTAATAACCTGCATTATTTCTTTAAAATTTAATTTTATTTGCTTGTAACTAAATCTATCCTGTTTGTTTATCCATGTTTCGCATCTGTATAACAGAGAAGGTATTGTCATTATTTCATTAACTTTTAAAAATGTTTGCTTTCTTAGTTAATTTGAAACGATTTGGAAATATTTCCAATTACATAGTGAACAATTTCAATTTTATAAGGACAATTTTTGGAATTGCCCTGCATTGTTACTGAATTGCAACTTTAGTTTTTATAAATGATTTATATTCTTTGGGTACCCAAAACTAACTGTACTTATATATTTATATGTAGAGAGAAAGTTAATAGGTATAATTTAAATATTTTATCTCATCTCTTGTAATTTGTAAAAATAGAAATTAGAAAAGAGAGGTGGTTCAGTTCATGATCAGTTTCTTGATTTTAGCGCTCATACCTTAATGGTCGTTTCAACAACTTCTGACAGATATAGTGCTTATTTCTTATAAAATGTTTTTATTAACTTTACTAATATAAGCAATAAATAGTATTCGAGTTTCTTATAGCTTATTTATGTTTTCAAATAATTTGTTGTAAAAAAAACAAGTTACTAGTGCATGGTGTTCTTTTTTGAAGTCCTGTTTACTTTTCTAATAGAGTAATTTTTGTTCCATCAACAATTATATTGAAATGCATTTTGTAATTTACATTTAATAAACAGATTACGGGATAATTGTCCCAGCTTTTTCATCCGATATCTAATTATTTGAAGCACTAAATCAGTTTTTTTATTATAGGACAGATGGTCTTTATGGGTAATCGCCTTTCCTATACTAATAAATGTGTAATTATATGATGTTAGAATAAAAAATAAGAATATCTGTGCTTGCCTTTACAATTAAATAAATCCATAAACTATGGTCACTTTATCCAATTAAAAACGTAAACATATTGCCTTGGACTGGTATCCAGTCTTTGATTTCTATTTCTGTGTTATAGCTCCCCCCTTTTTTTCTGCTATTAGATATGACAGTTTTAACTTGTTAACTTTTTAATGAAGGAAACAGAATAAATGCTTGGTGTAACGATTTATTGTTTTAAAAAACGGTTGATAATCTGTGGACAAGCATCGAAAAGCGCTTTCTATCCATGAGTATAAGAGTTAAAAACTATGACTGATGGTCTTTTCTGGCATTATTAAAAGCTGCAGAGGGGTCTAAATATGGGCACTGTAACGAGGCAGTAAATAAAGATCTGCTAGACAGCTGATAGCCATGCCAAAAGCATCTATTCTACAACCGCTTCGGTACGGAAGCGGAGCGATGAACTCTACGTTAGAAATCGATGTGACCGCTGCGCTTTTCTTATCTGGACCAGTCGTCCATGGCAACTTCTTGATGGGACAGCTTCCCGGGTGTAAACACGCTGGAACATAGGCTGTCCTTATCTTCATGGACTTCAAATATCTGTTTCGACTTCCGAAACGTTCATGTTTACCGTGTCTGCTGCCACTCATCCATGGGCCTCCGTGGCCATTCGCCCGAAAAGACATGATCACTTTTGTTTTTTCGATAATGCTGCCTGAGCATCCTCCAGATATTTATCTGCAGCGGCGTAGGTCGAAGAAGTAAAATTATGATAATTGATGACTTCCTACATCTTTATCAAGGGTTTGTTTGCGCTTCGGCATGCCAATGTCGGTAGATAATCTCTCCATTTCTGTTAATGTGCTTCCTAATTAAATTTTTGGATCTGTTTACTTTGTAGGCCCTTTACAACCGTTATTAACATTATTCCTAAAATGGCCTTAGGAGTAAATTCCTTTTAGATGTGAATATTATTTCTCAATTTGATTCTAGAGCCCGTTTACTTTGTAAGTTCTTTACTAAAAATAAGAAAATGACTGTGCGTAAATAGCTGTCTAGATTTTTCTGTAATTTATTTTGATAGCCATCAAATGTGATTGTTAGTACTTGCAAGAGTTATGAAAATACAATAAACTGAATACAAAAGAAAACTAAGAAACCACCTGTCTATGGTTTCTTTCACTTTATCTTCCTCTTAAATATTATCTTTAGCGATTCTCGATCTTGCTTTATTGCTTTCTTGTCATCGTTATAATTCCCACCAGAAAAGATTGTGTGCTTTTGTCTGTTCCATCAACGGGAAAAGCTATGATTGGTCATTCCACCTTTTCTTCCTTCATATCTTCCATAAAGTTCATCATGCTGGTGTCCCATGACGGTTGTTTTACGATAGACATTGGTCATAAATAATGGATGAATTTCGTGATATACGACCGTTGAATAACCAGCTTTAAAACTACTCGACATTCTTTGTTTCGAGCTGATATGAACCTGTGTCTAAGTAACAGTATTTCTGAGGAGGCAATATCTGATAGGTTCAAGCTGTTATAAATGAACTTATGTCTTCAGCAATTTGTTAGTTAATATGCTAGGTACGCAGAGGCCTGTTACAATTACATTTTCTTCTTTGCTGTGTATGTTTCGTACTTCATGATGTTTTAGATCGTTCCGTTATTTTCGTGGTTCCTTGCTCACTAGCGACATGTGGTAACTTAAGTTTCCACTGCAAGGTATGCTTGTGCATTTAGATCGAACATATTGTTGTTATCGGATTTTCAACTATCATTACGTTAAACATTACTCTTATTTGCCGGCACTGGAACCGCCAGGATAAATTGTTACTTTTATTTTTTTATTACAATCTGAAATGTTTCTGTTGCACTGATAATAGTCTTGAATCTTATTAGATTATCAGCACTGAGGACGGAGTTGCATTCTTGGACTCGTAAATGGCAGATTTGCGGTTCAAATCCCATTTAAACCGTCCTTCCTACTTTCTTGCATAGTTTCCTCAGTCCTCGTCAATGGCGAAGGCCGGAGAGGTACCGTAAACTTAAGTTGGAATGTTTTCTTTCCCAAACTTCCTTTCCCAAGGTATTATTTCACCAAACCCATAAATAAACAGAACTGTTGGAATTATTCATAACCATCAACTCATAAAGATTAGGTATAAGGTTTGTTCCAGGCACCATTTCAATTTTACTAGCTTAGCACATACAGATGTAATACGTGTCAGTCAATGATGATGATGATTATTATTATTCCTCATAATCCATTACAAATAATGCAATTTTTCTACTGTTTCATTTGGACAGTGTAATTTTCTATCCATACATCATGGCATATGTGTGCAATTCAAAGGAAGAATTTATAAAGTATATTCTACACTTTTAGAATTCTACGCATTAAAACGAAGGTAAGACAATTTTATGATTACCTGGATTTTAAGAACTACTTAAACACCTTTCGGGAAGATTTTTAAATCACACTCGTCGTGCTTTGTTCAATAATGTCCTAGTAGCGTCCTTAAATAAATTTAAAAAAAAAAACTTCATTTAAGGAATATTTAAATTACAGTAAAACTCAGTCTTCTGCGTTGTTAATTTTGTGTTGTAATGACGTTTAAGATTTATATTAATATGCGGCATAAACAAAACTGTTGATTGTGACTTCCAGAGTTTGTGCCCTGCGAATTTAACTCTCTGTTCAAGTGGATGTTGTTTTAGATTTTTTCCCCACCAAAATTATGCGATGCATTAATATAAGGTGTACTAATTTTTTTACTGTAAATACATCTGAGACAATAGTACTCTTAAATGTTATTGGGTGTACACATAAAGTTATTTAAATTAATATTTGTTCAATATTAATTAAAAGCGTATTCGAAACTTCATATTTTGTTCACCAAAAAGACTATTATTAAGCAATGGGAAATATAAACATCGAGAGTGACACAAATATTTCACTAATCTATTCAACTCCACATTATTTACTTCTCTTTTTTGGCATTTAACCCCCCCCCCCCCAGGCTTCAGCATGGAAGACAATTATTTCCTCTCCTCTTTGATCGCTGTTGGAGCGAAGCAAATGATGCGCTAGTGAAATATTTAGATGCAGTGTTTTAGTATATAACCTAAATGCAAGTATTTTTCTTCTGCTGCTCTACACATTGCCATTATACCCTCGTCTAGAACTAACATTGGGGCGCACCACGATAAAACAGTAGCTCATACGCTGTACAACCCTGACATTCACTTGGATGCGTAGGCGTTAGAACAAAGCACTCGATCCCGAAGGTCAATCATAACTTAGCAGCAAAAGGAGCGCGGTGATAATAAGAATTCGATTGAAAAATAACACGAGTATCGGCTGGCACCGGGGAGAAAGTAGAACGCCTGGCTGCCGATATAGCTAAGGGTTAACAAAGGGCGTTGTCAGGTTTTCATGAGCGGCCGGCTCATTCAAGTGGCCCCCGGGTGCTGCAACTGGACTCTGGAATCTGTAACATCTGCCGCACACAATTTCGTTCCCAGGGAATAAAAAGGATTCTTGGGATACCCACGAGGATCTACCAGTACAGTCTCATCCAGCGTTGAAATCTCCCATTAACAAACTACATTTTATATAGACAACTCTTGGCTCAGAAGACGTCATAGGAGTACAAATAAAACAATTACTCACAAATTGAAGCATTTGAAAATATAAATATTCTTGAAGATGACGTTATTTCGGAGAGTGTTGTACATGTATTATTTTCATCAATATGAAACTTGCAGTTTTCCATTATGACGAATGGAACAATAAAATTTGACGCGTTTCATTGTGTTTTTGATACACTTACTCTTATTCAATAATATATTTATATGTTTAAAATATGAATCTGATTCTACTCTAATTTCTCTCTCGTGATATACCATATCTAAGCAATCTCATTTCTTTTAAATGGTTTTTGAGGTGTGAAAATTGATCTAGTATTTATGAGTTGCCACCCTCATATTTAATTAGATTAATTGTAGCAAACAATTTTATGTAACTTCGTTATAACCATGAGTGTAATGTCATTTCCCTGTAAAAGTGTTGAGTTATTATATCTAAAATGTTATTTTCTCGCAAGTGTGCAGAAAGATACCCTAGCCATAAAATCTGTCCTGGGAATTTCTGTAACCTGTTGTAACAATATTTGTAAAGAATCCTTGAGCAAGATATTTATTGATATTTTGTGAGAAAATTTCTTAAGCCGGATAGGCCCCATAAAACATTTGGCGACTGCAGGGATGAAAAGACAGGCCGATAACCTCTTCAAGGGAAGAAGTCAACCACTTGAGTTGACTCTACATGGAAAAAGTCACGTAGACCACGTTTATTTTAGTTTGCAATTTTGAGGCGCGCAGTCAGTTTTGCAAGACTATTCAGCAGGGCAATATCAGTGGAAGGTCTTTATCAGTTCAGTTCAATTAGTGGAAAGCGGTAGTTAGTTTTGAAAGAGAATTAAGTGGACAAGCTTTATTAGTTCAGTGCAATAGTTTATCTCCAATAGTATATGAACAATAAACTGTGTCATCTTCCATAACAAAAAAAATATTATTAATCCCCAAGATTGCATCCTCTATGGTCACAGAACCATAAAAATATCAACACCAGAGTCTCAACAGCCGTGGCAAAATATAAGTCAGTGGACATATCATCGGAGAGGAAGAAATTATTACTCTTGAGATTACATCCAAAACCTATCAAATCAAATTTCCTTTTTCCAAAATCTTTCCCTCCATCCATTTTGGTACATATATTTTATTAAAATACCGTTTCCTTAAGAAATACCGCTGGAAAATCTAGCAGCACGAAGAAATTAAACCTGGAGAGGAAAGAAAAAGAAAAGAAATAAAAGTAACCAACTTTTTTTCTTCTTTATTGATACATGATTTGTTATATCAATCTTTCTTGCTATTTTCTCCAAAATGTTTTAATGTTGGAGGCAACTTAACCCCTTATAATATATTTTTACCATCTTAAATCTTTTGACAGTGACTAACTGCACAATAAATGTGATTTTTACATTACCTTTGTTTTTCTAATTCTTATGGTCAAATTACAGATTTTTAACATAAGCAAAAGAGCATTTCATTAATTTATATTTGTTAGAATAAATAATGTAAACTCCTTATGGGCTTATTCAATGTTATTAGGAATGTGGACGCACATTTTCATCAACATTTCGGTGGTTTAGTTCCTAAATGGTTTAAAATTTGGCCCATGCAATATGAATTCTTTCCAGATATCTCCGAATTTTATTCCAGCAGATTATTAGCTGTGCAGTTATCTGAAGGAAAGAGTGATCCTGAGCAAACCTATAACAATCGACGAGCTGGAGTCTATCGCACACTCTGTGGCAGATATTCAAGGGCTGCTGGATACAGCACTAAAGGAGGCGGTTACTTGTAATAGAATTAAATGATGAACACATACAAAATCTGATTTAAGAAATTTTAAGATTGTGTACGGATGTAATGTTATGTTGCTACATTGTGATGTAAACAAAATCATGCTTCATCTGTAAAAAAAAAAAAAAAAAAAAAAAAAAAAAAAAAATTAAACGCGGGTCAATAGAGCGATCATTAACATTATCCAACACCCAATTGCAGAAATTATTATCTTAGAGGTTTTTTTGTTTTTTTTTTTTTTTAATTTTAGTGGCATTCCAAGCCGAGGTTTATGAAATTCCTGATTACTGTGCAAGCTTTCTCAGAGATTTCTTTGGACCTTCGTTCTAACTTTTCTTCGACGTCATCAATTTTTCCTCTGTAAGAATCATGGCGTTTTATTTTCGGTTTCTTATCAAGAACAGATCCCGTTTTCCTAAATCTATTCACAAGATTACGAATCTTTCTCTTTGTGAGGCTTATGAACAACAGGGAACCTGTCTATAAATTTCCGCCTCATTACATGAATGTTTGTCTCACAGGAATGAAGATCTGCGTGGATATATGGAATTTTAGCATTATAACACCGAAACACATGGTCTCACAACGTTCAACTTCTGTACAGCAAAAAGACTTCGTGTCACCACACGAAGAGGCGGAAAAGGGAAAGGGGGAACAGAACCTGTTAGAATCCGGGCAGGCCAATCCCCGTTAAGCCGGCCACGCGTCCAAGGCTCTGGTTCACTGCTAATGCTTGAAAAACTAAAAACTAAACGCGGACACTAAGAAATTATACAAGGTAGAACATTCCTGTTTACACCACTGAAAACGTTTGCTTAGATTAGTAAAGTGTAACAGTATATAGCGAGAGAAACCATAGTTGCAGCGAAATAATTTATTATTAACTAAAAGTATTTCTGAGGTTTCCAAACTCAGCTTTTTAGTACTTCACACCAAGATAATTTTATAGCTTTTGAAACAGGTGTTAGGATTAGGTGTTTCTAGTACTAACTGATGGTGTTCGACTGAAAACATTTACAGGTACAAGTATGCACTATATTGCGAAGAAACAATAACGGATAACTTAGAACAAAACCAGGATGCAGTCTGCTGCAGGAATACTTTTGAAGATATGTAAACATTGTGATTTCTGCTATAAAAGTCTCCCAGATCCCAAGAGAGAGAACTTCAATTGATAGCCTCAGAGCTTGTTGTGCACATTCCACTTCAGGCTGAAGGTGAACATACTGTAAACGTTTTTCAGATTGATCGCTTTCTCAGTACGTGTATCAGTATTTTAATCTATTCGCGGTGCTTCTTTGCCACGGAAACAGTAAGTTTTACTACTTTCCTTCGTCAGCATGAACAGATGACTTTTTTTTACAAACGAGCTTTCTTAAGCTTTCAGGAGAAAATTGTGCTCCACAGTTAGTCATATTCATGATTTAGTCTTTAGAAGTTGATTTTCTGTTATTCAGAGTTAAATTTAGCCTTTAGGAGAAAGAGTTTATGTTCACCTTTTTCAATCCTAAGTGGCCAATATGTGGCTTTCCTTCCATTTTACTAACAGATTATTTGCTGAAACTTAGTCTATTAGCAAATTCATTTGTAAATATCTTCTTTCATCCTGAAGAACTATGACAACCGCAGCTTTGCATCAGTAAACATCTTCGCTGATACAATAGAACCTCAAGGAATTAGGTAAAAGTTAAAATATCTTAATTTGACCCATGGAATTGTTTACGTAACGTTTGAGTGCATTTATTTTATATTTTTGTAGATAACATGGAATTTATATCAAATATACATAAATTTCCATTTATTTTCACGATGGACACCAACGTGTTGCTTGGAATTAAGTTGTAGCTTCTAGAGGACTGTAGATCACTCGTATTGATAATGGAGAAGCAGGAGCAGGGAGAAACAAGGGAAAGTAGAAGTAGGGGAAGGAGGCTGTTGTCTTGGCCCCCACAAAGATGCCTACTATGAAGTTTTGATTATATCCGGTAAGTCAGCAATGATGCTATTGACCACCCTACATTCCGGCTACACAAAAATACCCGGATTTATTTGCAAGGGGACAGCAAGGCATTGGATTCGGAAAGACTTGCAACCTCGAGAGCACTTGGCTGCTGGTTCCAAGAACGTTGTACGGGAAAGCCTCATCAGTCTCTCACAGGTGATTCTATTACCTCCCCATATCAAACTTGGGTTAAGAAACAGTTAACCTAGGCTTTAAACATAGACGATGCTTCTTTTCAGTATGTTTGTAACAAATTTCGACCTCTCTTGAAAGCAAAATTGAACCAAAACATATTCAGTTGTTATATATATATATATATTGAATCTAAGATAGACACAAAGGAAAATCCAGCATGGAAAACATATAGAAACAAGTATTTTTCTTGGCAGTGTTCAGTGTTCCAATTATAAAGACGTAAGCAAAATCCAAGGAAATTGACTGCAAAATGAGTCTGAAAATTCGTATATTACACTCCAACTTTGACAACTTTCCTGAAAACCTCTTAGTGAAGAACAAGGTGAAAGGTTCCATAAAAATTTAAAGAAGTTTGAGATAAGCAATGGCGTGACATTGATTTGCTTGCTGACTATTGTTGGATGCTCAAGTGAAAAAATCCATGTCTTACATAAAAGGAAAGGCAGCAGAAAAAATTTCACAATGAAAAAAGGCAATTGCAATAATGTACTTATAATAAAAACTCTAGATAGTGCGTAATTAATGTATTATAGATTGTGTACTATAAAATGTGATAGGTAATAGAAATAAACTAAATTTATTTTCGGATTTAGTACACCAGTTTCATATTAAATCACTTTATTTAGTTCAGGCAATAATCACAAAGTTCGGCAAGTGTAATATGAACAAATCTTAAATGGAAAGTAAATATGTCTAAATTTACTTATGTTGTTACTTGTCTATATAACACGTGAATAACTATTCTTATAGCAGTACACACATGTGGATTATTTCTTCGTTTTGGACAACCATTCCTATGCCTTATTAGTCTGAACAACAGAACATACAGTATGGTCCCTCCGGACAGCCAATTACGCCATATCTATCCAAAGTTCGGGAGTTGGAATGAATCTCTACAAGTGTCTTATGAGTAATGTTACTGGCATACCATCTTTTTTTTTTTCCTAGTTTTTCCTTCGCCATTCCTGCACTATTTATTTTAACGATGGCTAGTACCATTAGCGTCGATGATACATGGCACAGGTAAAAAATATATTGTTAGTACAACCGTTTAGAAGGAACTATATGGCTTCTACACTTGCCCTGAGAGGATCCTGGAACGAAAAAATCAACACAATAGAAAACATACGGCGGTCACCAATTTCACAACAAAGACCACCTGCGTGTACGACCTCTCGTTGTTTGCACAACGACTGCGGTAATAAAATTCGTTTTTAGTCCCCTGCTAGGTCAGCATTGCTTATAAATTTGATTTCACGGACTTCAGATACCTTTCTAGCTTGGCATTTATCTGCATCTTTACTGACGCATTTAAGACAATGAACGGGTCTTGATTAACGGATTGCAAGTTTTACTTTTACGTTTTACTTTTCTTGTTTTTTTTTTTTTTCCATGTCATAGAATACATAAGTGATGTAACTATTCGTGCATAATTTAACCCTTTAGTTCTCTTTCTATACAACAAATGATAAACGATACTAAAAGGCTTATTCTGGTATTCATAAATATTATTACTGTTTAAAAATACAATAGCCATTATTTAATTTTTTTCTTGTTATACAAAAATATATACACATACAAGTTAGTAATAATTTAAGGAAGAATTATTTTTTGGAATTAAATGATCAATGCTTTCCATTAATTTTTAGTTACTAGTAATAATGTGCAATACCTTTTTACTGCTGTATTTATATATTTGAAGTAAAATTTAGCAGTTTTTTCTACTTTTTAAGGCCTAAAAATCCACTTTGTTGTCATTAAATGAGAAGTGAGGAATTGATTGATTGATTGATTGATTGGGTGATTTATGGACGCTCTTTAACATCTCAGGTGATCAGCGTCCCATTCAATTCAGGACGTGAAACGGCCGACAAATTTTGCTCAGAGATCTCTTCTTTCAGGCTTGAGGTTCTTTTTCGTGCCGTAAATGTACGACACGGGACCCACGGCTTTACTTCCCTTCCGAAGGAAGCCATACTTAGAATTTTTACGCCCGGAAAAATCCATCGGTCCTGGCCGGGTTCGAGCCCGCGATCTTTGGTTTAGGAGGCAAGTATGGTAACCACTACACCACCAGGACCGACGAGAAGTGAGGAAGAGGGCATAGTGAATAGTCAACCAGTTTCTCGGTTCGAGGGAAAGAGAGATAAAAATTCATTTCTACAAATGGTAGCAAACCTTTTACCTCCTCCTGACTTGCATTTCCATTGTACGATCAATACCGCTTTCCTGCAAAGAGCCAAACAATAACTTCTACCTGCTACTTGAAGACCCATCGTCCATATATAAGTACAAAACACTTCAACAATGCTCATCTTGATTTTCATAAAAAGCGTGGAAAGGTGTTCCAAAGATGTTAAAATGAAAGTTTGCATTATACAAAGGTATATTAGCAATAACAGTTTTTTTTAATTTCATTAAACCACTTAAAATACATTTAATTTACTTTAAAACATAAAATAATGTAAAGGAAAAGTTTTTACTTCTAAACTGCAATTATCCTGTGGGAAAAAAAACATTTTTACTGTCTTATGGAAATGGGAAACGCTAGTAACATTTTATGCAATCGGCATACTGCCATCAGCAGTGTTAGCGATAACTATGATGGTTGCCTAATCTCATTTGTTTTAATAAACAGGCGGTTACTTGCTGCACTTCAACACCAGCTTTCATCTCACCTTGTGTGCCAAGCCATTGACCTTTCGCTGGAAGAAGGAATGGAGTACACTTTTTACTGTCCATGTAACACTCCCCCGTTTGGTTCTTCGCGTTGTTCCGGTATTTTATAGAGGGGCATTTCTTCCCGCGACGGAGTCAGCCCTAGGACACAGTTAGAACGCTTAATTAAAGTGTTCCGGAACAAGGAAGCCTTAAGCAGTAGATTACATCAACAGCGAGCCTTTTCCGTGAGAGCTACATATAAAGAATTCGTAATGATGCTGTATTCCTCAAAATTTCTTAAGTACATTAAACTACTTTCATTTAATTTATTTTTGAACTGAGGAACAATTAAAATTATATAAAACACGCCGAATCATTAATTTTTAGTTTGTTAAGTTATACTATTCGTTAATTAAATAGTGCTTAACTTTAATATACTCTTGCAGTCCATAGAAGTCTTTTCAAAACAAAGATATTTAGCCAACTGAAAGAGAGAGAAAGGAAAAGAAAATTCATGCGCTTTAATTTAACATTCTTTCCCGTGCAATGAATAGAACAAAAACGAAAAGAGAAGAAAGTAGAATTGGAATGTATTATGAAATCAAAAACATCTTATACAAGACATTAGCACTATAGTAGATTTTGCAAAATTATACAGTATGGATTTTAAATTTGATATGTATAAAGATGAAAGTAATAAAGTAAAAATTGATGTTAGAAACCAGCAAGCAAGGCAACAAAAATGGAAATAACCAGAAAGTAAGAGCATTCCAAAATAAATTAAGATAAAAGCATCGGATCATCCAATTATCTGATGACCGAGTGACGGCGGTGAACTGCATCGCTCAAGGCCAGCAGGCTATACGAGCGAAGTTTATTGAACTGCTACGTTGGCCTTGACTTGCTGTATTCACTCAGTGTCTTTTGATCAGTGAAAGAAACAACACTGTTTAATTCTAAAGTCTGCAAAGAAGACTAAATGGTAATAATAATAATTATTGGTGTCAACGTGAAGAGAAATTCCCAGGTGATTAATGCCAATTCTTAATACGATTTATAAATTGGTTAACACATTTAATTTCTCAAACATATGGGTAATGGGTGATTTCATAAGCAGATTGCAGAAATGTGTGGAAAACAAAGATAGGTAGTCTCCGAACAATGCAGAACTTTGAAGTGCATTAAAATGTATAAGATTGTCCAGTGTTTCTACTATCGACTTTGCTCCGCCCTTCCTGAATCTCGTGCAGCTCGACTGACTAATTGGCCCTTGCAGTCCCCGCCGCTGTGTCGATCATCAAGCAATTGGATGGCCCGATATTAGAAAAAAAATTATTCGCAAATATATAAAATTAATACTATCCAAAAATATTAATAATAGAAATGGTTGATATTGATCGGATAGAGCATGATAGAATGACACAGTTAAAATGAGAAAAGAAGGAGTTTGAAAAAATTTGGAAATGCGGAAGACATACATTTTTCGTCTTTATTACAGAAAATAAATTTTAGAAGAGCACACAAAATAGTTCTGTTAACAAATCACAATAACTCCGTTCTAGAAAGTACCTATCTATGTGTGATGAATTAATCTTGACTATCATTTGTCCAAATGAAGCAGTAGGCATATGTTCATGGCTTCCTATTCCATTTTAACAAGCCAGGTGCTGTTAACATTTGTGCCACCTTGCCTACCCAAACAGATTCGAATCAATTCGATTGTGTAAATTTTAACAACGGTCGCGGGACCAACAATGCAGCAATTATTATGGACAATAAATTTCTGCTCTCGAAACGAACATCGCCGAAAGCGAAGGTCCTCCTAGCCGCCGCGCAAGGTATTTTGAATACAAAAGACGAGCGAAGAGATATTGGAGGAACAGGTTCCCGATATCTCCCATCACACACATACACACATACGCTAACACGAGGTTACCGCCTCATTGTGAAATTTCCTTAATTACTGATAGCTCGGCCAGTTTCGCCCGCCGCCTTTAGCTTCTGCTGGCGCGCTATTTTTCAAAGTATCCACCCCGGACAGATCGTGTCAACCCGAGGCATTAGAAGAAAAAAAAAAACTTGGGAAGCCGAACTCTTCTCTCACTCTACAGCATGGTACATGGCGCTTCTTTCACTGGCATAACTTTAATTAGGCCATAATGTTTTGTGCGGGCGCCAGAGAGCGTTTTAATCGTTTTAAAAGAGGAGCGGAATGAATTTCGGAAACTATGGACGGTTGTAACTTACTAACAGAGCATAAAAAATAGTTTTTTAATAAAATTATACCTTATTATTGTTTTGGCTTTTTAAACAGTCTATCTAGTAGCACACATTTTAGCGCAGAAGGGTAAAACATTTACACGTTGAAAAACAAGACCTTTAATGAACGGGTACCTCTTTCAGATAATTCAATCTTCTTTTCTTCTTCTTCTACTTCATCTGACAGCACACATTAAGAGGAAAGTTAAACATAATTCTGATGGATTACGTATTTAGAAAACATAATTTGAAGGACATAAGCATAACTAGAAAAATTCAAAAAGTAATTTGATAAAGCTGTACATTTTGAACGTAATAAAATATCTACAGCAATAATCAAATTTCTCCAGCCTGCAGTTAGGCAATGTTTTTAACAATAAAAACAGGTTTAACAGTCTTTCTATTGTCAGATATTCTGAATGAGATCAACTGATAATAATAAGTAATGTTCCATTATGCGAAAGACATCTGTCACCGTATTGCAAAGGGTTTGAAAATTACTCACGAATCATTTTGTGACTGAAAATAGGAATATTTCATGCACTTTATGAAAAAATATACCATAATTCATTAGGATATAAAATATATTAAAAAAAATTACTTTAGTAATAAATATTAAACTAATTTCGAGCATGGAAATCGCGGCAATAGTTAAGACAAACCTTAAGATGAACAACGAACACTGATAAATGGTTATTTTCTACTGCCTGTTTAAATTTCTGTAGCACTTCATTTATATACGTATTAAAATATCAGAAACGATGCACAGTGTGTCACATGCGATACATAATTGTGTCAACACATTTGTCTGATGAAAATTCTCACAGTATCCGATCAGTTGAGCTGCTAAATCGGTGGTATTTAGGAACGGAATTCTTGAAGATCACATCATTGGGTCTCTGCGCTTCGTTAAAGAGGGTGTTAATATCAGTAGGTCTATTCGAGGACGTTCTTCTGACACTGGCTTTAGTTGAGGGCACATAGCCTTCACCGCATAGATGTGCATGCCTATTCCGACAAATGTGTGGGATTCAACGGACCCATGTTATGGCCTGCTTGATAGTCCATAAACCCGCAGATCTCAAGAAGAATACAGTCGTCTGCCATGCCGTGACATCTGAGATGTTGCATTAGAATCTACGGACGTAAAACGTCACTTTGATCATTGGCGATGTTATTTGTAGATCTTCCTTACGTTAACACTAAGGAAGATTGTACAAAAGTATAGATAGATGTAAAAGGAGCTAACAGGAACAGATAACATTTTCCCTCTCATATCATTCATTTTTTTCATCTAATCTCATTTGACTGATTTGTTGCGAAGGTATCTCTCTTGATGCTCGAGCAAAATGAAGCAAAGGAACGTCTGAAGATGGCGCATTCTGATCTTGGGTTTTTTCGCGATTTCTCCTGCTCACTTAGGCGAATTTGGGACTTACTTTTCCTTTCCATTTCATATCGGTTGATTCGTTTGTTCCGTTACAGAGTCGACAGTGCCAGAGCGATGTAAACTGGTGCAGTGTAACGGTTGCTACTCCGGCGTCTGTATGGAAGGAATCCTTCTGAGAGGCTGGAACCTCTTGAACGGGGAGTTCTATCTGGAAACATGTTAGGGACTCCATCTATTTTCTTACCTCACCGCCCTTGGATCTTGGCTGCCCAGTGTCTGCCTCAGTATCGAAATATTCTCCTCCGACTGCAATCAATCCAATTAGAATCGCTTCAGTGGCAAAAGTGCCTCAGTATATATATATATATGCTAATCTACTCTAAAACTTGTGTTTTGGATAGTAAACTCTGACATCATACATATAATCCTTGGCTGGATCCTCTTAGAAACCTAGGGCTTTTTAACTTTTTAAAGAAAACATCTTTTTCTTTAGCTAATATTATTTTTCTTTCTTCTTATGAGGCCCTACGTCCCTCTGTCACAACCACTAACCATTTGTACCGTTTGTTACATACACTCTGCAACCATATACTCCTGTTTTTTTTTCTTTCTTTCTAACATCTCATTCTGCATTCGCTTACATTACATTACCTTTGAGATTAGCATATCTCACTATGTCATTTCCTTTAACAAAATATGGTGATCTTTGAATTTTATCTTATTCTCCAGATTCTCCATACATACTGGGCTTTATACTTCAGGGTTTTTTTTTTAATTCCCTTTGTTAGTGTTTGTGATAAATTATTTTGTGCTAAGATTTTTAGTGGCGAAGATAAAAAGATAGCACTTCCTAAGAAGGATAGAACTTCCTAGGAAGTCCTTTATGTGTAATAACCAACACATACTTATACTAATGATAAGCGTTATTGATGAACTTCAGCAAAAAGTTTGCACTGTTAGGAATTGAAAACGTTGTCCAAGATACAATGCGTGTCTTATCTAAGCAATTTAAATTTTAAGCGATCGTGGAATGTATCCAATGGATGACATCGACACATCATAGGTTAGAGTTTTATCCAGTCATTCTCTTTTTATAGTCTATGTAATATCATACCTTAACACGCAAAGTATCGCCAATTAATTAAGTTAATTTATGTTTTTATTCTTTCGGAATGAGGAACGGACATAACAGAGAATGTATCTTTAAAGACCAAACAGCGTAAAAGTTAACACAAATTTTAATTTGACGATATAATCTACCGCCATATCATAAGAGCGTTACAACATGAGTAGATCAACAAAAACGTTGGATTTACTCTGAAAGATTACGTGGTTTGAAATATAAGAGATCGATGACAACAATGAAATCTTAGATAGAGCTGATACATGATAACTCTGCACTCAGTCTAGTCATACAGTCAAAGGCGTCTTCTCTACTACCTGATATGAAGACAGACCTCTCGGATATCTGCCGTAATATCACGCAAACTAAGTGCTTATTGCATTCTAGTGAGCTATTTGGTTACCTTATTATCTTAAAAATAGGAGTTAAATGAACTAAAGAAGACTTACATTCTCACTTATAGCCACGCATTTACTTTTCTCGCTCAAGAACAGAACTAGCGTTTTCTTAGAAATGATACCTGCTATGTGCAGGCAGGGTGTTCTATCTCTAGCAATGAACAGATTTCTCTTTTCCACGCAACAATGGACCCCAAGTGCAAAGTTAAAATACGAGAGCTCTATGAGTATCACCGCCGATGATCGAAGTGACCCTTACGTCCGCAGATTCGGGGTCAAATAGAGCCATCGAGGAGACCATAGCATCAATTCATTAAATCCGATTCATTTGCCCAGATAGGCATGATCGAGTGTTGCACTACATGTCTATGATGGTGACAGGGGTGTGTCATCAATAAAAGCCCGTGGTTATTTGCCACTGCCAGAGGAATGTCCTTTAAGACGCCTACTGGTGTTAACTTCCTCTTAAGGATGCGCAGAAATTCCTAGTCCGTCAGATGATGCGATAAGAAGTAGGGGCCAAAGACAACCGGGCCAATCCAATATCTTCATCGTGCCACCAATAGTGCATGGTGAGACTTATGATGGTGGCGTCATTGGAAAGGAGATTCGTCGTAACACAGGACACGCCAAATCATGCTGGAACCCTCACCTACAATCTGCAATAGCGACTTCTACTTTCGGATTCTTTCCCATAGAATTGATCACCATCCGATATGGATGCGCATTTCTCTTCCAGAATGCGATGCACAGTGTTCCAGTAATAATTACCCAAAGCTGCAGCAACTGTTATTATTTTCAGGTGCAATGTTGGAGGACTTCGATTTCATAAATATCGGGCACTGACGAAGTTCTGGATAAATATCTCGGTGAGAAATGCGCTCCAGAATGCTTGAGTGCTAGGTAGACGACTAAGAAACCATTCCTTGTAGCGTCTTATCGTCTGCTGAACATAACCTCCAACCTCCGTATGAGTTGGATCACGTCAACATATTCTGCCTGAGGGAACGTCTGCTATTCAATTCTTCTTTTACTGTCCTTTAATTTTGCACTCATGAGTTTGAAACAGTTGAACCATGCAGGTTTCAAGCTTTTGCACCTAATTACTAAGCAGCATTCTGTTTCATGTGACGTTCCGATTGAATGCATACGATATTTTGTTACACATTACCTAGAATCTACTAGAATTATCTGGAATAGAATTTCAAGATTACAAAGTGTTAAGGGAGAAAGCAAAGATAGAACACTCTTAGGTAGTCAATGAATTCCATCACCTGCCTCGAGGGCTCTGCATATTAGAAAAGACTATTTCATTCTTCAGCAACACTCGATAATATACCTCTCGATGCCAAAAATCTATATTTAACTAATTTCAAATTGGGACCAAAAAAAAAAAACATAATGTGTAGTATGATGCTCTGTAAACATATGTGACTCACATACGTTATGATAGCGTTGCTACGTGACAGATTAATCAACAATGAACAAATGAAACCAAGAGTATTGCAGGATGTTCTGTAAACAGACATGACTCATATTACGTTATGCTAGCGCTGCTACAACAAAATGGAATCAAGATTATTGTTTGAATAACAGAAAGCAATTTTGAAATGGTATTGGAAAACCCGAGAATGTTGTTGAAGTTCAAAGGCAATGCAGATATGTTTACAGAACAAAATCGCCGTTGGTTCTACCTATGGGGAACTCATAAAGATGTTGTATATTGTAGAACTTCGGGAAGAAATTGAAATGGCATGTGCTGCAATCGCTGAGGACACTTTCGCAAACATTGTTCAATCAGTAATTCAACGTACTCAGAAGTGTATCAACGCCAGTGGTGGGCATTTTAAGCAACTTTTTCTTTTTTATTTATTTATTTATGGACGCTCTTTAACATCTCAGGTCATCAGCGTCCCATTCAATTCAGGGCGTGAAACGGGCGACAAATTTTGCTCAGAGGCCTCTCTTTCAGTCTTGAGGTTCTTTTTCGTGCCGTAAATGTACGACACGGGACCCACGGCTTTACTTCCCTTCCGAAGGAAGGCATACTTAGGATTTTTACGCCCGAAAAAAGCCATCGGTCCTGACCGGGTTCGAACCCGCGATCTTGGGTTTAGGAGGCAAGTATGGTAACCACTACACCATCAGGACCGACATTTTAAGCAACTGTTGTAACTGTAAAAGCCTAAGACGATTAGTGCTCATCATTTTCTGTTAGTGTGAAATCAATTTTGTTATGTTGACACGTTTCTCTTTGCTTGAAGTGTGTATGCATTTTTGGCACCCTCTGTATTTATTTAATGCAGCCGTTATTTGATTTACATCGTTACACAAAATACAAGCGCTCCGTTACAGAATTTCAATGACGGCAATAGCTTTGTCCGCCCCTATTCCTGTGATGCCTAAATCAACTTTACTAAATATTTAAATCAGACATCCAGTACAAAGATGATCACATATGAGCTTATGTCAACATATTCTGTGCCAAATTTACGCTTTTCTCAATTTGTATGGTAATCACATAGCCGAAAGCGCTTGAATATTTTCACTCTTATTGTTTACCAGAATAGCCCACATAAATCGAGAATTATTTTGTGCCTTTTTAAAATGTGGCTTCAGCGTTGGCCTAACCAAATTCACCACGGTTTTCTCTGCCTCAGGAGAAATCGCACTGAAGTAGGAGTTGGGCTGGTCATCTCGTACTGCTAGTCTTGATCTGTTTTGTAAAATTACAAACTTTTCCCCGACAGAATGTCTGTAATGCATCCACCCAGCAGACGTAAAGGGCACCGCTTGCTACAAATGTAACACACAGATTTTAGTCACTGCAGGCACTAGCCTGTAGTTTCTTGCATTGCGATATCGGACCGGGCGTGGTCCTTGACTTGAGCGATATCGCTCCCATTGCGGTGAGAAGTGTGTCACAGAAACGGAAAGGTATGGTCACTGATTGCAACCACAGGTCAATGTCCACTTATTATCTGGGCATTCTTTTATTGGTTGCGACACCGACTCTGGCACGTGGCTGCTGCAAATGTACTTTCTTTATTTTCCATATGCATCTTCTGTTGTTCGGGTTCTTGCTATACGTCCTTCCATTTTAAACTAAATAAGCATAGTAAAAGTATAACGTTCCTCACGTAGATTATGCAATATCTCGAAGAACTCAGGAACGGTGAAACTAATGAAAAAATATGCACTAGGTCTGAACACCGAGAGGAAAGAATCTATTTGGAAAAACGTACAGAAAAGTTTCCCAGACAAAATTTCTACACTTTGATTTAGTTATATTTTTTACCCCCAAAACGTTTTTAGCGGATCCCCATGGGTGGCCTAGGTCATTAAAGCGCGGATTCGTGAGCGGGAAGTCTGGGGTTTGAATCCCGCCAGGACCGTCTTCCATGACTGAGTTTTTTTTTTTTTTTTTTTTTTTTCCCCAGGTTTTCCTCAGTTCTTATAAATGATAAATGCCGGAATGCCGGGGAGTATCTTAAACTTAGGCCTGGAACGTTTCCTCCCTTATAAAATAAATCCTTTCCCAATTTATCATTTCATTTCCTGTATCATCAGTGTCCATCGCCTGAGGTGGCCTTTGTAGCAAAAACGGGCGTTAAACACCATTCATTCATTCTTATAGCTATTTAATGGAAACTTTCTTATTCTAATAATATGATCATGAGAATTATGATGACAATGAGCAAAGACACTTTGGCCTACATAGAATCCAAATGGTTTTTTTTTTTTTTTGAGTAGTGTTTAACGCCCGTTTTTACTACTGAGGCATCACAGGCGGTGGACACTGATGTTACATGAAATGAAATGATATATTGGGAAAGGATTTTTTTTTTTTTTTTAAAGGAAGGAAGCGTTCCAGGCCTAAGTTTAGGTACCTCCCCGGCATTTGCCAGTTATGAAGACTGAGGAAAACCTGGAAAAAAACCCCAGTCAGGGAGGACGGTCCTGGCGGGATTCGAACCGCAGACCTCCCGCTCACGAGTCCATGCCTTAACGACCTCGGCCACCCGTGGCGGTTAATCCAAATGGTGTAGATATTTGCGGCTTTCTTAAAGAGTTATTCTAATTTAAACTGGACATCAAGGAAACGTTACAAATTAGTAATTCTTTGAAAAAAGAAGTGTATGTAAAAAGACCCAGTGATATATATATATATATATATATATATATATATATATATATACATATACATATAATTGTATAAACGGTGTTTTTCTATAGGTGCATTTATTTCCTTGTTTTAATAACATACACTTGTCATACATTTTTGAAAATTAACAATTTTGAAAGACAAGCCCAAAGAGATTAATGCTAGATATTTAAAAACAAAGATTGATAATCCATAAATGAGTACGTATGTGTCATGTTTAACAGGTACAATTAATTTACATTTGACTAACTTCCCCACGGAATATAGCTAAAATTAAGTCATACGCTGACATTATTTAGACGTTTCATTCAGAATTTCTCTCATAAAATTGTTTTCTTAAATTATTCTTGAAATAAGGGGGTCTTGGTTATCTTAGAGCACAAGTCTAAAATTGCCTTAATAATTGGAACTTTTGCAGTTTTTATTTTTGTTTTTGTGAGAAAGGGGTTCAACTATTGCACAAAACAGATTTTCCTTTGCTATTCTTAATCAATGTTTTTTTTTTTTTTTTTTTTTTTTTTAATAAATCCCCTATATATGAAATTTAAAATGGGTTGTTACTCAGATTTCTGTTTTAAGGGATTCAAAAGGTACGTCCACATTAAAGGAAAAAAAGCTTGTAATAAATCAAATAAACCTTCTGAATGAAAATTATTAGACCTATGGATGTTATATTTTACATACACATTCATTTTTATTCTTGTAGTGGTATAACAATCATAGGTATCAAAATTTAAAAAAACGTGAGGTCACTTTTTCTAATGTTTCATCATAGCCCTAATCAATAAGAAATGGTTCCCAATAATACTAATTAAACTCGTCACGAGAGAGCTCGAAATGAACAAAGGAAAAGTAGTGCAGAGATATGCAAGACTATTACGTTTTTTGGTGATGGTACAGTGGAAACTTTACGCAGACAATCTTTGTTGCTGATATTTGCACTGAATGGCCCGATAACCTTAACAGAGTAACTGAAGTTCTAAACTTTAATAAAAGGCCTTCCGAGTCTTTGTGACCTTTCAGACTTTTTTTCTTATTATTTTCGTGTCGAGAATGCTTCAGAAAGTGATTATAACCTTGGCATTTCTGAGAAACTGCCTTTGGGCTAATTGTTTAAGAGCTGTAGTGCGGACCTGTGCAGTATAAAGATAGGCTGTTTGGCATAAAAATAACGTATCTGTAGTGGTTTCGATATCGCTTCATCTTAAAGGTATTTTAGCTCCAGGCTGTCTCCTTTATCGGTACAGTTTTCATTGCTCTACATCACGTACGCAACCACACTTAATCTCCCGAGTGCTATGCTGACAAACGTTCACAAAGTGACTTTGTTCATCTATTAACAACTGTGGAATTCCCTGCATCGACATTTACCTTTATTAGCTAACATCATTTGAGCTTGTTTGCTTGTCCTATCCTGTTTAAGAAACAACTTTGTACTTGTTCAGGATTGCGTGTATTCTAGTAGTCCATACGATTTTTATTGCATATTCCAAACAATTTTAAATTTATGCGCATAATTTCACAATTATTTCCTCGTTTGCCTTAGATGGCATAGAGTTCAAACGGTAGATATCCTTAGAATCTAAATGATTTTTATCTTCCTTTTTATAGGCAAGATTTTCGTAGTCATGCCATGACTCAAGATGTCAGCTCTACTCTACTCTACTCTACTGTCGTAGGATGGAGTTTTCATATGAAATGCCATTTCATACCTCTTTAAGAAATCGTTCTAATGTGCACCACGATGTAAATAATAAAACATCTAAATGTTTTACGCACGCTTGGAAATGTTTGCATGTCGTGCATTGATTCTTTTCTAATTGACCGAGAAACTTCCCAGTATGTAAAATATTCCAGAACACCGTAGTAATGTAATAGGTATTTGTCACTCGGCTTAGTTTGTGTGCGCTCTTGCTCCACTAAGAACCTTGCTTTCCTCTTGAATCTTTGAAATCTTCTTTCCGTTTGTTACTCCTTTTGCCTTATCGCTCTATTTATTGGCATTACAAGTCAGCTCAAGTATTTGGTGTAGATAACTGCGTTTGAACTCTGAGCTTGTTCTTGCTTGAGGCTGGTGAGTGGAAACACGTGCTACATCGTTCTATGACGGTATTCTTCAGTAAAACTTGCCTACAAAATTCTTCCTTGAAATGTAGCTCGATTCAATTCTGTAATAAGAGCAGTGATCTATGTAATTAATTAATTGATTATTATGTGTAAAATTTACTTTACAATTATCTTTTCAATAAAATGCAAAAATGTTTTGACTGTAATTGCATGTAGGCTTTTTTGCTCTTATTATGTGGAGCTGTTTTCTTAACGAGTTCTTGCACTATGAATTGGCTCTATTGAGAAGATTTGTAACGGAATGTTACATGTTTAATACTCGTTGTTTAGATATTGATTATTTTCAGTTGCGTATATCAGCTTTAATGTTCATAAAAGTAAATTAATGCTTCATTAATTTGCAATTTGATTAAGAATATAGTGCTCAGGTGAATATTTTGAAACAATGAATATCTGATTCATATTCAAATGGTTTATCTTGAAGTTGAAGAAGGTAATATTGCATTAAATGTTTATATGTGATTGTTAAATTTTATTGACATATTAAATGATTTAAGACTTGACTTTATCTGACATATTTCGTATTTAAAATGAACCATAAAATAGGCATTCACAGCTATGTATTGGATTCTTTACCCAGGTCTCTCCCCCTTAAATCGCTTGCTCATATGTAATCGCGGCTACACTCAATGACTATAATAACTCTGTAAATACAGGGTGTCCGATAAGTCTGCACCCTTAGGAGAAGAATACATTGCAATCACAGGATCTGTTCAAAGTGTTCGCCATTGTGTTCCATACACAGATGAAGACGCACTTTCCATTCTTAACGGAACACACATGCACGGACCCAGTCTCTTGACATTTTGACAGCAAGATATACAATATGAACAACCTTAAGGATCCAGACTTATGGGACAGTCCACTCTGTATGTATGGAGACTGTTCTTTCACTTTAGCCGTGTGCATGACATGTTAGAATTGAAGAATCAGAATTGAAAAATTCGGTCACAGCCGGGATTCGAACCCTCTACCAACTGAGCTACCGTATCCCCCTTCAGGTATGAAACATGAACATCTCTCATCGGATTCTATATACTCTGGAGACTCCCCTAAGGTTACTCTACTATACGAGATTACTTCTTTAATAGGCTACTGGGTCTGGGTCATAAGTACTTGTAGCGCCTCCAAGTCGTCTTTTAAGGAATTAGTCTCTTATAGTACAGAAACATTAAGTAGGTTTCCAGGATATGGATAAAGATTCGCAGTTCCGTAGTGAAGAACACGGTAGCTCAGTTGGTAGAGCGTCAGCCCGGCAAGCTGGAGAATTCCGGCCATATCCCGATTTTTTTAGGTCTAATTCTTCATTTCTAACCGCCACGGTGGCCGAGGTTAAAGTGCGGACTCGTGAATGGGAGGTCTGGGTTCGAATTCCACGAAGGCCGTCCTTCCTGACTGAGGCTTTTCCCAGGTTTTCCTCAGTCCTCATAAATGGCAAATGTCGTGGAGCTACGCTAAACTTAGGCATGAAACGTTTCCTTTCTTAAAAAAATACTTTCCCAATACATAATTTCATCCCATGTATCATGAGTGTTCGCCTGTGGTGCCCCGGTAGTTAAAACGGGAATCAAACACTATTCAAAAATTCATAATTTCTAATTCTGTAAACAATCTGATTTGTAACATTAATAATTTCGCGCGCAAAAACTGCAAATTAATTTCTTCAGTTACCTTTCCCTAACACAGTGGGCTTTAGGAGTATCTAAAATTATTATTGCACGCCAATACTTTATACATCCTGGCATTAAAACTACATTTGAAAAACATGCTCTGTAGTTCTGCAGTAACTGTAAAGGAATGAACTAGTCCTTTTAGCTCCAGGGTAATCCAAAGACGAATCAGAATGGAGCTTGCATAGCCTTTGAGGTAGTTAGTTACTCCTGCAAGACGATAAGTTCATGCTGTTCTTCGTTGCTTCCAGTATTTGTGCATAAGATATACAACTTAGTTTCTGGCGTAACGTATCGGATTATCTTTGTCCCTGATGAGAAATCATTGATTACTCAGTGAAAGACAGGTGCCAGAGAATCTTAGTTGCTTGGCATTAACCAACAATACAAAGGATAGCTTCGAGTTTGCTTGAATAGAGCTACCAGCTCAAAGTTTATATTCAACCAAACTCTGAGATCATATAATGCAATATCAGTCATTTTTTATAATTATATACCCCCATCGTCGTCAGAATTTTAACGCTGAATGTACAAATGAGTTTTTATTCGCGCGAGGCACCGTTCTCAATCAATCGTTAGCCTGCGTTCTGGTGGAAATGTCGATGGCGAATTATGACATGTTCTTGATGAAATCTTCCTGCATAGGATACAGAGCTTGCGTTATAATCTCAAACAAGCGCTTAACAAGAAAACTCACCTTTCTTTGAGGCCGGGATCTGGTCGTTCAGGCTCAAAATAAATTGCTACAGCCGGATGGAGGGAAGTAACAGCGAAGATAAAGAAAGCAAGCAGCATGGGTAACGAACGAGTTCAAGTTGGAGTACGGGCGCCTTAGGCGAAGCGGCGCATTTCGGCTGGAATGCGCGGGCCTAATTTGATGCTCGGTCGAGCAGGCAGTTAGAGATTGCGGAGTTTTGCATACGTACGTATCATTCCGCCCCGCCCCTCCCTGGAGCCCGCGGGGCCCGCACCGTTAACCTCCCCCCCTCCCCGTCCTGGTCGCCACCTGTGATACAGAATTTTCAATTCCATTGACGTTTGTTCTAATGGCTCCTATAGTAATTAGGATTCTGGAGATGGTTTCCATTAAAGATGGAAAGAGGAATCCTGAACGGTAAATGTGAGGTCTGTGTTGTTTGAGCTACCCTTAAATTGAATTGATCTTGCATGATAGAGGCTATATGGGGCTGGAATGTTGTATTGCTTCGTAACTTCACATGTTGAAGGGACAAGAGGTCCAGTCAAGAACTGATGCTCGATGTAAAGTAATCCCATAAGGAGAGCATAGTGGAACAGGGTGCGTATTAGGAAAGTATAGAAAGGTTGTTCTCGCTTGATCTTCGACCACATAGTACCTGGTCCTAAACCGGAGTGGCTCAGGCGGTAATGCTTGAAACTCGCATTCAGCAAGTTCCGGGTTCGAAACCCTTGGAGCCGCCATCTGACTTTAGTTTTCCCTGGTCTCTGGGATGGATCTTTTCTTTCCACGAATTTGCAGCTCTCTCACTTGATCTCATTTCATTACGTTGCTTCTATTACAAGGCCGAAAGTTCCAGGCAAGGTTGGCTGATGCTGTGTGACAGTGGCTTGCACAGGAAAGGCTTCTGTCCCGACATCTAGTATGGAAGTCGACCTTATGAGGGACTCGAACACCTTGAAGGGGATGTCGGGATGTTAAACAATGTCTACGCCTGGTATCTTCCTCACCACATTCCTTCCTCCCTGAGATGTTTCCATTTAAGAAGTATGCAGAAACGGCCAGTCCTTGAGCAATAACATTATCCTCCATTCCTAAAAACCGAATCAAATTGACGTATGATCTGTTACACCCTTTAAGAAGGGGAAAACAAACATGACAACATACCTCATACTTTCACGCAATGACATTACAGCACAAACATTTTTAATTGCTGAAGAGTAGAACGAAATATCAAACATTAATAAAAATTAAGTACTAAGAAACATGATTTATCTGAGAGGTACTTTGCAACAAAGTACTGATAAAGGAATAGTAGATTCATCGTAACTGAGATGATAATAAAAATCAAAGGCAATCAAAGAAATCTGACGGTTGCTTAAAAACTTCCTTTAAAATAGCATAACTTATACATGTAATAAAAAAAAATAATGTAAGTAGCATTTAAGGAAGTTAGGACTGCGCCAGCCTTTCTGCGAATATTAGTAATTAAAATAATTGAAAAGTACAAAGTTAAATTAGCAAAATGTTTATAGTTAAATTGTAAAAAGAAATAAAGTGTAACCCTGCAATAAATGTAAACATAAAACCTGTAATTATATCTACATATGTCTCATGAAAAAATTTAGGCAGAATATGGACTGTAATCTGTCCACAAATGAACCAGGTGTGTTCCGGACATTAAAACTTTTTTTTTTTTAACTAACGTTATATTGGGAACCAAGTTACTACACAACTAGCTGTGCAGAGTATATGTGACATTACTGCAAGGCGCTAGCAGATGAAAAACTAGTGTTAATGGAAACAAGGAAGATTTGTTAAGTGATTAAATATAAAAAATTATCAGCCGCAAGATTTGCTGGGTGTGCCGCGAAAGTCGAGACTTTGTGATATTGCTTGTGAAAATGTGAAATTAAAATAATTTGGCTAGATATTTACTTTTAAAATGGAGCAAGAGATAAATGTTTAAATTTTAAAAATAATAATTTTATTGGCTTACGCCTTACAATAAAGTTTTTTAATAATTTATGAGACACTTCAGTTTGTCGTTTTTTACACAAAGGGTCAATTCGTGGTGAAACTGAAGTAAACTCAACATTCATTTACTATTCAACTTATTCTCGCATCTCTTTGCTGTTATTATTATTATTATTATTATTATTATTATTATTATTATTATTATTATTATTATTATTTGTTAGTGCCGAAGTGCCAGGTCGCACAAATAAGCGATTAACGATATTAACTGTTTTCACTGCTATTATTTGGTACTGTTCTTCGCTAACATAAAAACTTAAGAAGTAATAGTTCACTATATTTCCGTAGGAATGTTCAGTCTGACTGAAGATCTGCGAACTCTCTTCTTTCTCCATAGGGATGTCAATGGTGAATTCCGAGGACACAGCTTTAAGGATTCCGTACCCAGTTGATGGAGGAAAAATATATTGATATTTTATTCTCAGGAACTAGGAAATATTTAAAATCAGTTCGGATGCCACTGACTCAATTTCGGTTTTTCTTCTGTTAACCAGATACACTTATTCTTAATAAACATAATGTTTTAAAAAAGTAAAATCAATGCATATTACATGTGTCAAACTACCAATCAGCCTCGAGGCATAAGAAAACATGAATGAAATGGCGTTATGACTGCAAGTCTACAAACAACTGACTGCTGACTGCAATTTGTGCTTGCGCAAAACCGAATCTCCAGCATTGTTGTCAACTTGTGCATTAGAATTGTGAGTCTGTGTTGTGAACAATAAAAGGTATAGATCACAAACTTTTATGCCGAGACTGACATATCATCGTTTTTGTTTTATTTACAAAAGCAGTCAATTCCCCTAGAGAAATACCAATGCTTCTTGGGAAGTTAGGTGATTTCAATTCGTCCCTGCTGCGAGGTGAATGGCCCCCAAATGATCAATAACGTTTTTTGAACAACTCTACAAGGTTGTTTAATAATAAACAGAACAAATGCGTACCGCAAGGTTTCTGAAATATTTAAATAAACAATAAGTTGCAAGAGCTTTCACAATTAGCACTAATTATCCTTTGTTGTGATCTGACCTGTGCAGCTGTTATTTACTGCACTTGCATCTGAAATTTCTTGTTCTTTTGTCCTCTTTAGTATATATCGAGGTTGCTCCTCAATTTATGTTTAGAATTTTGTTATTTGCAGTTTTATTACAGAAACAAAATCAACTTTTAGTAACGTTTAACATTTTTTTTAATAGGCTCGTAAAGAACTGAAGGAAAGGAACTGTGCCACCTTTAAGTACCATTATTATTATCATAGACTTCAAGAGACAAAATTCTTGAAATGTACAAATTTGCCTTGTTCAAAGGGAGATAACCCTCTAGGTTTTGTGTTTGAAATCTAAAAGGCAGAGTTATGATTGTTGATATAAAATATTCCCATGTTAAAGTATAAGGAGCTTGTTGACTGTTGTTTCACAAACATTAAGTGCTATCTATGGTCCTAAGTGTGGCGTGATGCTTTTGTTACTACACAGCAGCTATACAATACTAAAGGTTAAGTTATATTTCACTGTATTCTTATAATTATAGTTCATATGATTTTCCTTAATTGCGCGTACAAAAAGATTTAACATGGCCCCCAGTTTTGTGGTGTAACTATATGCTACACTTTTTAACCGTTTACCACGTTTTCTGTACATAAAAATTGTTAATAGACTTAATATTAGTCGCTTCTCCCCCCCCCCCCATAAGGGCTGCCCCTATCCCGCCGCACCTTTGGCGATCACCCGTAGTCTATAACGCCTGTAATACAAAGGATCGTGCATGTTAGGGAAAGTTAGTTGGTTAAAAGAAAAGTGTTTATTTATCGGGTCTCGCATATGCACCCTGTTTGTTATTTTAGTGCAAATATTGTCAATATGCAGCATTCCAGATGCTGGGAATCCTGAGTGGCAGTTATGTTCATGAACCTGAGAGCCAGCAGGAAAGTTTGTGGGGGGACAGGATGGTAGTGGGATGTGCTTAACTTAGGCTATGCATGCAGAAGGTTATAAACTAGAAGTAGTTTGTGTATGTACTTATAATTGTATTATAGTTAGATTACAGATTTAAAGATGAAAGGACGATGATGGTAATACAATAATCAATTAGCTTAGAATGCCAAAAAATAAAAGTTTAAATGTATATTTATTTATTTATTGTTTATATGTACACTAATATTTTTTTTTTAAAAAAAAGAAGGTCTATATGGCGAATTAGTAAGAGTTTTAAGTTGTAATAGCGTGTTAGTAATATTAATGGTTAATGCAATGCAGTTATAGATAAGAAAGCAGAGAGTTTTAAGCCATAGCTGAGAGACGTAAAAGATAATGCTGGGAGCTAGAAAGATGGCTAGCCATGTATGAGGGGAAAGGTCTTTCTTTTTTGATTGATTTATTTATGGACGCTCTTTAACAGCTCAGGTCATCAGCGTCCCATTCAACTCAGGGCGTGAAACGGCTGACAAATTTTGCTCAGAGGCCTCTCTTTCAGGCTTGAGGTTCTTTTTCGTGCCGTAAATGTACGACACGGGACTCACGGCTTTACTTCCCTTCCGAAGGAAGCCATACTTAGAATTTTTACGCCCGAAAAAATCCATCGATCCTGGCCGGGTTCGAATCCGCGTTTTGGGCGTAGGAGGCAAGTATGGTAACCACTACACCACCAGGACCGACGGTCTTTAACTGTCAAGTAAAACATTACGCAGTGCATGTGTATCATCTATTCAAATACTTAAGAGTCGGTCCATCTCTTTGCTTTAATAAAAGCAGAATATTACTCGTAATAGTGAACAAGTGGACGTTATCAACACATTCCTCTGACTAACCATCTGTCCAGCTCCCAACAACATGATGATGTGTATTGATTTTGAGTTCGGAGTGTGTGTTAAGTTGTTTAGATAATCTTGAATATCCTGTGGGGTTATGCCAGATTCGCTGGGTTTATTAGCTGTAAGGATGAGTACAGAAAGATGGATCGTAGTTTCCTAGTGTTCATGTTAGGAGGCTGGTTTGTTGTGGCAAGTTGTCATATAAGTCAAAGGCTAGTTTGAGGATAAATTGATTAATTGTGCTTATTTTTAGTTCGCGATGGAGGTGTGCTGCTGAAATTAGTCTAGGAACTTTGACAACGGTTCTTATTATTTAATTTTGGAATGTTTGGATTTTCTTTAGGCAAGTGGCATCTGCATCTTAATTAACGTTTTGTAGATGGTTAGGGCAGTGTTAAGTGAGAGGCTGTTCGAATAGTTTAGTAAGGGATAAAGCTCGCGGAGTCTGCGCCGTGCTTTCTTTCGCATGTGCGTGGCGTGAGCTTCCAGGTAAGGCCGCGGTCCATCTTAAACCTAAGTATATGCCTACGGGATTTCGCTGTTGAAGACTTTAAGTGGTGGCATCGGTTGTCTACGGTGATAGATACATTTTACATTGCTTTGGATGGGCTTGCGTGTTTTCTAAGAGGTCCTCTCTTAAGATATATTTACAAATTACGTTTTCTTTACATGTTAACATGGGAAATAAACTTGGTTTGGTGAATTGAACTAGAACTAAATACTACCTCTAATAACAGTGAAAATGTGTAATTTATTTTTTAATAAATTTACAATTTACAGCATCCTAATACGTTGTATATTCCCAACCTAAACACACATAATTAGTTAAATGAACACACTCGTCTTCGTCTTTGTTAATAACGTAGATTGATATACTATAACGAAAGTACGTGATTACATACACCCAATGGTCTCATAACCTTTCCATGGTAAAGCGCGTGCTGGTTCAATTTGGTTTTCGAATATCAGCGCCGCGCGTGAGTCAGGTAGTTCTTAACAACCTTTGTCTAAGATTGACTGACCGCCGAACGCATTATGTCTTCTTCCTGGTCTCTTCTCCCACTTATACAGCTTATTATATTCTAAAATTATTCACGTACTATGAAATTTAACCAAAGTAATTACAATTTCTTATAAACAGCGTTCTTATTCGTTATTTTGCTCAACAAAAAGTGCTGCTGTTACTATAACTCTGGCAGCATGTTCAGTAGCTGGTGGGGAGTCGTATTTGTTTCTGGAGCTTTGTCACGATTCACCTTGACTTAACATCTCCTATCGTTTGGTAAAATAAAGTAAAATCTTGAAAAAGGAAAAATATTCCAAATTCGCTAATTCCAACTTGTTTAATTGCCAATAGAAAAAACTGAAATAAATAAGGTAATTTAGATAAATGTTTTACATATATAAACAGGGTGAATCATTTAAAATTTGAACCTAAATATTTCTGGATTGGAAGGTACTATTGGCGTGCTCCTTTCATAGAATTGAAGCTTAGGAAGGGCTCGTAATTGCAACCCATGCTAAATTGTTAATAGAACATGTATTTCTTGAATAAAGTTACATATATTTTTTAAATGGAACAATACCTTTTGACATCGAGAAAATAACCAGAGGAAATTAGAATGTCAATGGCAGGATTCTAGGCTATGATGTTCTTGTGCTAACTTTCCTTATTTAGTATTTGTGTGTGTTTTCTTTCTGAATTTCCAAAAAAAAAAAAAAAAAAAAAATGTTATATTTTGTACTTATGTGTTTTACTGTACCACATGTCAGCACTCTCTTAAGGAACCGCCACGGGTGGCCGAGATCGTTAAGGTGCGGACTCGTGAGTAGGAGGTCTGGGTTCAAATCCCGTCAGGACCGTCGTGCCTGACTGAGGTTTTTTCCACGTTTTCCTGACAAATGAAACGTTTCCTTCCTTAAAAATCCTTTCCCAATATATTTCATTTCATGTATCGTCAGTGTTCACCGCCTGTGGTGACTCAGCAGTAAAAACGGGCATTAAACACCATACAAAAAAAAATCTCTTAAGAAATAAGAAAATTGGTCTTCAGAGATCGTGTTCAAAATGATGACAACCAACTACAATAAAAGCTTACGGTCTGTCATGTAAAGATTGCTGCACATGCTGTAGCATTTCAGCAGAAGTTTCAAAACAGACAGCTGTAATACGTCTTCTGATGTAGTCGATAGGTTCTTATAGGCAGTGTCTTTTAGCTTTCCCCACAGAGAAATGTCTAAAGGGGTCAAATCTGATGAACGGGCAGGCCAACGTGCAATCGTCCAATCCAAGATTTTAAAACAATCAGTGAAGACAAACTAGTGCGTCTTGCTTGATATTTTGATTGCTTTCTTTCAAAAATAAATAAAAACAACAGAACTCCTTCAGTAATTGCCAAGCGGATTGGCTCAGGTGGTTACGTTTGGGACTCGCATTCGGGGGGTTTCAGGTTCAAATCCTGCGGCCGACTAACCTGACTGAAGTTTTCCGTTATTTTTATTAGTTCAAATTTCAGAAAATGTAATGTTTGTCACGGATTCACCGTTCATTTCGATATTCAAATCTTGTTGCTTGTTTGCACCAACTGTTAACAAGACGACAGTGAATAACAGTTAGGTGTTGTTCATCGACCACTGAAGATGCCAACCAAAGTAGTTGGTGAAAGCTATGGTGGTAATTTAAACCATGGACCATGGTAAAACAGCCCGGGAGATTTCAACTGTTTTAACAGTATGATACTAAGTGCCAAAGATACACCCATCCACATTATACAGTATCTTTTCGATTATTATTAGCATTAATATTAGTATTAATATTATTTAAGGATGCTCTTTAACATTTTGTCATTAGCGTTCCATTCAATTCAGGGCATGAAACGGCCGATGAATTTTGCTCAGAAACCTCTTCATTCAGGGTTGAGGTTAAGGTACCGTATATATATATACGACTTTACTCCTCTTCCCAAGGAAGTCAAACTTAGGATTATTACATCTTCAAAAGTCATCGACTCTGGCCGGGTTTAAACACGCGACCTTGGACCTATGAGGCATGTATTGTTACCACTAGATCACCAGAAGCGAACAAAAGTTGATTAATAAGTGGGATACTGTTGCTTTACAGCTTTAACACCATAATTTTGACATTTCAACAGGCAGATCCTAAATTCGCTATCTTGTTGATTTCATTTATTTAAGGGCGCTCTTTAACTTTTCAGATCATAAGCGTCCCGTTCAATTCAGGGCGTGAAACGGCCGACGAATTTTGCTCAAAGGCCTTTACTTTCAGGCTTGAGGTTCTTTTACATGCTGTAGACCTTCGACATGGAAAACTGGCCAGGATTGAACCCGTGATCTTGTGTATACGAGGCAAGTATTGTTGTCACCAGATCACCAGGACCTACATTCAATATTTTAAATGCTTATCTAAGACTCCTCTACAATCTCTGAAATTGTTACGGCGTAATTTATCAACATTTCTATAAACTGCTGGAATTCCAAAAACGAAACAATCCCATATAAAAATTCGGAGGTCTCTTAGCACCTAACTAGTTCAATGCCTTCCGGAAGGAGACCCCATTCCAAAAAGCCTCTGGGTGAATTTGCTGTAGTTTCGCCAAATGGAATGACATTTCTTAGCATGTTTTACATTGCAGTAAAGGAAATCAATTTGGTTGTGTATTTAATTAGCGCTAGTTTGAGTTTTCGGTTCTCCGTGAAATAACTGTCCTGTAGCCGATACGCAAAACTTCGCTCGCTGGTGAACGGCCCAGTACATCTGTTTGCGGATTTAACTGCTTCCGCGACGGCACTTTTCGTTAATTTTGGCCCAGGTATTCCTACATAAATACGCCCATAGAGACATTAATTTCCCAGATTACAAATCTCCAGCAGGAAATCAAAGTTTAAAGTGGTTTTTCTCGTCTCATTACGCACGGTTCCCAGATGTCGAATAATAAAACTGTATAGGGAACATTTAACACAGCCGGCAGTCTCGTTTGATGCAGGCGACGTTGTAAATATTTCTTCAGATACGGGGAGATGAACCCTTCCCGTGGCCGGTTCCTGGTCAGCACGTACTGTGTCGAATCGCATGGGCGCACCAAACGTGTTGTCTATGCAGACACTGTCATTACCCGAGAGGATGGGCGCTAGATAACGGGATCCTTGCGAGCTCGGGGGATACAGGCATCGGCCAGGAACATTTCATGGTATTTAGCAAGCCCCGGATGTCTCAGTTCAAGTGCGATGTCAGATTCTTAGATAGCACTGAGATTCAGACAAGGGAATGCACTTAGTTTTCATTATTTTACAAATATAAACTGCCCAGGCTTCAAACTACGAAAAATAATACGGATAGGTGAAAAATAATGCTCGTGATCGGATGCAATATTTTAATAAATGAAAAGCAGAAATAGGTCTAAAAATGTTCCCTTTAACATCCTCAATAAAGTCACTGAACAACTTCTGTCCACGACGAACAAGTGAGCTACAAAATTTAAGATGAAGAATGTATTTATAACCCCGCTTTAGTTATTCATTATTATCGGGGACATCCTAAATGTTATTACTGCCATGATCCTGCAGTCAAAGAATGCCTTAACAATAGCACTAATGAACTCTTCCCAGCTGTAGATAAGCTACCATTTGACATAACTCCATATGGAATTTGCCTATTGTATAATCCTAGACGTATATTGGTTGAAGCTAAAATATTGCTGGTGCAGTCAAAGAGAAAACCTCTCTCGCTAGGCAAGTAAAATATTGAACACTTAAAGGTTTCCCGGTTTTAACAAGTAAAACGTGGCAACTAAATGCAAACATGTAATTTTTTTAAGTTCACGATAGTAAATACCGGGTCTTTCATGATTTTGTCGTCCATTGTACATCAGCTGGCGGGTTGGAGGTCAGAGAGGTAGCTCCTGGCAAAGTGGATGAAGTATCCGCGCTAACTGTTTCAAGTTCTCGCAAATACAACTGAAATTAAAATAGAAATAAGCACTACCTTATGATAAGAAATGTTGCAAATGTTGTCCTGCCTACATCCACGCTTTTCTGGCATCTGAGTCAATTTCTCACCTGATGTTTTCTTTCAGTTCTTCTAATGTGCTTCTTCTAATGCTTTATTTTTAACTTACCTATTAATTTTTTTTTTTTTTTTTTTTTTTTTTTTTTGCATTTATAATATTCTCAAGGGGAAAACCCCCTTTTACTCTGTATGTGTTTACTACACACCATATACCGATTTTCTCGTCATCCAAAGAGGTTTTTTCATGTAAAATTGGATTTTTCTGTACTCCATTATCTATTATTTCGCGTGCAGACATGATCACGTAAATGGAACCATTATTCATTAGTAAAGAGTATTACGTGTGGATATTTTGCTGTATCATTAATGTTCCATTACATCCAATTACAAAAAGTTAACCAAATATCAGGATCATTTGCCTGCAATTAGTAGGCTTTCAAAATTTAAATTGACCCAATTTCGCAAAATGAGCTGATGAGTATGACAATTTTCAAAAAAAAAAGGTGTCAAAAATGTGATGTATAACAGGACAACACTTCCACCATCTCCCGCCTTAAGGCGCCTGCTTATTTTCATTGTAATCGTAGTTGGGTTTTACTTCTATTAACCCCTTATTTTGAATTGGTTAGATTAGTGGAATTGTGTTCAAATATTTTATTTGTTTTTATTTCGCGAGATTGCGCGAATATTACATCCGTTTTACAGGGAGTTACCGCTCTGCCTACTCTCCAATTGCCGTAAAATGGACAACGAAAACATGAAACACCCTGTAGCTTACGTGCTGAAAAAGTGTTATTCATTAGTCTATAAGTACTGTGCACGAATATAGTAAACTTGACTATTAATGCGGAAAATAAAAAGAACAATATCATTTACGTAAACATTATACAATAATTGATTCACCAAAAGATGATTCTTAAGTTTTACCAGTTTCTAGTCTACATATCTTGACGCAATATCAAACATTTGTCTTTTTTCATTATGATGTTGAAATGGTGCACTTTCTAGATTACATATTTATATATGTTTCTACCTTCTGTTACCAAGCAAGCCATTTCAGAAATACATTCCGTTCGTTTATTTAGTTTCCTACACTCAGAATAATCATCATCCCCAAGGCATACTCTCCCTTTCGCAATTAAAGTGGTGAGTATGATTTGTGCACCTGGCGAGACTAACGAATGTGTATGAAAAATATGTACGATTGAATCAGGCATATCTTCAAAATGTGAAACATATGTCAAGTCAAGTAGTTCTTCAGGTATATAAAACGTTTGACACTCGTATTTTTATACTTTTTTATTAGATAGTGTCAACAGAATGAATATACGAAATTTTTACCATTAATTACAGACTTCACAAAGGTGGGAAAATAAACCGCGCTCTTTATACTGCCTCAAATGCTTGTTATAGCCCTTTAATAATTTATCTGTATTTTACACAAAGTTTTAAGGTGAGCAGGTTTTGGAAGTAGTAAATTTTGCTCATTATCAGTTGCAGCTGCAGCAATTATTTTAATATACGAGGAGCGAGTTTGTGCTTTATATGAATGTACCAAATAGCAGACACTTATAATGGAACATTTTATGACAATATCTATGGATACAGATTCGCTAATTGTATAAACTAACTAAATTTTGTAGCATTTCTACATCAAGTATTTTATGTGATTATTTATTCAAGTGGGGTGGGATTTCTAGTCACTGATGGCGTCATAAATCATTATTAATTCCCACATTTTTTTCTGCAAAACCTTTTCTTTGTATTTTAATTTTTGCACCATTGAGCAACAATTCAGATATCTTTGTTGATAAAGCTTCTGTGCTGCTCGCTGTTTGCGGTTTGTTGCATCGTATGTAAAAACCTTGTCCGTTAGCTCACAGGAAAATATAACAAAAGGAAAAAAAAAAAATGTTTTGGCATCTCTTGTGAGCTCTGAAAGTTTTTCTGTTACTTTTTTTTATAAACTTTATGTAATTTTTATGTATACAAAATCATTTTTTTTTTTTAGGTACGAGGGCTGTTCAATAAAGACTGAAACTGATATTTTTCCCTAAATTTTATTACAATGTGATATTTCTCAGTATCGCTACTCACTTCATAGCACCTAGTGCAATGTTACTGCCAGTCCCCGAACTAATGGCTTAACCCTTAAATGCATATGAGTACCCATAGCGTACAAGAAATTTTGTTACGCTTTTCTACATTTCTGAAGTGTGAGAATTTTTCGACAACTTGGTGAAGAACATCTATGTATATTTTACAACAATTTATCTATGTTGTGACAGATTATAAAGCGACTGTCGTTAATTTAAATTTATCCACACGTTGAACTAGGAGGATAATAGAATTCGGTTTTTCTATGATAAAAGGGTAAGCTTTACCGGTACATTTGTCTATTTTTTACCATCTGTTTGTGTCTTATTCTTAACATTAATAATTATTTGTACTAAGAATATCACCCCACCTATTAAAATTATAGTTTTAGAGCACATTTTTCAATTGTACTCTACATGGTACAATATACATTGAAGGATATTTTACTTAGTTAAGTTTGAACGAGTATAAATCCAAACTGAGATGCGCTGGAGCTAAAGCGGTGGCTTATTATATTGACGGTTGCAAGTTGGGTGTCCATGCTTCGGTAAAGGTGTGACAGTGTGAGGATATGTCATTTGCAGATCGTCCTGACTCTGCAGCATACTATGTAGAGTTGATTCAATTTGAGCTGGAGGTGAACAGACAATTGACAGGGATAGAGTGGACTTCAGAGGTAGGAATTATCCATCCAATGTCATATGTTTTGAAGAATGGGCTTGGGTATCTCAAAAGTGTATTCCTTTGGGGGAGGCACTCGAACATCCTCCATACTCACCAGTCATGAGTCCCTGCTACTTCGATCTCTTTCCCAAACTATAGGAACCACTGATAAATGTGTAGATATAGCTGGAATGTCAGTAGCCCACTTATGATCATTACCAAATAGGTAACTAAAATATTCAGTTGAGAAAAAAATCAGTCTAGAACATATTTTTTCTGTGTTTTCTGATTCACTTCCTGAAAAATTATCTCATAATTATGAAAAATGGTACTACTATTTGAAATCAGCAAACTACGCAAATGCAGTGTACTATGGAGCTAATTGGTCCTTAGCATCAAAGAAATAAAACGAAACAGCGCTTACGACCAAGAGTGTTGCTCGCTCAAGAAAGTTGTTCTTAAACGAATTAAACGTTCAGAAATTAAAAAAAAAAAATTAAAGAGTTCTAATGCCATTTTACTTTAAGGCCAGGCATTGGAGTTCCGCAAATGGGTGGTAGAGGACAATAGCGCGATTCATTTGAAATGTATATACCGAGATTGGGCAAACTCATTACGTTGAATAATAAACTAAAGATGATGATGGAGCAATAGCTAAAGGGATGACACGAGAAACGAGGACTCGTCTCTTAGTTCGCCACAAAACTCACTTGTGGCCGTTATGATCGACCCAGGGCTGCCTTAGCAGTTTTAATAGTTTAAAGCTGCAGTTCCTCAGTACTTTTAGTGCGTACTACACTTGCCTTAATTTACATTACTGTATTTTTAAGTTTAAAATATGTATCGATTATGCACCAATATCCTTAACGTATAAGTAAAACACCGTGTAAGAAAATTAACATAGAGATATTAGAAAATGTTCAGATGAACTGCACTAATAAAGTCATTGTTGTAGAGGAAATACAGGCAAGCAATTTGAGTGAGGGAATCAATTTATGACCTCCTAGCTCAAACATTAACGTTATGAAATTAAAGTTTTAAAGGAACAGTACGGCACTGACTAAGGAAGTTTCCATTTGAAAATAAATCAAGCAATAGAGGAATGATACTGGCGTCAAGTAAAAGCGAATTATTGTCATCGAATATCAATCATTATTTTTGTTAACTTTCACACCTAATGTATGAGCAAACAAATAACCTCTCAGCAGGATTCGATTGGTAAGGACGAAGAACATTTTGGTACTTTCCCCTTGCTGTTTGTAGAACGTCCCCTGGAGAAAGGGATAAGATGAGCGACCGGGCGGGTAGGTAGCAAGGATATAGGGACTCTAAAGAAGTCGAGGCTTTCAGAAGGGCTGCTATATCAGACGCAGAAGCAGAAAGCACAAGCCACCGTCACATCGCACACAGTGCTAACCCACCTCGGCCCTATAACAGAACCAACGCAATGGAATGATATGAAATGAAATGGGAGAATAGAAAATTCGTGCAAAAGAAAAATGCATACCAGCATTTGCCAAGGCTGACCCCAAGGGATTCGAACGTGGAATCTCCCGAATGCGAGTTCCAAGCGTTACCATCTGAGCCACCTCGCCCGGCTACTCCCGAACCTACGATCTGCGAAACTGCGCCTTTCGCCTTACCCGTTGGGCAACAGAATCGGGTAAAAACAACCTCTAGACTAAGCTACAGGGGTTAACCATTGTTTAGCGTCATTGGGGATTTTAGGGATCTTGATACCACTAAATCTTGAAAATGTTGTTCAAAATCGCGAAACAGATTTGGCGAAATTCTAAAGCATTTCCCTTAAAGGCTGATTTGTCAGCATCCATTTTGATCTTTTTTATCATTATATAACTCTGCTATTTTTCATCGAGGATCGTAGATCCTCTATGCCAAAATTTCTTATCCAGGACCCTTCTACAGTTCCTGAAACTGTCGCGGGGTAAATTTTAAGAACAGTTATTAGAAATTTAAACTTGATTGGTTCTATGAAATAGGAATAAAATATATTATACCGGGTGTAACAATAAGGTGCGGCCAAACTTCCAGAACACATTCGTTACAAAAAAAATAACTATGTTATATGGACATGGGTCCGGAAACGTTTTATTTCTATGTTAGGACTCATTTTCTACAAATCTCCATAGTACATGAGTCATGGAAAACTCAGAGGAACAGAACATACCAGCATACCACATGGAACGCTTTCAAAAGCCCTGCGTTAGCGTGGATACATGCATTGAATCCCGGGTGCGCTGATGTGTGTGTGTGTGTGTGTGTGTGTGTGTGTGTGTGTGTGTGTGTGTGTGTGTGTGTGGAAAACTGCATATTGTTTCGCAGCCTTCCACAGTATGGACATGAAGACAATCTACATCTTATATCGCAGAATACACAAGAGCTTTCAAATTCCCCACAATTGGCAATGAAGTAAATCGCATGTCAACGTTACCTTCGTTCAAATGCAACATAAAACACTGGCGGTGAACGTAAGAGTTACAAATCAACCAGACTTACCGAAGAGGGTATTTTGAACATTTCATGCGTGTTTCCCACTATGACGAGTTGTAGAAGATAAGTTCTGACATGGAAATAAAGCGTATCCGAACCTAAGTCCATATAACATATTTTCTTTTTCTAAGTGTGAGGAATGTATCCCGAAAGTTTGCCTGTATCTTATTGTTACACTCCAGTTAACTTTAGAAAACCCACGGCGTAATTATATTTATCATACTACAAATGGCTTTTGGATCGTTGCTTGGGAACAACTAAGAACATGCACTTTTAAAGAGACAAAAACGAACGTCTGGCCAATAAGAACGAGAAGTTAAGTGTTCAGTTTTTCTACGGTAGCTTTTGACCTTCAATTTGCAACTTAGGGTCAACCTATCCCGCTGGCAGCAACGGAAATAATAATGGACGCCGATACAATCGCCGTCAGTGTTGTCCCAGTCTGCGGGCTTCTTATAAAGATCGCTAATTACCGGTGACGACCATCGTGAGGCTGAACCTGACATTTTGACTAATACTCCTAGTTTTTACTTTCTTAAATTCATCAAACATGTATACGGTTTTTGTGACCATAAAAACATGTACCTAAAAGTATGTTCAATGGATAATTTGCTAGGAATGATCCAGCGCCTTGGTGGTTGTTTTAAGAGCATGTAAAATTAAAAACGCAGCAAACAATTGCTTGTCAGAAGACAATGAAATACAGCGACAGTTATGGAAATCATGATCATGTTGATCAGAAAGCGGTTCCACTTTTAAGTTGAAGCAGTGAAATCATTCTCTCCCTGCTCTTAACTTAAATTTTACATTATTATTTGCATATTTTTGGAATTAATAGCCCGCTACGAGATTAATCTCTAACTAGAACTATTCTTTTATCAGGATACATATATACACATGCACACTGAGAGGCTACCTGAATGGATGATGTTAGAGCCACCTCGATCACATCACAAATAGTAGACGCAGAACGGATAAGTGGGATGAAGATGAATGGGGTTATTCCGTGGCGGAGAAATGTTAATCTGACATTTGTCTTTCCATCTAATGTATTGAGGAAAATCATGGAAAACACCAATCAAATTAGTCGGCCGCAGTCTTTAAACCTAGGACCAACTGAATGTGGGTCGCAAGCGTTATCGCCTGAACCGGTGAATTTGCTCGGCGACTATGAGTTAATAGTGTATTTAAAAAAATCTGAAAACAAAAGTTACACCAAGTCTTGAAGTAGAAAGTGATTTGTCAACGATGAGAATAAAGAAGGTCATGTTTGCCAATGCATACTCCCGCATATCATTTTAACATATCGCTTTCCATTGTTATGACGTTCGTGATTGTTGTGATTGATTTATTTATGGACGCTCTTTAACATCTCAGGTCATCAGCGTTCCATTCAACTCAGGGCATGAAACGGCCGACAAATTTTGCTCAGAGGCCTCTCTTTCAGGCTTGAGGTTCTTTTTCGTGCCGTAAATGTACGACACGGGACCCACGACTTTACTTCCCTTCCGAAGGAAGCCATACTTAGGATTTTTACGCCCGAAAAAATCCATCGGTCCTGGCCGGGTTCGAACCGGCGATCTTGGGTTTAGGAGGCAAGTATGGTAACCACTACACCACCAGGACCGACAGTTATGACGTTCGTATTCACGTACACGCACTATGCAAATGAAGTAAATATGATTTCTTGTAATATATGCCGTGCAGAAACTTGGAGACATCAACGCTTGTGTAGAGAGAACATTGTTTTTGAGACGCCCATTCTTTTCTTTCCCTTTATTAAGACGATAAAATTATTTTTTAATTTTTTTTACATATATGCCTGATTAGAGAGGATTGTTTTAATGCTAGCGGTTTATAGCCCCCCGCATCCTGTCTTAGGTACCAGGTTTATGAAAGGACACGGGCCCTCCCTTCTCTACTGCAGTCCGGATCCCACTCCAATAACGGCAGTTGAAACCCGCCGAGCTACTGGCATGACGTGACTTCCAGAGCTCGTCCTACCTCTCTCTTTCTCTTGCACACATACATGCTCCTCTATTCGTATGCCAACAAGTGCCAAAAAATCGCTCCTCTAAATCACGAGAACATGTTGCTCTTTGATAGACTACAAGGAATCGATTAGCGAAGCGATTTACAGGTTATTTGAAGCGACATTTGCTACTATTTTCATGCTATTTAATTTAAACGCGGCAGCCTCCGATTTAATCATTGTAGCAGTGGGGAGTTTCACTCCCCCACTACCCCCCCCCCTTTCCTTTCATGTCCTAGGCGAGTCAAGAGGAAAACAAAACAGACAAGAAGGCGTACCTTCAGCTTTAAATGGATATCCATATTCCAGACACTATATTACCTACATTGGTTTCGTTTTCTGCTTCACCAAACCCACGAATGTCAACATTGAAAGCAAGATTCTGCGGCATTTGAGGTCCAAAGTGAATGTGAAAATAATTGTTTAATATGATAAAGTACCATCCAGTTACAAAAGATATGCTATTTTTAAAGTTCAAAGTAAAAAGGAGTACTGCGTGTAAACTGCTTGTACATACCTACTTACAATAGCCAAAATATCTAACTTCACAAAATGTTTTGAAATCCATAAAAAATGTTGATGCATATTCAGATGTAGAGCAAAACAAAGCATTCTTCTGCTGAAAGTCGTCGGAAATCTTAACATAACAAAATAAAAAGCAAAATGTTTGCTATATGAGTAATGGTCCATGTTCTTTTTTCTTTTTTCTTTCTTTCTTTCTGTTTTTTTTCTCTTTTTTTCTTTTTTTCTTTTCCTTCCTTTTCTTTTTTTTTCTTTTCTTTTCTTTTCTTTTCTTTTTTTTTTTTTTTGCCTACCGTTTATCTCTATTTATTGTCCATTTCCATTAATTATTCATCTTCATCAGAAAGTATTCTAACCTAATACAATATATACTAGTCACTTTCCTTTCATTTTAATTTGATAAGTTTTTTTCTTCAATAATTTGTATTATCACATTGAAATGTTACTTAAGATGTTACAGAATCGCCGCCCACTTCTTGAAGTTATACCTCGTTATTGTACTTGACGTGCCGGCAATGTTCGTTGCATGTTTACAGGGGTGGTACAAATTACATTCCCTTAAGGGTTGTGACTCTACAAGTGTAGTGGTGTGTGTTCGTCAAAATAAGTTGTGATGGCTTATACCACTAATGAAAGCGCGTTGAGGTTTGACGAATTCAATGGATGTGCTGTGTCGGTTTACAACGTCAGTATTGGTAAAGATACTTTCATCTTACCAAAGAACTTGAGGAAGAAATCCGGCTGTTGTTGAAGACATTGCAATAGGTAATTTTTATTTGAAAGTCATTTTCTACTAATTCTTGAACCAACTGAAGTTTATATGAGTGTCACTTCTGACCTTAGAATATTCAATGGATCAGAGTCTTGCTGAGTTCTAAATTGACTATATCGGTCCTGATGGTGTAGTGATAAGCATATTGCCTCGTAGACCCAAGATTTTGAGTTTAATTCCGATCAGGGTTGATGGATTTTTTCGGACGTAAAAATCCTAAGTAAGGCTTTCTTGGGAAGTAAAGCCGTGGGTTCCGTGTCGTACATTTACGGTATGAAAAAGAACTCCAAGCCTGAAAGAAGAGACCTCTGAGCAAAATTTGTCGGTCATTTTACGCCCTGAATTGAATGGGACGCCGATGACACGAGTCGTTAAAGAGCTTCCGTAAACAAAACATATCAAATTAAATCGACTGCGGTTTTCTGATGTTCACATTAGGGTTTTCGCGAAATAAAGCTGGAACTCCTTCCTGATGCTCGTTCGCATGATCCAACCCTTGGTGCACGGACTGGTCTTACAGGTCCGTGCTTCTTCAGTCGCACATGACGCGAGAGCAAACGACATCACGGAAAGCATAGTTGATACAATGTTCGTGCAGCAGAAAGGTTTTCTCCAGCCTCACCATCGCTGTGTATTCTTCCTCTATGTACTCTTCGTTAGGATACTGTTGTAAGACTCTTTCCAACGAAATAACCGTCGCTTTTATACTCTAAATATTCTAAAAACGAATAGACTATTAAGACAAATTTTCTCGAAACGCTTGGAAAAATTACACAATTGAGTAGATATAAGAACGTATGTGTTACAAATTTAAAAATCCGAAGAAGAAGATGGGTTTGACCTCAGGACCTAGCCTTTAAAATTCGCCACCCTAACCGCTCATACATAAAGCACAGCTACCTGCGGATAAGTAGGTCAAAAGGATAATCTTGAAAGTTGTGACTCGAGACGGACGAGACGTATTATTTATATCGATAGTATTTATATCGATATTATTTATATCGATAGTATTATGGAATATTTAATTAGTATTTATGTTAATATGATAGTAATAAACGAATTTGCAATAATTAGCGAAAATTCAGTGCTAATACACCAAAATCATTTGCTTTGTACTCGGTGACAGTGCTAGCAATACCAGAAAGTCAGTCTTTAAACAAAAAAAAAACTGAAACAGAAGCAAATAATTCTACTTAATACAATGTAAAGCACTGGAGATCTTCTACTAGCGGTTTTGGCTATCCCTTATGCTGTCAGTTGGGTTCCTTATTCGAACAAAGTAGATGGTGATTCAACGACACCGTATATGTTCATTTGCTCTTCCTGAAAAAAAAAAAAATTCTACATAAACGTTCCTTTGCCTTTTTAAATGCCCTAAGCCTCTCTCCCAAGCAAAAATAGTCTTTTTTCAACTTAATAACTGTTCTTTGGGGCACAAAATACAATTACTTCTTTTCTCACTGCATTAAATGATACATTTCAATATCTTTAAATCGCTACCTCACTCCTGTCCTCAAAAACATATTGTATTATTTTTGTAGTTTCCGTTAATAACCTAAACTTCCCAGATTACTTCGTGCAAGTATATGCAGTTACAGTTACACTGCTTTATTTCCCTTACAATGGAAGCCAATGCTAGGAATTTACGTCGGAAAAAATCCATCGCCCCTGAACAAGATTGAATTCGCGATCTTGGGTCTACGAGGCAAGTTTGATTAGTGTAGATATCATTGCTGAGCAGGCCACAACGTGGTAAACAAATGTTGTAAGTATTGCTGAGCAAAATGGGACGAAAGGGAAAGGAGGTAACAATAGCAAAATAGGAAATTATAATGAATTTACATGGACAGCAAAAATCTTACAACTAAATAGAAGCCGCTTTACAGTTAGAACATTTTCAAACAAACAAAACATTCATAAAAAAAAGCTAGGCATAAACATCTTTAAGATAGTGAAATAAACTCCTAAGATCATTGCAACACAAATACTAGCAGACTTAAAGGAATATCTGAGGAAAAAAAGTGCATACCCATACCATAAGAAGAGTACTTCATCTAGAAGGATACCCTGCAAGAGTGTCAAGAAAGGGAGGATGAAGAAGAGAATTCATTTTGTTAGTAAAAAGTCGTAAGTGATTCTGATTTCAGAAAAAAAAGGTATATTTTCAGATGAAAGTAAATTGTAACATTTTTCAAAATTACGGACGTATTTTGGTATGGAGAAGAAAGAATACAGAGAGGATATCCAACCCGCAGTAAAACCTGCAGATAGCGTTTTGATATGGGAGCGTATTGCAGTTTCTGGAATAGGTTAACTTGTATATATTGATGAAATGATGGACAGATTTGTATATAAGGATATTTTGCAACATAATAAAAGAAAAGTGCAGAAAAGCTAGATCTACTTTCTACTTACAGTAGGATAACGATTCTAAACAAACTGCAGAAATAATACGTCTTTGAATCATCTACAACACATCTCATCGAATATTCCCCCACAACCACCAGAACTAAATCCAATCGAACATCTTTGAAATGGGTAAGATAATAAACAGGTAAATATGTCATTACAATAACTGAAGGAGTTGATTCTAAAGGAATGCCGTCAAATAAGCACCCAAGTGACTTAAAATCTAATTAATTCAATGCAAAAGAGGTTAAGGGTGGTTATTCACAGAGGAGGGAAGCGAACAGAGTACGAAAGGAATGAACCTTTATTTTGTGGAAGCAAATGCGTATACTTATGTCGAACATTCTCAGAGTGAAGAAGATTATGTACATTTTTTACTTTCTGTAATAAAGATTTTAATTTTGAAATGAATGTTTTATTTTAACGGCCAATGAAAAATAACATTCAAAATTTATTTATACTACTGTGTCTATCTATAACATATTGTGGAATGCGAATTTGTAAATGTCTTCTTCTTCTTCTTCTTCTTCTTCTTCTTCTTCTATATGACGAGGTAGTATCAAAAGTTCCCGGACTGATTCTGTAGCTCCTCAACAAATAGCAGTACAGGGTTGCACGCGCTAGGGAGCTGTAACCTTGAACTAGCACATGGTCATGCGACATTGCTGTATTTGCATTGAGAGTAATCAAACGTTTTTTTTTTTTTTTTTTTTTTTTTTGTCTTCACGTGCGTTTACTAGCCTGCGATTTTCTCATGGGCAGCAATTAACAAAAAGCTAAAATGACCGTGTGTTTTGTTTTATATTTGGGAGATCGGCTACAGAGACATTAAACATGTTTCGGCAAGCTTGCGGCGATGATGCAATGCTTTGAATAGTAAAATAAATGGCATGATTGACATTGTTGCCGTGTCATTTGGGTTACTGCAAGCAAATATCGCCATTTCAACACCATTGATGAGATAAAGCGTGAGTTGCAGAAGATTCTACACTTAGTTACAAACAGTAACTTTAAAGGTCACATTTCAAAAGTGGCAGAAACGCTGGAAGCGTATATTGCTGCCCAAGGAAACTATTTCAAAGGAAATGGTGTTCAATATTAGGATAAATGAAGTATTTTTGTGTCAGAATCTGTCCGGGATATTTTTGATAGTTCCTCGAGTTTGTGTGTTTGTTTTACCTTAATCTTTAGTTACTTTGCAATGCCTTGTTATTTTTAATTGTGTTTAACGTCCGTTTTTACTGCTGAGACATCACACGCGATGGACAATGATGATACATGAAATGGTATGATAAATTGGGAAAATAATTTTTTTTTTTTTTGTAGGAAGGAAACATTCCAGGCCTATGTTTAGGGTACCTCCCCTCGTTTACCATTTATGAGAACAGAGAAAAACCTGGAAAATAACTCAGTCAGGGAATCACAACACAGACCCCCTGCTTGCGAATCCGTGCCTTAAGGACCTCAGCTACCCGTGGACGCACGTTTTATTTTGAAAATGGCCAAAATCATATTTAGAAAAAGACGTCAGTGGCTGGCAGAACAGAAGATTTCCACAATTTCGTATAAGAACCTTTTTAACGTGGGATGGACCGATAAGTAGGCATTTATGTTCCACAACAGAAAACAGCTTTCAATGTTTAGTGTCGATAGGGAGTTTACTATGGACACCAGAAGCTGACCGGCCCACTTTCATAACGGAGGACTGGAAATGTTTGATTTCCTGATCTACCACTATCCTCTTTAGTGTCCCTGTATTTTACTGCACCAGCAACAAGTAGGCACTCTACAGGAAAGCAGAAATTGCCTTTTTACTGTTGTAAAAGCTCAGAGAACTGGATCGTCATGACTTCTAACGAAGGATCTGACAAATCTTCCTCAAAATAAGGCGTTAACGTGTTTACATAAATTTAAGCCTATTTCAAATAAAAAAACATGCTACCAATAACGCTACTATAGTCTTTAACATGTGTTTCAAGCAAAGAAATCTTCAGTGTTTAGCAAAAATACTTTAGATATATGGCTTCAGAACTTGATCGGGTAATATTGTTATAATACAACCTATCGGAATAATTTAGTGATAGTATTTATAGGGTATCATCAGTGCGTTGTATAGATAGGACAACTCTAACACTGCCGGCATTTCTGGCAAGATACAGCTCCGTACTCAAGATGAAGAAAGCACATCTCAAATCCCTAAATCGGCTGGCGGCTCAGAGCTAAGTTTCCTAAGCTTCTTAGGTGTTCATACTATACGGTGCTCCACCTCATTTTAATCAAAGTGTTGTTTATCAATAAAATTGTCGTAATATAAACAATGTTTCTGTTTCAGCATGAACAATTTGTGAGGTTCGAAATATTTTTTATAACATCATAATGAAACAGTTGAAATTTTCAGACGATATCCGTTGATTTCATGCAACTGTTAACACATACAATCAACCACTGTGGCACTTAAAGCATAAGGGTCTTTTACGCACTCCTTTAATCATAATTTTGTAGTTTCAGATCTAGAGCTTTAGCAAACTCTAGATTTGTCCCTTCTAGCTTAGGAATTGCATCTACTAAAGGATATACCGTAATAGAGATCGTCTTGTCTTTTCAGATTTTACGCACTAGTAGGACAGGACTGTTTATATAGGATGTTTAGATAAAGTCCGGAATGATCAATGTCTAGTAATCATTCCAATATATTTCCTGGTTTGCTTTCTCTCCCTGTTACTATCGGATGTTTTAATGGAATTTTTATTCAGTTGTTGGCCTGGGAAGTTCTTCCATCTTACTGATGTCCTTTCTTGGCTCATTGCGATTCTAGAAGTTTTCTTGCAAATGACGTAGATAGGTTTTGGCCCTTTGAAATCCATCATAGTTTGAATTTGTGTGTACTATTATATTTGTGTATTATTTTCTAAATAAGATTAAACATTAAACTTATATATTGAAAAGGAACAGCGATTCTACTACACTTTTTTTTTTCTTTGACATTGCAGTAATGTTGAGAATATTTCTACTGAATGCCCTTTAGTGTTAGTCTCTCTCTTCGGGGAACTACTGGTGAAAATCCATGAGTAACATCAGGAACTTTCTTAGGTGCGTTTGGAAAGAAATCTGTGTGAATTTCAACATTTTGGTTGATATCTATCTTTGCATGAACCAGAACAGCAATTGGACAGTTTTTAATTCGTCACACATCTTAAGATTGCGGCACTGTGTGTCGCTTTACCTTGTCGGATTCATACCGCGAACATAAATGTGCAAACTGATAACTAATGTAGATATTTAGCACTCATTAACTATCCACTCGGCGGGCCACTTTGGCAGGATCTCCCACCCCGATGGTCTGGTAACCACACCTCACAGGAACAGACTACTTAGTAGATAATATTTTGTCATTATATTACTTTATATTTTACACTTTTTAGTCATGGAGTGCTACCATTGTAATTTCTTATGTGTGAAGGATTACAGGATTATTATCAATCATGAGAGTAAGGTAACATTGGGAAAAAAATATAAATTAAAAAAGCGCAATATTTTGTAACGTGTGTACAGAAAAAATGCGTAGATAATATTACAAAAAATAAATCTAGAAATTTAATTTTGTAATATTAATACAGGTGGTTCTCCAACTCTACTGCAAAACGCTTGCTAGTATTATGCTCATGCAACTTATAATGTGCAACACAATTAATTTATAAATTCTCATTCATTCATTCTTTATATATCAACAGATTATGTTTATAAACAGCATCATGTTTTGTAATCCTGTGCAAAATGCAAAAATAATGTATTAGTAAAACCATAATTAACTGCCATTAGCTTTGAATTAATTAATTCTAAGCTACCTTTGGCGCCGCCATGATCGAGTGATTAGACTACTCGCTTCCCACCCAGGCGGCCCTGGTTCGATCCCAGCGGTCATAAGATTTATGGTGGCCTGGTCAGGTTGTTTTTGGCTATTCCTGTTTTCCCTACCACTCTTCCCACCGTTGCTTCATCATCATTTCGGACAATAACAGGAAGCTACCGCAGTATATGTCCTCAGAAAATCTGTAAACACGACATGAATGAAGCCACCTTGCTTTCATTTATTATTCTATTTATTGTACGTCATTGAGAACGCCTTTTCACTGTGAATATATATTTCCTGTACTTCCTATTTTTCAATATTTGCGATACTTTTTGCATCACTAAACGCCATCAAATAAATTGTCCAATTGAACTTTTTGTATATTGAATTAAAACGCTGTGAAAGAAATCAAATATTCACGTTCAGGCGCAAAGGACAATGGATGTGATTATACAAAATAAAGCAATATGTAGAATTGCACAAAATAATATTTTTATACAGTTCATGCTAAAATTAGCTCTTTTAACACGAGTCCCTCCAAATAAAAACTGCATTTTATAACACTCAATGCTATAAAATATTTATAAAACGTCAGTGTTGCCAACTTTGGTCTAATGCATGGGATTATTATTATTATTATTATTATTATTATTATTATTATTATTATTATTATTATTAAGCGCTATTAAATTATATATTTTTTAACTTCTACATTCCTGACGTCAGTTTTAGAATCAGGCCACAATACCATTACTAATAAATACTACATAGATTTGTTTCTAATAGTACTTGCTTGCATTTTGAAAGCCTGGAACTATATCAGGCTGGGAGAAAATCAGTAACAGTTGATCCCATTATTTAGAATGCCCAAGAGCACACTACTGCGGTGTGAGAACCAGATAACATGTTGAACTCGGTGTGGTGGAAAAAGGAACAAAAAACTGCGCCTAATAAACTCGTTTGTCTTTACTCAAAATATATTAGCAGTCTCAGAATGAAAGTTTCTAGGGATATATTGAAAATGGACAAACTAAATGTAGAAGTAATACAGAGCTATACAAATTGTTTGAATAATCAAATATAATATTCTTTATTATGAAACATAAATTAAGATGACAGGAACATGTAAAGCGTACGCAAGATAGCAGACTACATAAAAGGGCATTGTATGACATTCAGGGGGAGCAAGAAGGAGAGGAAGACCTAGACCAGATGGCTCCAAGATGTAGGAAGCGACTTGAGGAGTTTTGGCGTGAGAAGATGGAGGCAGTGAGCACAAGATAGACTGTAGTGGTTACAATAAATTGAGAAGGTCCATATTCTTCATGGACCGTAGTGCCAGTGATGAATGAAATACATGTAAGTATAATTGGCGAAAAGTGTGCGAGAATTATAAAGTCAATACATAGTCGAAAGGATCCAAAGAATCTAAAAGTAGCACAAATACAAGAGTTAAAGGAAAATGTGTGAGAGTTGGTCACTCTTGATATGTCCACGTTAATTTCTGCAACACCCTGTTTGAGTTTCAGAGCCCTAGGTACAGCTTTTATTACCAGTGTTAGCACGTAGAAGCGAGCTTCCCTTGTCAGTCCGCGCTGGGAGACTAATCGCCTTACAGTAATCCCCTCTGACAGCTCCTCCACCCTCCCCCCTCCTTTATGCTGCGAGACACGAACAATGAACATACCTTTCGAATGGCAGTTGATTCTCCGAAACCTGTTCCACACTTTGATGTCATTTAAAGAGAGTCAGATTATTACGTGTATTTCTTAGCATATTATTGACTTATTTTACAAGCGTGGTTTCTCGGTGGACGTATTTTTTGAATTCCTCCCTTCAGTCAATGTGCAATAGTTGACACACCTTGAAAAAGAATGGGTGTTTAGGAGGAAGGATTTCAAAAGGAAAGACTTTAGCTTTTGATTACAAAAACGCGAATTTAACGTTTGTGCTACTGCCCCATCATTTTGGATGCGGGGAAGAAAGAAAGAAAAGGGGGGGGGGAGAATGGAACTGTGGTGCAGATTATGTATGTTTTCTTGATAATAATCCTCTATCCAGCTTTGAAATGAAAAGGTATGCGTCATAGGTTGCAGTACATTTGAAGTTGAACGCCTATGAATGCTCTTAAGCCACCTAAAGTAGGTAATATAATGTGGAATTCTTCAGAAGCAAAATATTAACAAAGGCTAAAGATAACTTAGTTACCGAAAATTAGCAGTTTAGAAAGGAAGGGGTTCACTATTCATGATTAACAATGTGGATTGAACCTAAGTCAGTAGTGTTTAAAATCTAAGATGAGCAAGAGTATGTGAGGCAGCAAACATAGGCCTGTGAAACTGCAATCATTGAAAAGTGTTTGCTCATTTTACGTACTTATTTCTTTTACCCTCAAAGTTACTTAGAAAATCTGGGAAAATGTATTCCATTTGAAATATACCATTACCATAATTTATGATGAACCAAATGTTTAATGAATATTTAATCTTTTGTTCCTTTCTATTGCAACTTCATGTCAATGCACTGCATGAAAATGTTTTCTCTTTAGCAACATGTTGCATTTTATTTTCTTAAATACGTGGAATTACCTCAGGAAATATTAGTCGCGTCAAGAAAATTGTTTTAAAAAATCTTACTACCAATAGTGCTCAAAATCTCTCGTATCCGGCAACAATGGGACGACGCCGGAGTTGGATAACTGGAAAATACATTTATAGGTTATGTAAAAGCATACTATACGAACCTTTTTAATACAGAAATTGAGCATGTGCTTGTTTAAAAATGAAATTTTGAAATACAAATTTTGATTTCACTGTACATTTATATGACAATTCATAAGAAAAGAACATACCCAAATTGCCCTATCTGATGACAATTAATTGATGGCCAACTGACGTCGAGACTATATCGCAACCGATTGCGAAGTTGTAGCAATAATCCTTCCAATAACTCCGTCCTACCCTTGCCATTTGATCGAACAGCTCAAACTTCTGTTTAAGCGCAAGAGCATTTCGTTGTGCTTCACGGAATCCATCGTACAGTAACGAGTTGATTCACAAGTGCGGCAGTGTTATTACGCTTGCGACTGTGATACTGTGAAGTACTATGAAGCCATGGCGCGTCTTACTTGCATCTATGAAGCTATTAGAAGACAGTAAAATGTTACCAAAATGACCTCGTGTCTATAACTGCTATTTTTCTTTTTCTTTTCCCTTTTTCTTATTACAAAGGGCCATTGTTTTAATACTGCCGATTACTACTACTGATAAACTCTCCCACAGTTGGGTCTTTATTTGGCTTGCCGGTTGCTTACGAGAATACCGTGACAATAATACCCCACTTAGTCCCTTAGAGCGGTAGACTTACCTATAGCTATTCGGTTTCGTCAAGTGCGTTTACTACGATAAACTTTCTTTATTTAGTGCGATCCTTTTAAATAATATGAAGTAATTGGCACAGAAAATTTCTATTTTCCCATCCTTAGCACTTCTGACACTACTCTAGTGTTTCTTTAGAAGTTATTTTCCGCACGTTTGCAACGTGCCAGACGATGACAATGTTTACAGCTTTACTAGATATATCAATGCTCTCTTTGTTCCAGTACAGTCTTACGAAGTAAATCTGTGCACTCCTCCCTGATTCCCCTAATGGAAAACGAAATACTTTAACGGCGCATATATTATTAAAATGAAAGGTTTAGGTATTCTTGCTTAACAAGTTATGTCACATATGATGGTTCTATTCCTGAAATCACCTCGGTTTGTATAATTATTTGAAATCTCTTGAAATCTCTTCCTATCAATTAAATTCGCATATATTTCCCCATATTGCAGGTTTTAAATAGGAAACTTATTTAATTTTGGTTAATGTTCAGTGTTGTATTTCTGGAAGTAAAACTGTTCTTGTGTACTACTGCATACATTAAAACTGTCAAATTGTTACGGGAAAAAGAACAAACAAACAAAACTATTCATTACAATGGATACGTTATGAAGTATAACGAATAAAAATATTCTGAGAAATACTAAACTTAATTAAGTCCTAAAAACGCAATAGGGTGGAACTTAAAGCAGCTAGTCGTAGAGAAAATGCAAACTGCAAGGAGAGACGAGTAGAATTCTTTAAATTGCTTATGTATTTCGAGTATTTTCTCTAAAATTAAGTCGGTAATAAGACATATTTTTAAAAATAAAGTTGCTTATTTTTTCATAGCTAATAACAGTTTTAAAAAGAAGATAATTGTACACAAGTAGCTTTCCTAGTCAAAAGTCATTACTAATCCCTTCCTATTCTATCATTAGACGCAAGAATCTTTAAATAAAGCATTCAGTTTGTTTAGATAAGCTTATTGCTTTCGTACAGCAAACAGTTTCAAACTCAAAAGAGCAGTTTTTTTTAAAAAAAAAACATTTCCTTACCAACATAAGATCAGAAAATTACCTGCACCGTTTTCATTTACCGTGGATAAGCAGCTCTTGCATCTTGCACCTCAAACAGAGACTTGTCATGCTAAAATAATGTGTGACATCATCACACCAAGGAATTACTTGTAAACAATCTTGAGTAACCAAAAATCGTATTGCAATTTCAAAGTAAGAAAGAACAGAGCGAGATTACATACTGCTATACATCTTTACCGTAGTCAGCAAGATTGCTCCTTTATGAACACTCCATTAATGGTGATGTCAAAATGTACAGAACTGAGTTAAGCTGATAAATTCTATGTAATTATTGTACCACTGGTAGAATAAAGTACTGATGTGTCATTACCAGAGAACGGACTTTAAGGTGTAAAAGTATTGTTGTAAAGAAAGGTTCTGAAAATTAATACAAAAGATCAAAAAGGTGCTAATAAAAAGCTTTTATTTAGATCCAAATCCGTTATATTAATCATGTAGCAAATTACATAAAATAACTAACATTTAGACGATTTCAACCAATTTGTTACACTGGATTACGCACAATAATTTTATGTTTCCGAATGTTAGTCACAACGCTTTGAGCTCAAGGAAATTTTCATATATGAATAAACTCCGCTCAACATCTAGTGAAACTAATAGAGTGTATTTTATAAATATATAAGGAGTTCAGTGGTAACTGCAAAGGCTTCTAGATCGTTCCTCAAACTGAACTCAAGTTTAGCTATGGCAAACCCGTCTGTCAAGTCTGTTTCTCACAGTTGACAACTTCTTCCACTATTCCATCTTCTCCATACCTTCTTATTCTAAACTCTGAATCACTTTAGGCAAGTACCTGTGGTCATGTACTGCGAAAATGTCCAACACTAAGTCTTTGCAGTCGAGAAAATGTTGGGCATGCTTGATGACTGTTGCGTGCGTTGAATCTAGAGCATTTATGAAGCATTTTATTTTTTCGAGGAAACAGCCACAGCTTCATACATGATTCATTCAATGACTACATTACTGTGCAGGGTTTGGTCTCTGAATCGATACATCTCAAAGAGCATGGTTTTCGCCCTTTCACAGATAATGGAAACGCCAGCACAATCAATATATATTTGCAGTAGTTTCATCTAACCGCATCTTTTATTTTCTAGAAAATATTTTCATAAAGTTGCTTTACGTAATTTATTCTCAAGGCTCATCCGGTATTGGCCTTTGCATGTACATGATTTGAATGCAGATTGTTGACCTTATAGACTAGAATTTGTGACTGAATCAATACCATAGTAAGATCTGCAGAGAACTGATTCGATGACTGCTGCTGTGAAGGCGAGTATCAAGGTATGTTGCTACTTATTGAGCGCAACGCGTGCTTGCCGTAATGGATGTGTTCGTTTATTCTGACTCTTTGGTGCTTCTCATCGATCGCATTATTTACATCGCATACGGCACATCGAAGAATTAGACTTCAATTTCGTTGAAATGTCTATTGAATTTTTCTGAAATTGCATACAATTTTGCCTTCTGAGTTTTTGGAATAACGAAGTACTCAGACTGCAACAACACAAACACATCAAGTAGAGCAACTAGACCCAGTCTACCGAAAGCCTGATATTCACTTGTCAAAAAGCATATCCTTCCGCGCTTTTGCTGGGGGAACGATATGACTGGACATGAGCAGCAATGGGGGAAGTAAGGCGTGTACTTGAAGCCCACTCTTATCTAATAATTTCACATTGAACAAAATTTCTTATTATCAGTGCAGCAGTTTCATACACAATTAATGTTATTATTGCTTGAAAATCTTTCTTACATGTTTTTATAGGCTGAAATGAGATATTTTGTGAACTATTTTCAAAGGAGAAGAAATATGACATTTGTGCTATGGTCAACAAATACGGTGCCTGTTTACATTGCACCTCATAGCAACTTTAAGCACTTCTAACTTTAAGAACTAGATTCTGGTGAATAGCTTTAATTGGAATTTGTGTTTTCTCTTGTAGGGTTTGCTACATGACTTGGAAATTATTGGGATTGCAAATTTTTAAGACACACTTTAATAGTTATTATTCTGCTCTGCAATATGAGAATAGTATTTTATATCCTATTCTCATTTGCTCAAGAAGAGTGAAAATAATTTATTTTTCAGCCAAATTTGTAATAAAACAGGAAAAAAAGTTTAAAAAAATGCTAAAGTATCAAACAAAAGTTGTAATTATACTAATCTCATAGAAATATATAAGAATATGCAACATTTTGCTTCATTTCAAATTCTAAAATACAAATCTCAAACGATCGGTGTCTACTAAAACAAATATCTTTCTGTAAAAGTGCTGTACCTAAAGATCCATTCCTTCGTCATTACCTCCAACTGATGAGATAGTGTTGAATTCATGCATGTTAAAAAAAGGTGTGCTCCTGTTTCTACCGATCTCAACATCGTTTATCTTATTAATGGGATAACAAAATACACTTTTGAATACTATTCCTTTTGTATTAACTTCGGTATCCATCCCCGGCTATAGTGTCAGGGAAATTCCAATGGACTAATAATAGAATTATTTAAGAAAAAAAAAACACGTTGAAACACATTGCACTAACAAAAAGGTATGCAGTTTCAAACCAAGAACTTCACATATATCTGCTAAACAAACCAGTTTGACAAGAACTCGCATTTCTCCTCTTACTGTAACTTGGTATGAAACTGCTCCTTAACTGGTTGATGAGTTATGGTTCACTTTTACCAGAGCAACTATCCTAAAGAAATGAGTGCAGTTGTAGAATAAGTAACAAAAATAGGAAGTACAGTTCTTCCAAAATGTGTTTTTTAAGTTTTATTTTGACATTGCATTTTAATTTTCTCTGACGGTAATAAGCTATTAATTTTAACCAATTAATTTTTTCTCCATATATCAACTTCAAATTATTTTATGACAACATAAAAGCAGTATCTACATGCATAATTCAATAACAAGCTCCTGCTCTTGAGAGAGGGCTTTTTAAAGAAAATTTGATTTGAAGACAACAAAGTTTCATTTTGAGATAGTGATCCCAAAAGCTCAATATTAGTTGGTTCTATATACAACAATGTATGCACGTCGCTTCCAAGTCGGTCCTAGAGGTGTAGTGGTAATCAAACTTACCTTCTAAACCCAAGATCGCGGGTTCAAACCCGGTCAGGATCGATGGATTTTTTCGGGTGTAAAAATTCTAAGTATGACTTCCTTCTGAAGGGAAGGGAAGTAAAACCGTGTTGTACATTTACGGCACGAAAAAGAACCTCAAGCCTGAAAGAAGAGGCCTCTGAGCAAAATTTGTCGGCCGTTTCACGCTTTGAATAGAATGGGATGCTGATGACCTGAGATGTTAAAGAGCGTCCGTAAATACATCAAATCTACAACAAATCGCTTCCAAGAACCATTTTCTATTAAGAACGTTCTGAAGATCATGTACTAAGTTCAAATCATAACTTCCCAAAAATCTTAATTTTGATGGAAACGTTTACTATTTATTATTAATTATAATCTTTTACAATGTACTATTATAGAGGAGCCTACCAAAGCACTTTTATTTTATTTTACAAGCTAAATTACTTAGGACAGAAATAATTGGGAATAATATAAGTTGGAGGGGCAGAATATAAGTGAAAACGTCAATGAAGGTTTGAAAGAATGCGTCACTCAGAAACTCTACATAAAAACCTCTAAGAAACTTCTCAAGAAATGTGTATCAAATGTTCTAATAGTACACACAATCTTCGTCTTTTCACGACTTGGACTAAAAGCTGCAGAGCTAATCTGAAACATATTTTTATCATGATAGCTTGTTCAGCAATATGGCGCGGTAAAACTTGTCCATAGACCCGTTTTCTTTGATGAACTCATCACGTCCAAGTTCAACCAAGTGCTTGCGGGGACTCTGGACTCTCTTACTTTGCAGTTTTTTTGTTGAGAAAAATAATTCATCATTCTTGAAACGATTACTTCAGGCGCCCATTTCCAAAAACGACTTCTATACTTTTTAGTTATTGAGAAATGTTTTTAAAAAATAATATTTCTAATATCTGAATTTCCAATGTTTTACAATGAACTTTAATATTAAAGTTAAGCAATTCACTTTCCCGATATTTAGAAATCAGAATTGTAAAAGTGCGGTTTTGGAAGTAAATTTAATAAAAGTCGTGTTTTGAAGCAAACTTTTTGATGTGTCGAGTTTTGGAACTATGTTTGAAATTTTGTGAAAAAAAATCAAGTGGCATTATTTATATAATATTTCAATTCATTGAAAAGCTATTAATCACCCAAAATATGCACCCATATATTTTATGAGTATAAGGTAAACAAATAAATAGGATTCTTAAATCACCTTCTTGTGGTTTACAATTGAGGATGTCTGGTGAGTTTTCTTTGTTACTTTCTTCATCCATAACACCGCCTTTGTAATATTTCGCCATTCTTCCCCATAGTGACATTTAGTTTTCTCAGTTTCCCGTGATCCAACTGGTAGTTGGACTTTATTAAACATGTTAGTATTTCTCTTTCTTTGTTGTTCCTATAAACACAAGTCACGTCTAAAATTTTGCTCTTCACGAAAAAGGACGCTGCATTTTCCTTTCTTAAATATATATATATTGTAAAGCTAAAGCTAAAATACGAAGTTCCATGACCACGGTATTTTGAAAGCAGACTAACCCACTTTTTTATCAACTCTAAATAAACAATCGACTGTCGACTTTTTCAAATCTATTATTGTAGTCTTCTGAGTTTATTTTCTCGCACTTTATTTATTTCTCATTCCTTCCAAAAATGTATCAGGAGAAGTGAAAGAATGGTCAAAAACTGGAAACACAATTTCTAGTTATTTAATTTGCTTTGGGGAATCAATATACAAGGATTATGAAACAATTTCAGTCATTATTCCGATCACTGCAATAATCGGTAAGCGGATAAATACGCTTAAGTATGTGAGGTGCTCAATTGTCTGGAAAATATGTAGCCTGGGTTCGGTAATTTTAATTCTGACAGTAATAACTTAAGATCAGCTCAATGTTTTCTTGCGTTCTATAAATGTCATCTTCCTTTTCATAAAGTCAAATGCCCTAAAACTTAGGCCTGGAACTTTTCCTTCCTTAAAAAAAAAAAGAATCCTTTCCCAATATATCATTTCATCTCATGTATCATCAGTGTCACCGTCTGTGGTGCCTCAGTAGTAAAAATGGGCGTTAAACGCTAATAAAAAAAAACTTCAGGAATATTGCATTCATGTGTGTCATCTTACCGAAGTTTTTTTTTTTTTTTTTTTTTTTTTTTTTTTGCACTCGCATAAACCCCTATTAAACTTGTCGGGTTTTTTTTTTTTTTTGAATGAATGAATGAATGGAAACGTCAGATTCTGTAAATAATATAAAGACATTTATGTTGAGTTTCGCATATAGTCATTTTTAAACTTAATTTTAAAACAAATATTGGGTTTGGACGTGTGGCACCTTTTATTCAAGTGTCCATAAAAGAAATATATGAATTAGCAAAATTTAATTTTCGAAAAGAATGTCATATGTCGGTTTCTGGAACTGTATACCTAACTTGGAAGTCTTCATTTCCAAATTCTAAATTAACAATAATGATCACCTGTTTCTTTTGCTCTTCAACATATTTTCATTTCTGTTAGAAAAACATTATTAGGTAAATTTTTGGAGCAATCAGTTGCTTAATGCAGTAAATTATACATTTCTTGGGATTTTAGTGACATTTATGCGTTACTGAAGACAAAATTGAGTAGATACATGATTGCAATAACAAATAGCACAAGATGTAGAGAAACAAATGTCATTTTATGTATTCAGCATGTTAGACATGATCTCTGTACACCTTGTCCAAGCATCTGGCAATAAAACACTGCTATATAAATTCAACAGCATAAGAAGTGTTAATCGTTTAATTACACGCGGTGTGAGAATGCTTGATGCGGAACAGTGCATTAGCTCTTCCTCAAGGGCAGGTGACAGAGAAGACATGAATACCGATGGCTTGCAGTTAAGTGATATGTCTTGTTACAGCCAACGAGAGTCGATGTCGAGTCCTGGACGCTCTTTTTCCCCACCTCTTGTCACAATGCCCGCATTATTATTCGTGCAACTTGCTTGTTGCTATGTAGGCCTTAGGGCACTAGGCAAGGGAAGTTTTCCCTTAGCTTAACCGAAAAGAGCTTTGTTATATAACTTTGAGAATAAATTCTGGAAATTAGAGGCTATAATTAAACTTTGCACAGTATTGCTTCTTTCCATTACCGATGAATAAATGGTAAAATTTAGTCATTTTCTTTTAAAAACACTTTTAATACGTGTCTGCATTTGCAAAAAATTTCCTTAGACATTGGTACAATTTAATCTTCAGCTGCGATCACGGGTAGAGGGGACATATGGATTAGGTAATTAACCGGATTTCTTATCTGTATCTCACTTTTGCACATAAACTCTCTTTTCCTATACAGAAAACAAGGACCTGCATAGCTGATATTATAACTCTCTTTGTTTTTATCCTAAGTTGTTTTCGAGTTAACATATCTTAAGAAACAGCTGCAGAACATAAAACAGAAACATATTTCGGTTATCTTGAGATAACATTTATGAACATTCATTCTTTCAAAGAATTTACTGCAGCAGCTCTGGTTTCATCTTCTGCCTTTTATACACAAGCTTATCCTGCAACAGTTAAAAATCAGTCTTTTGTCATGCATAGCACTCTGAAACTTTTGACTCTGAAATAAACATGTTTTATAAGATTTTTTTCCATATTTGTACTATTATTTTTATGTGATTATGTACAGTAGTGCAAGATATTCTTGGCAAATAGAGATGAAGTTAAGAGGATCGAATAAACATGCATGTTGACAGAAGAAATAAACCGATTCTTAGTTTCCGTGAAAGATTGACCATATTTCAGCAATAGCTAAGTAAAATTGGGGGTTGCAAGGAGTAGGGGCAACGATGCCTTTAGAGGTCAGTTCCGCGTTCCAAGACTTCAACACTTTTATATCTAAAATACAAGTCACTTTTAAAAAGAATCGATTTTTTATTTCATTTAAAATTGCAACTTATTTTTATAACTGCGTGCGTGTGTGTGTGTGTGTGTGTGTACATGTGCGTGTGTGGGGGGGGTTATATTGAAGAAAGAATAAGATTGCACTACATAGCATAAGATGAAAAAAGTTAAGTATAAGTTTAAGATTAATGCTGAAAGAAATGGATTGAGGATTCAATGCTAAAAACTTAATGAAAGCAAAAGCTAAAATGCAAATCAAGACATAGCCATTAAGGTGCCGTTTAACTTTAACTTTTAAGAAAATATAAAAAACAGACCGGCAAAAATCCTGTTAGTGTACTGTGCGCATTAAGAAAGTAAGCTCAGATGTGAGCGTCGGAAACCCTTGGCGATTCTTAATTGCTATCTGATGTCATTGAACGGTTAGCAGATGTTGCGGATGAAACGACCTTCATCATAGATTTATTCAATAGTCAATTGTGATTCAAGAGCTAGCAAACAGGTGTTGAGTGAGTATGAATCAGACTTCAGTTCCAGCAGCCTATAAAAACAAACCATTAACTTAAAGGTGTTGCCATCAAAATCCCACTGTGCTTATTCCCTATACCAGGTGCACCGTCTTTCATATGAAGGCAGATTTTCCTGCAGTGCATTAATCTAAACCGAAATAATATTCCTTGTTACACCTCAACGCCAGTCTTTTTTTTTTTTTTTTTTTCCTTTTTTCCTTTCTTTCTTTGCTCACTGGAAGAAAAAAAAAACTTGTACTGCAGAGTACAGAAAAGTCCCTGATACATGTGCTCGAGTCTTATATTTTACTCTTAGTTATATTTCAAATATATATTTTGAATAGACAGTAACGAAACTTATAGCACGGTCAACGAACTACAAGTAGCTCTCGAGATCTGCCTTTCCGGTTTTCAGAATCTAGATTGAACATATTTTAGTAAAATCGAACCACAGTTTGAGAAAAACGGGGAAAATATAATTAAAGTGAATTGCGGATTGCATTCTATAGTTCAAAAGCATAAAGAAATGGGATTCACATTGCAAAACATTTATTTCATGAAAAAATTGAAGAACATTTTTATGAAGTTGAGACATTCCTTGCAGCGTTCGGAAATGATTCGCAATATTAGTTTTGTATCTTATTTATTATATAACATGCACTTGGAATCTCTCAATACACTCCTCAATATCATCGTTGCCATTCCTGGTAATTTCATTATGGCATTGTTTGAGAGTACAATGTTACCACTTATGAATAGCCGCCTAAATTTCCTTGTTTTCGAATTTTTTACCTCGCAGCGAGTCCTTCGTGTTGTTGGATAAGGCATAATCAGAGGGAGCGAGATTCGGAGAATATGGTGGATGCGGCACAGCAATGAACCTCAGCATTGCCAACTTCGCGGTCGTAGTATTACTGGAGTGGGTTCGCACATTGTCATGTAAGAATACTCCTTTCTAATACTTCCCATTTCACTGTTGCTGAATCCTGCACCTAGTCAGTGTAAGGGTTTCCTAGTTAACCTTGCTGTTGTCAGTCCTTCCTTGAGGAAGTAAGTCCTTTAGCAGAGAGCCTGAAATGTCCCAAAAGGCGGTGTTACTGCTAGCCCTCAGATGAAGCAGCACGAAACTCCCTGGGTGTTTCCGTGGATTGATCATTTTTCTCTTCTAAGTAACTCGTCACCGGTTCTCCAAAAATTCCGGATCTTCATTATGCATTTCCAGTAACCGACGACTGACTTCAATTCTTTTGTCCTGTGCCTGTACCAAGTTCCGTGATATTCAATGTGAACACAACTTTTTCGAATTCAAATCGTCGTGAATAGTGGTGTGAAGGGTTGCGCAGCCGAGGCCTGTCTGACACTTCGGTTCATCAAAGGTTGTATGCCTACCAGCCATAATCAATTCAAACACAACTTCAATGTTTCTGCAATAAGGCGATGTGAGGGACGACCTGTGTGCAGAGTTCTTGCCGCAGACGAACCCATTGACCCATTTGTAAACGGTCTTATGTGCAGCAACTTCTTGACCACATGCAGTAATTAAATGTCTAAAAATTTCTCACTTTTGACGCCTTTCGTCCACAAATCACGCCAGTCCATCTTTGTCCACCATAGTCCCTTTCCATCTGGTCCATGTTTTTCTCCATTTAACAACAAATGAACGCTATCCTCTCGCTAAAAGCTATGCTTTACAGCCGTCAATTAGCATCTGCAATGCGTAGTAATATTAGTTCATCGCCCCACATATAGACACGCCCAAGGATTGCGCGGTATTTGAAAAAATACCACTATTTGAAATCATTTCCGAACCCCCTTATAAAACAAAGGAAACTCTAATTAATACTGTTATAAAAATGTATGTATTCGATATCCCAGAATAGAGTACTTTTTTGGAATAGGCAACACACATTACGTTGTAAGGGTTGGAAAAGCAGCACATGATTTAACAACTGTCAATACCTGAATATTAAGAACATGTTACAGATAGGCATATATATTTTTCTTAGAAAATTGTTCTTTGTTTCAGTATTATTGCATGAATACTTTAGCAACGCAAATTACAATAAATTCAACAGGTCAGAATCACTATGTTAAATAAATTATATTACATATACGTATATAAATAAAGGAGGGAAATGAACATTTATTAATAACTGTGCATCGATTGAATAGTAATTATGTAACGTATTTGGCAATAAAAATATAGCAGATAAAATTACAGGAAAGAAACGTACAAGAAGTAATTTTGCTCATAAACCCCAGCAAGATGCAACCAATATGTCATGTGTGCTTTGAAAGTACATGAGGATATAGTTTGAAAACTTTATGATGATTCTGGGTTACCGTGTCAAAATATTAGAATAAAATTATAACATTGCTTTCGAGCAGGGCAGGACTAGAGTGGTCCATAGAACATTTTAACTTAAAAACGGTCCCCGTTTGAATATAGTTTGAGAAACGCTGTACGAACAAATACATTAAACCATAAAATCTATTCCGGTCCCTCATAACTATAGTTATTTTCTTATACACTCGTTGAAATCTCCGTTTCTCTGTTATTTAATATCGTGGAGCAGCATTAGCACCAAAAGCCATCTCAGTACTGATGTATTAGAAAAATAACAAAGTTTAAGAATGAGAAATCCAGTTCATTTCCCGTGAATGGTGTTAACATATTTTAACAATATGCCAGAGGTTTGTAAACTCATTACTAAGATTCTAATGAGCATTCTGTGCAAGTTGATTTTACAAATTCATTTTAAAACATGGAAGAAAGACATTGTAGATGTCTTCCTTATAGCAGTATCTAGTTTTGATTTCTTTAAATCACAATTAAAGTATCTTTTAAATAGTTTCACTTCCTAAAGTGCGTTCTTTGTTTGATTTCACAGGCATTACAACTTCTGAGTGAAGATATTTTGTGAACTAAACATACACTCCTTAGAACATTATTTACTGTTCCATTATTTAAGTAGTCTTTTATAATTTTTCTTCGGTGCTAAATTCGTCATCGACTCAAATTACACATTCTTCTGAGGTGACTACCAGTGGAAATGCAGGAGATATAGTAATTTTTCGCAATATGAACTTCCTGCCCCTTCTGTTTGGGAGAACATCCGCCATAAAGTTTTTTAATAACTGCAGTCCTCATTGTCCTATGTACCTGCAGCCCACATCTGCACTGCGATCAGTCATATCGATCACGACGCCGGTTTGTGTCTCCAAGGCTGTTCCATCTGCACCGCTGGTCTTGCAGCATTCCGAGACTCGAGCCCCCTGGTCATATAAGGCAAACAATTCCATCATTCATTTCCTCTCCTCCCTGCTCTTCTCTGCTGCAAAACTTTATACCTGCACGGCACAGACTCTCTTACTTCTTATTGTATACTGCAACAGGTTGTCGTTACATAAGAATCATGACTTCCCTCATCCAGGACTCGAACCAAGGTAGCGTTTTTAAGCAGGAAGCTTGAATGTTGGATAAACAATTAGATTTATTAAAGCTCCGTACTCGTAGGCGTCTTATAATGTTCATTTTCAAAGAGGTTTCATTAAGATCTGCGATGCTTGTAAATTTTTTTCGCCTCATCTCTTTGTATTAGACATGACTGCTGATTATGTTTCCGTTTGATATAACTATTTTTCTTTTATTATTTAGCTTCTCCTTTCACTTTCCAAGACGTTTACTATTTTTAAACAGTTTTTTCTACATTCATTTTCATCTCAGCGAAAAAATTCGATATCCTGTAATTTATGCATTTCAAGTGGCAAGCTTACTTTAAAACATTTCTTATACCTTCAACTGGCTGTAAAGAACTTTATCAGGCTATCTGAAGTTTTTCATCTTCTTATAATATGTTTAAAATGTTCTGACTGACTGACCTACAAGTAATCACAAAACTAATATAATAATAAGCTACTGCTTTTTTTTCTCTTGCTTTCAAGGAGTAGATACCCAAAATACACCTGTTTTTAGTAACTCATCCTTTTAAGTCTACAATATGACAAACTTTCAAGTTTTGTTCTTTCTAATGCCTATTCATTATTAAATTTTATGTATTATAGCAAGTATTTCCAAGTGTTCTTTAATATCGGCTATTCCTTTGAATAGTCCATGCAGCCTTACAAACAATATATAGGGCTTTCGTTTCAAAACTTGCTAGTCTATTTAAAGTAACTTAATTTAAACAAATTTCGTGTGTTCAGGGTAAGTTTAAAAGCAATATTAATTACAGATTAGGCTTCATCCCCTCAACCTCATTCCCCCACTTTCAAATTTTGAAATACAGACCTGCCTTAAAGTACTTAAATTTGAAAACAGATTCAAATGTTATCTTATCTCTTGATTTCTATCTTTTCCTAGAAACCTAGATTTTTTGCTGCTGTTGTTTGGCTTTGAACAGAATAACAATTATGACGAAAACACAATTTTAATAGTACCCTAATATCCTGCGTTCAGTTTAAATAAGATATTGCGTCACTTCAAGACGTATGTTTACCAAGTCCTACCGAAGCCAGTAATAGATTACTGACGGGATATACTAAAAAAGCGAATTTAAATGCTTCTTTCGTGTATAAGTTTTGTAAAGGTTTCAGAAAATTTCAAAGGCAAAAACGATTCCAAATAGTTGAAACTGTGGCAAATTGGTCAGTAATTCAATCACCATTGAAATATATTGTAACAATACTGCTCCTCAACCAAAACTCCTGTGCGGTAGTAATTTTCAAGAATAAATTTATAGTGTTCTTTTGTATGCATTCATAACGCTCTTAAGAACTGTTTATAAAGGTTAATGAAGTTTGATTTCAGTAAAAATATGAATGGCATTTATTTATTTAAAGATGAAGATAACAAAACAAATTAATAAGTATCCGATGTCAAAAAAGGCATGGTGTAAATCGATTATCTATGTCTCGAGGGTTACTACATTTGAAATTAATCAGGTACAGCTGACTCATCCGTTTACACTCATTTCTTTCTTGCGGGTATACATCATTTTGAATCAACTTATTACCAAAGCACGTGTTTTTAAAATTGTTATTCAAAACACAATAGCAATTCAGATTGTCAGGGAATGATATAAAGCAACAGCTGAGATAGCAATTCAATTCCTTGTATAATTTAAGGCAGTGGTGCAATTTTTAAAGCCATGTTTGTGCTGCTGTAATTTTATTTCTGGTTCTGAATAAGTTTTCGAACAAAAGAGCGACAATGCTAACATTTTATAAAAAAATATCGTCAAAAATGTAATATTACAGTTTCATGTGGAAACTACAATAAAAATAATATATAATAGCTATAATTATGACAATAAATCCAAAATGTTTTAAATGTGAAATATGGATGGAAAGAAATTTTGCCAATGTTTCTAAATTAATCCTAAGAGAATATTAGACCCTGACGGGCGTTGTGTATATATTATACAGCTTTTTATAATTTTAATAATCTTCAAAAAAATAAGATTTTCTAAGAAGCTTCCTGTAAAAATATTGATAGAAGACAACCATAAAATACAATTTCAAGCACTTTAATTGTTATAAGATTAACAAACATCCTTAAAGTATTTGACCTAAATTTTTATGAATTCAATTTTATATCCCTAATGTATTTTTCTATATGTAGGAAAGAACTAGATTTAGGAATTCTAAAAACGGAAAAACAATTTCGCGTCATTCACTCTCATATTCCAAGAAATTGTGTGTGTGTGTGTGTGTGTGTGTGTGTGTGTGTGTGTGTGTGTGTGTGTGTATGTGTTGGAGTTGAAAGGCCATCACTATCGCATAAAATGTGCTTCTTGAAAACCAGCAGGCCAGGTTTCCATCCTAAATCATATTACTATTAACTTTAGAATGTTTATATTCTACGGATTAATTACTTGATACTAACCGCTAGGATTTTACAACCAAATTTGTTCAGTTTTTTCTTCTTTTTTTTTTTTTTTCTTTCTTTCTTACTCCCTATACTTCTGACTACCCAAAAGACAACAACGTTTTTTGGATAAAAATAAAACTAAAGAAGACAGCTATACCTGTCTAACCTTAATTAAATCCTTGAGTTAAAGTAATACTTTTATAAAACGCCGATGTTTCCAATAAAGAGAGCGTTTGTCGAAAAGTACGTGAACGTTCCTTTTAAACTTTTCCGCTTGTACATAGTTTGTCGTCTGAAAGTCTTTTTCTCTTCCAAGGAAGTTGGGACTGAATAACAAAAACAACCAAGAACAAGAAGATTGCAAACTCTTGGACAGAGGGTGGAGGAGGATAAAGAGACCCAGAGGAAGGGGAAGAAAAAAAAGCGAGGTCACGATATAATGGCGAAGAAAGGCCAACCTTCGCTCGAGTCAGTCGGACCCATCATAAAGCAAGCGATCCGGGAGGGGGGGGGGAGCATAGCAACAGTTTATTACAATGATTGTGAGGCTGACGTCCCTTCTGATTTACTGTCAACTGTATGTCGCCTCGGGTTTATATCGCATAGTTACCAACATGATAGAACCAGCCCATGTAGATACGTTGGCAAAACTTGCCCCTTGCTTGTCTCCAACAAATCCGTTTTCAGCCTGCTTTATATGAGGTCTTGAAAACCAGTAAAATCTTCCTGTTGTTTTTTGAGGCGTAAACACCCTAAAGCAATCTTCGGTGAAGAAATATTCTTCTTGTGTCTTGTACATGTGTCTTCTGCAAAGGTAGGATTTGATGATAAAAAGAGTCAACTTTGATTTTCACGCGCAGAAAAAAAGCCAGAGGCAGATAGAAGGGGAAAAAAGCATTTGGTTGATTTCTAGTTGACATCCAGCCCCAAAACGTGGGTGGAATGCAGAAATTCCTCCCTTCAGTCATAGCGACATCAGTCTTACTTAGACATACACGCAGTCCTAACAAGCGGAAGTGGGGATGAGGAAGTGGATCACCACGATGAGGGCTTCAGTTCCTTATTATTTTAGTAAGCACCTGTTTTAGTTAGTGTATTAACTTATAAGACAACGAGGAATAAATGTATGCTCATTTTGTGCAGTTTTTGGCTCATTCATTTACCCGGATCAATATTTCAAGTCCACTTTCCTAACCCCCCCCCCCTATCATCCTTTTTTGCTACCTGGACATGGCCTTGTTTTGAAAGCGTTCGTCTATTGGCTGAGACCTGCTGCTAACTTAATTGAAAGTACATGGCTATGCTACGTTTCGAGTAAAGCAAACACTTCTTTGCTTTCTACCTGTGAAGACGCAACCAAAAAGTTCCGGGTTTTGGGGATAATGTCTGGCCCTTTAATTACAACTTTCTAAGGAGCATCTTCACTGTATATACCCAGTGATCCAGGTATTTGAAGATAAGCAAAGATTGTTGCAACTGAAATGAGGATTTTTTAATAGTTAAGATTTTTTACTATAAATAGTTTTCCTTTTAAGATATTTGGTAACTATTTGGTAGTATTTCAATTGTATTAAAACGTGTGCTTTATATTGTTTCCGAGCAGTGATTATAATTATTGCATTCCTAATTAGTAAAACCGTGGAGGAATCCTGTAGTACAAATCGTCCTAAGTACTGGACAATTTCTTTTCACAAGTAAACTACGTTAGATTTATTCAATATATTAGAATTCTGCAAAACTATTAAAACATGTTTGTTCTATTCTGTTAAAAGACGAGCGTGTTAGTTCCATTTTTCACTTCTAACTCTCTAAAAGCAACCTGTTTTGCCATCGATCTTAAGAGAGGTAATAAAGAAATGGTACAATATATACACGGTGTTCATGAATCGCCGTATTTTCCCCCCCCCTACTTTCTATGTACAGATACTTTCATAGCAAGCATTAGTTGCATCTTACAGGGGTTTTATGGATATATAAGTTAGACATATACGTTTCTTTTTTAATTTTTCTGTACATTTACATTACCGAATAAACCACAAACAAATATCCTATCGATGCACAGTGATAAATATATGTTTATGTTTTCCTTTACTTATATGCCTGTTAGTGATTCCAAAAGACTGAATTTAGTGTCAGTTCACGTGACAAATGTGTGAAGTATCTATAGCATTTTCTCGGTAGTCTGGTACGGTTGTTAAACCAGCTGCTGCTTTTGAACCCTTAAGGCGTAATTTGGGTTACCTATACCGAAAAATTATAAGGCGATTCTAGGATGTCATACATTTAACTAAAACTATCTAAGCGGCCTACAACTACCCTCATTAATTAATTTTAAACCCATCAATCGTCATGACATATAGAAACTAATCAATAGCTAGCTACACCACGAATTTTCAAAAGTAATGTAATATTTCGGCGAAAATAACATTATTACAGTGCATTTGCTTTTAGTTGAAACATGGAAAGTAGAAAGTGATAGCACTATATTCCGCACGGCATTAGGCAATTCTTAACTGCTAATCTCAAAAACATAAAAAAAAAAAAAAAGTGTGCACCCTACGCACAATTTCTCTGGCGTGTAATTGCACAGGTTTTCCTCGTTTCCCAACACCTGCCTGCAACAATATGAAAGTCAGCGAAATATATTCACTGCCAAAAGGTGCAACTGGTCAAAAACGTATTCAAGAACAATTGCCACTGAAAGACCATGCAGTGCAAGATGACTGTGACAGTGCTTCTCAACTCCTTTGACCGCCATTAGCACACTCTTCTCCTAGACGGCTCAGGTAGCAGCAAAAATGGTCATATTTCAACTTAAACCAACAGCCTGCAACTGTCAATTTCATGGAAGTTTCCTCAATATGGACAATTTAAAATATGTTGAGTCAAACTGAAGCAAAATTTTATAAATGAAATAAATAAGCAGAAAATAAACCTAACCTAACCTAATAATTCGTTTCTTTATTTTGGAATAATTATTAATTCAATAATTAATTGGAAAGCAGATGATTGTTCAATATTTAACTGTCCATAATACATGCGTTATGGTTCGATATATTATTCAAGCATAATTATAGGATGCTTTATAAACATTGTTGTAATCTTCACTTCTGAGTTTCCATTTATTACTCTTAGCAAAAATTTGACAAATATTTTATCTAAGTAAACCACAAAAATGAGAGGGATAACTCTCTGCAATTTTAACATAAAATGCTGAATGAATGGGGGTGATCTGTGCTTGTGTTTTATTCAAATTATGATTCCTTTAGTTACGTAGAGTATTAACGAACAACACAATTATTTCAGGGATTGTAGGGGGGACTTGGGCAATCAATATAAGATGGGTAATCTATGGTATACGTGTTCAAATTACAAAGTTATGTGTTTTAGCTTCTAAAGAAACACTATGTCACCGACTAATGAAGAATCCATTCGAAACAATACCACACTGTAGGTATGATACTGTCGTCAAGTTCAAATAAATCACTGCTACCTATTCGAGTAATTATTATTATTATTATTATTATTATTATTATTATTATTATTATTATTATTACATGAATATACTTGTTATAACATAAAGAAAGAAATAATTAACATACCGCAGGACCCAAATTTATGGATTCACAATCTATCCCCTTATCCATTTAACCACGCAGTCAAGTGGATAAGTTTCCTCTAGACTAAGCCACGTAACACAATAAATCAGCTAACCCTTGTTTAGTGTTGTATTTTCATATAATTAATGCAAGACTTTAGAGATTTTTATAATACTAAATCTCGAAAATGCCGATAACGCGTTATTGAAAAATTGAGATTTCCTCGTTCATGAAGAAGGTTTGAAGACATTTTAAAGCAAAATTTTACCCCATTTGCTTTATCACTGATTTATCAGCACGTGGTTTCAAATTAATATCTATAACTTCACATATAAAATTGCCTGTGTCAGACTTCTCCACAGTCTCTGAAACTATTTATTTGTAGCTCGTTAATACCAGATATAGCCTTTTGTTAGATATCGAAATGATTACCTCACCAAAATTATAGCGCTCGCTATTCCTGTTTACCTTACATCATCTGCGCAGCTGGTGGGGTTTGTTTGATTGTTGATTTGGTTTAACAGCTCAGGTTATCAGCGTCCCATTCAATTCTGGACTTGAAACGGCCGATAAATTTTACTCAAAGGCCTCTTCTTTTGGGCTTGAGGTTCTTTTACATGCCGTCAATCTACGACACGGGGCCCATGGCTTTAATTCCTTTCAGAAGGAAACCATACTTAGGATTTTTACGCTCTAAATCACAAGTGGGAATTAGTCTACGATCTTGGGTCTACGAGGCAACTATGGTTACCACTAGACCAGGACCGACAATAGTATTGGGAACTTGAACTTATGAAATGATGAACTGAAGTGAAGAAGAAAGTCGTGTTTTTTATATATTTATTCATTCATTATTTGAAATGCTTCCTTTCCAAAGGGACAAACAACGGTTTGATTTGTTGTCAGGATAAACAGACAAATGTGTTATTATTTTCAACAATCGAGTAATTCGAATATAATTTCACTCAATGGATTCCTGGAGAGAAAGTTTCCACCTCGGCTGTTATACTCTTGAAGTTTTCTTAACTCTATTTTCCAGTTATGCTCAATATAAAACCATCCTCAATCCCGTTCTCTCAAATACCTGCACCCTCAGCAGTATGTCAACAAAGAAAACATTTTATGACATTAATTCGTCCTTCATTGCAGAAATGTTGTCATTTTCGTATATACAAATTAATGCTTGCATTGAACGACATCTCTTCTCTCGAGGCTTGCTATAATGTAACGAATCAACTAGTAATGTGCGTTGTATTTTCAACAGAGGAAGCAATTCATACTAAAGAGAACACATTCAAGCTTAAAAGTAATACTTTTTATAATGTTAATATGGAATAAACTTTCAGCTTTATGTCTGTGAAATCATATTTTCAATAATTACAAAATTAAGCATTAAAATATTTTGGACGATCAAATAGTTGGCCTTTAAATCAATACCTGTCATGCACTCTCCTCTTTTTTCGATCTGTTGCAGTATGACCAACCATGGATTTAAAAGGGGGTAAATTGAAAGACGGTTAATATAGCAAACGTGTTCCCGAAAATAAAACTGAAAACTGTATTATTGAGTTTGCAACTGTGATTATATTGCCCGTCTTCTCAAAGGTGCACTTTTTCAAACTATTTAGATGATAAATTTACTATTTTTAAAGTAATTCCACAAATATTCTTCCTATTGAGGTCAATTATCTGAACCTCATTCTATATTTTATCTTATTTACAAAAACTAAATTTGATCTTACAATGAAAAAAATGTGTTTAAATTCAATTTTCTGGAAAATTCCTGATTTGAGTGGCATAGGTTATGTTTGTGGATTAGTTGATAATTTTATAATAAAAATATATTTAGAAATGTAAAAATTCTTTCGAATGATTTATAAACTGCGTTTTGATGAAAATCTAAGTTTAAATACTTTGAGTATTAATAATTTAAAATTTTCGTAACAATGGAGAATACATTTCAATAGCTCTTACATAAAATGTGAAAGAAAATGTGAAAGCATATACTTTTTTAAATGAAAAAAATATCCATAAAGTATTTTATATCAGATATAAATAAATATAAATACTGACAACAAAAATACGAATAAAATAGCAATGAAATAATACTTTCGTTTTTGTAAATTTATTCTATCGTTCATTTGTTTGCAACAGATTCTCTCTGTCTGTGCAGAAATCCCGCTTTGACTGGATTTGTGTTAATAGTTGTTTCTATAAACAACAGAGAAAGTCTAGAAAGTATGTTTTCTTGCACCAACTAATGGTACAAAGCACCACTAATTCCTGGTTTTAAGATCCTAAAGCAGCAGAGGCAGCTCGTGACATAAAAAGTTGGTGCAGCCCTATCTCACATAAAAAGTTTTAATTTGAAAATAATATCTATAATAGAGTTTGAGTATAAAATGTATAATATGCAAAATTCTATCTACTCGTTGTTTTAGATTACGTTTTTACGTAACAAAAGGCTGATAAAAGTAAAAACTTTATGTTTTAACATAAAATATAACATATCGGAGGTAATGTAGCAGATGAATAATAGGAAAATCAACTTTTAAAAAAGCATATTGAGGTACTTATACAGGTTCATGATAATACTCATTTTATATAAATGCAATAAAAAACCGAAGTTACTAACAGTTTACCACACCAGTCGTTTCAATATTGCCGGAGCTAAATGCAATAGCAATTAATGTAATACCTTAACAATCCAAAATTTTGCATTTTTGAGGCTACAGACTATAAAACAAGTAGCTAAAACACTATACCAGTAAAATAAACATTTAAAAACTGTTGTAGCTAAACAAAGTCTCAAAAAAGTATATTTAGCAAGCCCACAATACCCGCTGGTTTGTTCTGCTTCTTAGTGGCGGAGCAGCTGATCAACGGCACACATTTCCTCTCGCTCTAGATTCTGCCCACTGTCCCATTCTTACTTTTGGCTGTACTTACTATCTCGGAATATAAAGCAAGCGTCCACCTTTGCCACAGCGGTTGCAAGTGGAGCCAAATTCATTCTGATGGAATTGGCTGTACCAGAGGATACGATACGAAGAGGACATTTACTTCTACAATCTGATTCAAAAAATATCTCCTTCTCAAACTGTTTATAGTGATAGAACTTTTAAAGACATTCTCTATGCTGAATTTCACCGTGCTTTTATAAAAGCAGTGAAACTATTGTTTTTCCTTCAATTTTCACAAAATAATCTGCACTGTATAATAATCACAGAATTTGGTTTACCCTTGCACTAACAACAACGAACAGCCCGCTCTGATTCGCTTACTTTGGCTCTTGGACGAAGATTTTACATTTATAACAATTATATCAATTTTTTAGAAAAAATGAGAGAACAGGAGTGACTAAATTGCCCACTGCCCAGATGGTAAAAGTCCCGCTAAACCATGGAGACTTAATTTTAATTGTCGCTTCATATCTGATTTCTCTATGTACTTTACTCAGTTCTCTGTTCACCAATATACTAAATATTGCCATTACTATATAATTACCTTTGTATTTTAGTTAAATTATTTAGATGAAACAATGCGTTAATTGTATCTAGGAGAAACCGCCCCTGGTATCAACTAGTCTGGGCAGCAATATAGCACATCGCGAACGATCTCAGTGTTAAAGCCGGATGCTGAAACGAAAGCCCTCAGCTGTATTTGGAAAGTATTACTTTCCTGGTCAAGTTCGTGTCTTCTTCCTTAGGAATGAGGGCTCTACTTGAAACTACTCGTTCCGCTATTGGCCTAGAGCTCTCATAATGATAGTCTATATATTTATGGGACCCAGATGTTTCTTACATCAACAACTGCTATATCTTGCTATTATTCTATTCCTGGTACTTTACTTCAGTTCGTTTCCGTGGTCTGAATTTTTGTTTTTGTCTCACAGTACAAATTCAATTATTGTTTGCATAGACATAGTTATTTTTCCTAAAGTAAATATGCAGATGTGAAATAGTAAGTCAGTTTTGCTTTTATTAAACCTTCAGATCTAAGGTATTAAATTATAATCGCTATCAGCCGTTTGCCAGTTTATTAGTTCATAAATATCTTAAATGTTTTTTATTTCAATTGGTGAGAATTAAAAGGAGTAAATGACATTTTAGATTAAGTGAGTTTTGTAAGTGGTTTCAAAAGTGGCTTAATCTATTGGTAATAAAAAAAACTATCTACAATGGATGTATAGGGGAACAAACCACAACCTCTTCTTTAGAGTTGGTAATTTGTTGAATGATGATTTCTTAAAATTGAAAAGAAATAAGTAAAATACATTCATTTGAAGAGTTATTTCAGGAAGCAACCCTAGTCACTTTTTTAATGAATTTTGAGCTAGTGATAGTTTTGTGGCCTCCTACTGCATACTGAAGAAAGGAACTCAATGTCATGATTTTCCATGCCAAAAGATGGGGAACGTTTCCTTTTCATTCATTTTAGAAAGATAACTGTGTCAGTGACTTGGGTACTTTTCTGCAGTATATTTTATCTTCGTTGCACTACAAGATCGTTAATGTTAATATACCTGCATTGTTTACTGGTATTGACTACTAATTTAGGACATTTATTATTGACATTATGATTGATATTATTGTTTACTCTTCTATTATTTCGTCATCGCTTAAAAAGGAAAAGAAATGGATACAAAATCCGGAAAAATATAAAAGAAAGGTCATAAAAAACAAAAAGGGTTCATAGATATGTAGACTATGGAGGGGCAATAAAGCAAGGAAAACAAATTAGATCGATTGCCTATATATAAACACCACCAGTGTAAAGAAGTTTTTTAGTTTTTTAGCAGCAAAACAATTGGTTGATGTAGGAACCGTTGCATTACATTTGAAAATTCTGTTCACTTGCATTTTTATGGCTTAATTATACCTTTTACTTTGTTCTGGTCATGAAACTTGCACTTTCAACGTCCAATTTTATAGTATAAAGGAACCTGTCAGCAGTTTTCAAACACTTTTGAAAGTGAAAAAGCTAAAATTTAGTTTTTAGAGCAAAGTTTTATTATGTAAATAATAAAAATGTTAATATACATATAAATGAATGTATATATAATCAAAAACTAGAGGGTTTGTTATTGTTTTTTGCACTCAAAACATACAGAAGGGACTCGACTCTCTTTCTGAAGTATGCTGTTCATTTCTTATTCTTATTGGTAGTGTATCTGTGCAGAATTATGCTTATTTATTATTGCGAAAGCTGTAATTTAAGTTTATGTTTGTAAAAATAAGTGATCTGAGATGCTATTTTATTGTTTTACAATTTAAAGTACGTAGGTCTAATATATTCGTTGTTTGTATATCATAATTATAAAAAGTCTTTATTCTTTATCAAAATCTTTAACAAAATGCTACATTATGACACTAGTAGCATAATATTGCCATAACAACAATAATAATTATATAATTGAATTCTTTTCATTGCTAAAAAAATTGTTATAACTGAATTATGTTACAATAATATTAAGGAAACAATATATGTTAAACTGAAAACAGATTTATTCATCTTCGTTTCAGAACACATGATTACTGAATAAATAAAAAGTCTCATATCCCTACATTTAATGCGAAAATATCTTACTAAATAACTTAATATTAGTAACAAATGAATGAGTGAAATTCGATAATACTAACCTGTTCTGAAATATACGTAAGCACAAAGGTTTCTGAAATATCCTTTTTTTAGTTTTTTAGTAATATATCCGCCGAATTCATTCTGTAAGTATTCTAAGCTTTTTCCGATATTAGTGTCAATTCGGTCTTTTAAGCTTGAGCTAAAATTTCTTGCGGTAAATCCATCTTCGCAAACAATAATAACAGACAAACGAACTAAATAATCTCCATTAATATAATGACTACCATAGCTAAAAGACATTGACTTCAAGGTAATTCGTTAGAAAACCTAAATTAATGTTAATTTTGATGAAGTTGAAAGCCACACAGTGTAGTTCGTTTCTTTTGTTAACGCAAACTTAGCTCGAAGATTATCAGAATAAAAAGTTAAAAAAGGAGATACGCTGCAATTTGCGCACGTGTTTGGAAATTAATGGAAAGCAAGTTATATTGGCCTACGTCGCCAGCTGAACTCAAGCCGCGCGGGGTCGGCTTCGCCGATCCATAAGTACCTCCCTCATTTTTGCTCATCAATTTGGTCAATAATAGCATATTGGCTCTATTTTATGAGTGCTAGCCTATGTTATAGAAATTGTTCAATATGTTGCCTTTGCAGTCACACATTTCTGACATCTTTAGTGAAAATTTACACCGCTCTGCTTCCGTGGTCTCTACAATTTCTCTACTTATATATATATTTTTTTCTTCTTTTTTCCACTGGTAGCGTTTCAATAAGAGGTTCACTGTAGTAATAAAATACTGGCGCACCAATGGCACGTAAAGCAGAAAAACGCTTACTTTCATGCAAAATGCAGTCACCAGTTAAGAAACTAACTGATATGACAGGTGAATGGAGTGATCTTGACCAGCGCGCAGAAACAGACGCAGACTGAAAATACGTTTTCATATAATTAATAAAAAATACAATATGCATAAATTCTTTGTAACTGCGATACAAATTATTTTTAAGTCTACACTTTACCTACTATGTACAACTTTGCTTTAAAAGAGATAATGCTTTGTTAAGCAGATGTGTGGGTATAATTTTTGCACCGGTTCATACTCGCGCAGTACTGCACAAAGCACTTGAAATATTGTGGAAGCTTGAGAAGAAGGAAGCATAATTCAGCGTTGTTTCGAAATATTTCGTATTGAGTCTTAAAAATAAGAAAGGCCAAGGAGGCCCCTGTATGGTTGATAATGACTAAATAATAAACACTGTTGGAGCCTATCCTCTAATATTCATGCTTCTGAATGAAGTCTGTATTTCATTGCTTTTAACAAATTGTTCGTTTTATTTTGACCTGCAATGAAAAGTGGATTGTCTATAACCTTAAACGATCAACTCAATGGTTTGATCGTGGTGAAGCTTCGAAACACTACTAAACCGAAATTACATCAGAGAAAGTTTAAGGCGACTGTTTTATGATCTATGGCTGGTTGAATCCACTACACCTTTGAACATCCTGCTATTTGGATAAGTAGGCACTGTCTAACACTTGCCAAAATGCATCAGAAGCGGCAAGAAAAACAGCTAGCATTCGTTATGACAACGCGCAGCTATTTATCTCAAAAAACACGCCAAAAGCACAATTGGGCTCATCAATGTTTTATCCAACCTTTCAGCGACTGACTACAACTTTTTCAAGTACCTGGACAGCTCGCTAAAGAACAAAGTTTTGTAGTCAAGCAGCCACTGAGATTTTGTAGATTTCAAGGTCTCCAGAAACTACAGTTTTCATCCAAATTGAATAAACACATTTACCGTTACTTGACTACTTGCTACATACATATGCTGTGATGTATCTTTTAATTTGGAATAGAATGGCCTTTTACTTCCATTTAAGTCTTAAAACCGCCATTTATTTATGTATTATCCCTCCAGATCAGATTTGTTAGCTTAATCCATATTCTTAACTCTTTACATTCTAAGACCTTTGGTCAAGTTAAAGCCCTGCAAAGTGTTATGCTGAACGGATGAACGTCTTTATTAAGCAGCTGATTCGTCTCGGCATGAAAAAAGCTTGAAGACCAACTACTAGGTTGACGGTGGCCGAGGTGTGGCGACGTCGTGAGTTTCTGTTGCGGACCTGCGGAATGCAAGTCGTGGCAGGACAGAGTGAGCGGAGGGAAGTTATTATTGATATCCTGGGAAGATTCCCCGCGCTGGAATGTGATAATATTGGTTATTAATACACAATAGCGAACGTAGAGGAGGGGGTATCCCGCTAGCGGGTGTGTTGCGGTGTTTCTGCATGTTACATGAGGGAGGGCAATAAAACGCACCGCTAGCAGCATGTGGAGAGAGGAGAAGGACTGAGGATAATAACGTGCTTCACTCACACACCCAGCACGTCTATCTATAGCCAAAACTTTGAATCCACTGATTATGTATGCGTCGTCTAGAAATTCTTTTGCAAACAATGTCTCTCTGAGTTTTGAAAGCAGAGCTTGAGCCAAGTGTGACAGCAGTAGAAACATGCACATTCCAATGCTGGGAGTTTTCCGAAATAGTCTCTAAAGAAAATGTTTATTTGTAGTTCTTTTGAACTTTGAACACCAATTGTGAGTTATGGCATAAGTACACACTGAGTTTCATCAGCTACTAAAACAACCGAAGGTCAGTTCTGGATCTTAATGGGTCAAAAGAACAACTTTGTGTGTGACATAATTGAAAAACGTTTCCATGCTGCTTATCCAGAAAGCAGACCATTAAAAAACAACTTTATTGTCAAAATGTTTTATTTCCATCGAATTCGACATTGCCTTGAAGTACTACTTCATCTTCGAGGAAACCGACACTGGTTGCAGGGTTTGTTAAGGCACGGACTCATGAGAGGGATTTCTCCCAGAACCGTCCTCTCTGATTGGGATTTTTTCCACGTTTTCTTCAGTCCTCATCAATAGCTAATGCCGGGAAGGTGCCCTAAATCCGGAACACTTGGTTCCTTTGTCAATTTTTCATTCATCATCAATGTTCACCGCCTGGGATGCCTCAGTGGAGAAAATGGACGTTAAGCACTATTAACAATTAGTCAAGGAGACACTGGCCGTGTAGAACATTTTCTAAATGCAGGATGTTGACCTCTTCGCTGATATCAAGCACATTTTCATGTCCCCCTCTAAAATGCTCAGCCATCTCCTTGCTATTATATTAGAAAAGGAAATTTCAACATATACTTTAAAAGTTGGCGAAAAAATATGTTTTTGGTTTCATTTTTTTGTACAAAAAAGATAAAAAGCGCACTTCATATGAAACAGTCACTTAATTTCCTTGACTTGTTAAACACATAGAATAATGGGTCAATATAATCTGTTTGTTTCTAAATTGGATTTATGACTTGTCATAATAATTTATTAAGCCTGGCTAATAGCTTCAGAGGAGTAACCAAATTCTTAACAGAAGCCCTCGGTTAGAAAAACTTCATCACTAGCGAGATGAGAGTTATACCAGTACAATTGTCAAGTTATTTGTTCGTATATTTATTTGTTGTAATTTGCATATGCTTTGCCTTGCTCATAATAAGCACACAATGAATTTATATCGCACCACAATATATTATTTTCTTGTATTTCATTTCCTCAATTTTTCTCTTATGTTGCAGGTAATACATTTCACACCAAATGCAGTAACGTCTAAATGCAGTGCTTCATGGTGTTCGTAAGTAAAAGAATTAGGATAGTACGGCTGAGATATTGCATTTTGTTCGTCGTGATAAATATTTGGTCAAAATTCATTGACATTCATTCCCGAATGTGCTTAAATTATTTTCTGTAGTCTTTCTATATAGTCCAGAAATATCTATTGTCCATTGGTTCTATGTATCCACACTGACAGATGTTCAGTGCGGTTTCCTGAAATTTTCTGTTTCTTTTCATTCACCATTGCGTAAACAAAGCTCCAGGCGTTGCTAGGAGCAATGGAAAAGAGAGAAAAAATTGCATCTGAAAGCTTTAGTGTTATTTATTTGTTATGGTTTATGGGCAAGCGGGTTAAAATAAATTAGCAAGTTTCCTTGAATAATGTTTGCACGTCTTGAACAACCAGATCCTCTTGCCCATCCCCTAGACCACAGAGAATTTAGTAAGACACATTGAAATTATTCAAACATAAATGTTTTGTACTGATACGTAATATATAATTAACTACAAGTAAACTAAACTGCTAAATGTTTCAAGATATGAACAAAATATGCGACTAATAAGACTTTGAGAGAGACCTTAAATACAAATTCTTGCTACTAAGGTGGGTTTCAATAAAGTTAAAGAAAATGTATTATACCTTTAAAATATTTCAAAAAATTCAAAGTTGCAAATAATATTGTATTAAAATTTTGAGAATGGTAACATAAAGTAATGAACCACAATGAAAAGAATTTCATTCAGTTTTTTAAACTAAAAAGTTTAAATTTGGTTGAACATTCCAAAATGTTCATAGTGTCACTGAAAAAATCTCAAAGCTTAGCTAGTGATTTGGATACCAATGAATATTAAGTTAAGATAAACTGTTTTGTAATAGTCTTGGTCGTACTTTATAATAACTTTGGGGCGGGAGGTGAAATCTTATTTGTTACAGTATACATGCTTTATTTGTATCTGCAAATTATACTGACCTAAATGTTGACTTCAATGATTCACTGCTCGAACGCTGTCGTTAATTCATAGATTGATCATTTAGCTGACAATTCCAACAGGAGATTAAATACACATTTCTCTTCTACTTAGAAACGTTGCTGACATTTCTCTTATCACCGGATGTCCTCAGTTAACTTCATCATATTAAAAACACATATCTATGACATTATGCCATTTAAGAAAGGGTATTATTTTTTTTTAATAAGGTGTATGAAACACAATGCTGCAACTTACCAAAAATCATTTGGGCGCAGTCATTTATTCCTGGAAGGAAAAATGAGCGAATTAGTTGCGAAAACATCAAAAATATAATTTTAATCTCTCAGTTAACTTCAATTTCCTGAAATTTTGGATGTTTACATAACTGATATCAAATGAAAATTGCTTATTAAAAATCTGCCTGTTAATTTTTACATTGATTCCCGTAAGAATCAAGTTGAGCTAGAATTTTAATTAATGATTACAGATTGCTTTATATGTTATCTCTGATAAAATATAGAAATCTGTTAGCTCCATTAAAACATTGATAACAAAAAAAAATTAACAAAACTACATGATGCAATATAAAATATATGTAATATAATAATAAATGCAAAACATTTTATAACGATTAAATAACTCGTCAAGTTGAAAATGATTATTTTTTACCGCTCACAGAATTACATCTCATGCAGTTATGGAGTTTGCTAATAAAAGGACAAAAAAAGTACCAACTTTTTACTCGTTATTTGTTATTGATCATACAAAACCTAAAGTAGTGTTTAGTTTACATGCTTCGGACAGATGGTCTTAGATGATGGTTATTATTCTCTACTATTTTTTTCGCTTTTACTGTTTTAACGACAACGATTCCATAAGAAGTCGTGGTAAGTACATAACCATCTAAGGTGTTGCCTCCGGTATAACAGATCAGTCCGGATCTCCCAGACGTTAAGCCCTTAACCAAGTCGTTTAATTTCTGTTGCCTTAAGACTTTGCTTTTAAGTTTTGCGTTACAATATTTCATGTCTTCTAAATCTTTTCAACTGTGACACTGTAACCGAGTTATAAAAACACAGAGATTGTGCCAACGGTTTTAGAGAAATATTTGTCTTTTTACACATTCTTGATATTAGCTATATTTATTGCAATTAAAATGCAAATAATTTCAATAACCCCCAATTGGAAAGTAATAATTTTAGTCTTAATGAGCACTTTTTAAACTTTTTAATATGAAATATAAAAAAATGTCATTCAATAAATAAAAGATACCAACATTTTCCATATCTACAATTTCTATACCACAGTGTTTATCTGTCTAAGGCTGTCATCCTCTTAAGGGGACTTATGTCCTTTATGGACCCCGGTTCTCAATTACCTTTTGGCATTTATGGTTTTCTGACGCAGGTATTGCAATCCTTCAGTGTTCAGCGGTTGCATGTATGTATATGCATATAGAGTAAGTATAAAAAATTAAATTATTTCTACAGAGTAATCCAAATAATTAACAAAAACAAAATATTTAGTTACAGAGTGTTCAAAAAGTCAATGGCAAAAGTTCTAAAAGCAGTAAATGTAATTCGTGTTTTAACTTATTGTCGTAATACATTAAAGCAAAACGCGACATGCTGTCCTCCCAAATCGCATCATACTTGTCGCATTTCGACAATCACCCTCCCCAAAAGGGATTGTTTATCTCTTCTATTGTCTTTTAAATTTTGGATTTCGATTTTTGCACATTCTTCAGAATAAAAATTAAACACTAAACCCGACATACAAATTATTCGAGTTTATAATAATTGTATATACAGCATTAATTAATGTACATACAGGATTAATTAAAGTACTCGTAGGTGAGTTCTGCATAGTTAAACAAACAAAATAAAAAGAAGTATAAACAAATGCCTGGAATTGTATGAATTATGAGCTTTCTGAATTTTATGCGAAGTACTTTCTTATAATTTGTTCGTCTATTCAAATATAAATAATAAAAATCAATGCAATAGGATGATGGTCATAAGCTGCTAAAGAACTCTAGTCAATTTTTCGTGTTTAAATCGTGTTTTGTTGCAGAAGAACTTTATATAGACTCGCTGTTAGTTTACTTTGCGTATTATATTATCTCATAGGTGGACATGTTCTGCCGTAACAACTCACAGGCAATATTTGTTGTGAGTTTATAGTTATACTATTCTTAAACTTCTAAATAGTCTGTCTTTGGCGATTAAAAAAAAAATATGTGCTATATTTCCAGTATGCTACTGGAGGTATCCAATTTGTCATAAATGATATTTCCGACTCATCTGAATATATTTTCAGAAGTTATTGAATTCCAATATGTTAAACTCATCTGCTTCGATCTTCTCGTTGCATAATTTGTCCCTCCTTTCAAATGATGTCACCTTACTTCCTATGGATACTATTGCATTTACAAGTAAACCTCCCCAATGAATCTCCCTTTGTCTTTGTCTGTATTAGTCTGTTTTCAATTGCTAACTTACTACGAAAACTGATTAACAAACACCATCTTTTCTGCAACGAAAGTTACCACCTTATACTTGATTATTGCTATTGTTATTATTATTATTATTATTATTATTATTATTATTATTATTATTATTATTATTTGTGAGATTTGTTTAAGCGCGCTCTTTAGCCTTTTTGTTCAGGGCGTGAAACAGCTGATGAATTTTTGCTCGGAGGCTTCTTCTTTCAGTCTTTACGTGTCGTTAATCTACAACATGGGACCTTCCGAAGGAAGACTTTTACGTCTCAAATAAGCCATCACCCTGGCACGGTTTGAAACGGCGCCTTGGGTCTACGAGGCAAATTTGATTGCCATTGGTCTACCAGAATCGATTATACTCTTGCTATGACAGTTACCTCTGAACACGTCACATTATCTTATAAAGGAACTTTACAAATATGTAACTAAAATTAAAAGGCGCATTTGAGCGTTGGTGAAACATCCCAATTAGTTTTGAATTTGAAAAAATAAGTTCATTCACATTTCAATGTATTGATTTACATTTTTTATTACGTGCATTATTTCCGTCAGGGTCCCTCTTGCTTGCTTCGACGATTATTCTTGTCTTGAAGATCGGCGTGTAATGCAGGAAGCAGAAACTGGAAATATGCTAAGAAATATTGCGTGGAAGATGTCAAGACCATTTGTACAAGCCGTAAGGACGATATTATATCTTTGGGCTGACCCGAGGTTCGTATTAGCAATTAGCAAGATTTATACTGGAGTGTTGTTGCGTGCCATTACTCAAATACACAAATAAGTGGCTGGAGGGTGACAAAAAAGTAATGGCGGTGGTCTGGAGGTGTAACTCGTAGCCCGCTCCAGTCTTGTCTCCCTCGCGTGATCTCCAACTGCGGTCACCAGGATCTGATCGTCTTCCCGGAGTTATCTCTCAAAATGTGAAATCACATAAGTTTAATCACTTTCTGCGGTCTGACGTGCGGTCTAGTGTTACAGTGTTCACACGACACTTAATCATGGAAACCCGTGAGAATGCTAAACACATATGTGTTCACAGTTACCTTCTCAATTCAACTATGAAATATCCATTTCAATGCTCGAACTTGAAAAGAAAGAAGAAATAAATATTAGCCTCCTGAAGGCTCAGGTTGAAAAAAAAAAATCTCTCTGCCACATGCACGCACGCCAACATATGACAAATCCATGAACTCACTTTAACTTGTTATCTTCATAATGCTGTATCGTGTATAAGACAAACGTGAAACATTTGTTTGTGTTAACCAAAGTTAAAGCAGTAGTTAAAGTACTGTAGTTAATGAACTCTTGCCAAAATGAATGTTTTTAAAAATGAAAAACCTCTTTGTAAAATATTAAATTGAGTGGTCATGTGGTAGTACATTCAACTTCTTAATCCAGTCTTTGCTTATCAGGTATTGACTCTTCAATCCAAAGATTTCTGTGAATGCAAAGGATAGATACAACTTTCCAAGTTGAGATAAATAAATTCATTGAAGAATCTCAACATTTACATGCTCAATTGTTACAAATATTCAGAGCAATAAAAAGGTGAATTACACATCGAAGTTCATTAAGTAGCTCTCCAATTCATTTGGAACCTCATAAACAGCACAAATGGTGAAAGAGTTTTCAGCAAATATAATACAGTTGTTTGTGATAGGAGACAAAGTCTGAACAATATGCAAATCTAACATACATTTTTAAGTTTTTGTAACTTGTCTATTGCATATGAGGAGAAAATAAAGTACATTATTATTATTATTATTATTATTATTATTATTATTATACTTGAATTTGATATTGTTTCATAAATCTTAGCATAATTATTCGATAAAACTGGAATTAATTATGTATAATGTAAAACATTTGTTATATTAAATTGAAATATTGTGCCTCTATCACAGTATATTTTAAAAAATTACGCTTAAATTAACGTAGTACATTTATTGTCATTATAAAAATGTATAAAAGATCCAGAATGCTAGATAATTACATATATAATTTAAAAGCGTTAAAAACCACCATTTCTAACGACAGTATATTGTATTTTGTGCACATATTGTTCCATAAAGAAATGTATGTAGGAAACATTATTCATCCAAAGCCACCTTAAACATTGAGATTACTGGATTTTAAGAGAAACAAGGGAAAAAACCATGAAGATCGGTTTCTTTGACCAACTCAGAAAGCATAATTCCATAAGTGACATATCTGAAAGAATCGACGATTTCAGAAACTACTGGGTATACCTTTCACATCGTACGTCACGATTCGGATATGAAAAATAATTACTTGCTAGTTTGAACTTGAACACTAACATGAAATATCTAAAGAGTGACAAATCCAAACTCAATCCACAAAGAAAGAATAGAGTAATCATATTAATGGAAAAAACTAGATCTCGTATTTAAAATTACATAAATACGGAATAATTATGATAAACCATGTTAAAACTATGGCGAGAGTGCCTTAAAATTCATCACCTTCAAAAAGAATTTGATACATCCCCAAAGGTGTGTGCACTTCTTATAATTGTAAGACAATGTAAGTCATTGATTGAATTAATATAACTGGTGTTGAGTTAATTACCACTTCATATATTCACCCTCAGATTCCGCCTGTGGTGCTTCAGTAGTAAAAACGGGCGTTAAACACCGTTGAAAAAATACCCCTTAGATTATCAGTCATTTTTTAAATTATAGCAAATTTTTGAAAGGTTATCGATAGTAAAGCTCATATTGTGCTTTATCTTTTCGAAAATTATACTTTATTATTGTTATTATTAATCCATATATTTATAAACAATATTAATAATTATAAATATAATTAAACGTTTCTTTCATACAGTTAAATATTTTTACATGCAACACAAAACATTTGCACCATTTGAAAAAAAAACAAAAACACTTAATGGCAGAAGAAGATAGAAATGAGTTGCATTAATTCCAAAACCTACATGAGTTTTAAAAGTCCGTCCAAAATTCGTTTTAACTGCAAATTGAGATTGAAGGGCTGTATTTTCCTCCAGTCGCTTTAAATTTGTTTTAGCAGAGTTACCTTTATCATCTACAAGCCATATCCAACATTTATTGCATTTAAAATGATACTGTGATACTTTCCTGCCTTTTGCCATGTGGTCCAACGAACTGTAGGTAGAACAATTATTCCTACTTCTTTCAAGCTTAAAGCAGTCTTAATAGCTGCAATTAATCCATTAGCAATTCTCAGTCAAAATCTAATCTCTTCAGCAAAAATGTCCACCAGGTAAAATGTAAACGCCAACTTACTCTAGCCGGCAGAAAGAATGTATGATGTACTGTTTCATATTAAAGCAACAATATTCTCGAGTATTATATTCACAATGTTGAAATATTCTGATGTTACAACACAGGGATTTTGGGTCACATCGCCCTATGGGACAGTAACACCATTCACTAACTTATCATTCTTTATTTTGTTATATCTTCAACCATTTTGTCTTTGAATTTTTTGGAGTTCTTCACTAAACTGCGTTTCTCTTTAACTTTTCTCCCCATATAAATAGGGAGAGCCGCATTTCCTTTCCCTGGTTGGCTAAAGCTGCTCGCGCTGTGTGTTTCTTGTTGAGTATGTGACAGAACTTAACAGTTACCGGGTTATGTAGCTTCGTAGACCCAAGATCGCGGGTTCAACCCCGGCCAGGTTCGGTGGATATTTTTCGTGCGTAAAAATCTTAAGTATGACTTTTTTCGGAAGAGAAGTAAAGCCGTGGACCCCATGTCATAAATTTACAGCATAAATTTAAGCCCGAAAGGAGAGGCCTCTAAGCAAAATCAATCGAAATTGCTCATTCAATTTCACGCCATGAATTGAATGGGGCGCTAATGACCTGAGAGGTTAAAGAGCGTCAGTAAATAAACTTAAAAATAAAAGGTATCATGCAAGAAACATGTATTTTTTGCTTTAAAAATTGCTTTTGGATAATTTTTTGCTTTAAATAACAAACTAATTGGCAAAAAAAAAAAAAAAGTTCTATACCCATCAGCCAATGAGGGATGATAGAGCACCTAGTTCTATAAGGTAAAGAATAAGACAATGCAGGTATCCTCTCTGAGGGACCTCACCTGAAACTGCCTTCATGTATATGAATGTTGATGAAATTACTAGTTTCAGCAGAAAGGAATCCCACAGAAATATTTTTTTTTCCCCCATAATTGCTTGGGAATCTTCCATACCTTACTATACTTAGGTATGTTACCGGTATTGGGTTCAGGACCACCTGAAGTTTAAATTTGTCCACTGTTATGCTTTCACGATCAGTGCTTAAAATGTCCACTTTACCAATGCACCCCTTTTCAAAAATGGTACAATATGAATGCAAAGCACAGGGTGCGGCAGAACAATAAACAGGTTTGAATTATAAGTTATTTTGAATCTGGCGGTTTTTTGTTGCAAATAGGTGGCAGGACTGTAGAATCAACCTTGGAAATGAGTTCTCCAGTTGGTATTTTCTCTCCAATGTGTTAATCTTGGAGCGTTGGAAAGGGAGGAAGCGTCTTTGTGCTGTAACTTGGTACATCAGAATCAGTTCCATCCATCACAGAAGCCCCAATGCGAAGTGGGAATCGACGTGATGTACCGCCTAAGGATGCTATTCAATGTTGGGTGCAACAATGGAATCAAGAAGATAGGGTGAAAACAAATCACCGCCTGGCAACCTCGTTTTGTGCGCACAGAAAAAAGATTGCGCTTTTACAGGCGTCAATGCAAGGCGTCCACGCCGGTCGGCAAGGAAGCAGCTATTGCTTTACGCATATCGGATCGAAGCGTGAGGCGAATCTTATATGCAGACTTGAAATTTCACCCTACAAGACTCAAGTTGTGCAATATCTCTCAGATCACGATTTCTGTCATCGCATAATAAATTGATTACTGAATATCCGACATGGGTAAACAATCTTGCGATGAGTGACGAAGCATGGCTACATTCAGTGGAAATATGAATAAGCAGACGATGCGCTATTGGTCTCTCAACAATTCCTACAAACTCCATCAGCGTCCACTTCACGATCCAAATGAGACATTATGGTGCGCTGTAATGACCACCAAAATAATAGGGCCGTTTTTCTGTAGGAATAAACATGGAGAAACGTATACTGCAAATTCTGTGCGCTACAGAAACATGATTCAAACTTTTCTTCTGTCTGAAATTCAAGATACTGATGGTCTGTGGTTCCAGCAAGATGGGGCAACTACGCAGACTACGGTAATTAGCACGACAACACTACGGAGCCTGTTTCCAGGGCATTTAATTTCACGATTCGGAGACGTGACATGGCCGGTTCGTCGTCCAGACCTGACTGAACTAGATTACTTCTTGCAGGGCTATCTTAAGTACAAAGTGTTCGAGATCAGACCAACAAATGTGGAAAATATAAGGAATCGAAACCGAGAGGAGATAAACGGAATACACCCAGATACGATACGAAAAGTTATGAGCCGTTTCCATTTCTAATACAACAGCCCATTGAAAAATCTAAAGGACAGTATATTCAAAAAATGTAAAAGGATCTCCAATCTCCAAGAACTGTACTTTAAGGCAATATAATAAAAAATTATATAATTATTAGGAATTGGATTATTTTTCACCGTAAAACCGGCTTATTGTTTATGCTGCATCCTGTACATAAACGCTTCACCTTTTCAACAAGATAGCAATTTGTGAAGAACTTGCAAACAATTACCAGTGTTTTCGCATGCTTTCAATAGATATGAACCTATGTGATTCAGAGTGTAAATTAACATAAACCAATATAACTTTACACACTGTAACTTGATATGAATTTTCCTATTTTTCGCAGAACAGCAATTTAATTGGTGATTTTATTTCTATTGTTGAAACGCTTAATAGTCAGGTTTGTTATTGTTAATATAAATGTGTATAATTTTTATTCTTTGTTATATAAAATTATAATATTTAGGGCTAATAATTAATTTTTCAAATGTATACTTTGTTATGATTGATAAATTTGCTTTTTCTACATCCCAAATTAACCAGAATCACATTCAAGATACAAAGCACATGTCTAAAATGCTTTGTGCTTTAGGATTGGATTAGTTATGTGTCTAGGTAATTGTGCTACAAATGTTTGGCTAACCGCCAATTACAAAATACGCCAACTCTCATCTTGTCTAGTAGAAATAGTGACGCCAAGAAACCAAAGAGGATCGCATATGCCACCCCCACGTGTTGCGGTGCCCCAATGAATTTATTGATTGCCTACTTCCATTTTAATCTTCGGCAACAAAAACTACTGATTGAAAGTATGTTGGAGGCAAATAATAATGAATAATGTGGTAATGGAAGGCCGATTATGAGCGCCGTGTATGTATATATATGAACAGTGCGCAGCTTTTTGCTGGGGAGAGAAACACAAGAAATCGGGCGACCACACCTAGTAATTCCTCGCAGATTACTTCCGCTCTCGATATGGCGTTTAATAATCGATATACGTCGACTATCTCGATTTAACATCCACGTGGAGCCTGCTTACAATTACAAAACTATAGCCCCCAGCCATTATTTTTCGTTAATGATCGTGTATGTGTATGTGTGTGCAGGCGCGGGCTCCTCATTGATGAGAGCGAGGACTCATGTAATTAAATACCCTCCTTGCCCCTCATAGGAAGTGTACCGTGATCACATACCCGCCAGTGTTTGTTTGTAGCTGTCTCCCATTGAGTATACTGTATCCAATCAGCAGTGTGGGGGAAGGGGAGAAAATTGGCATCACCGCGCGGTGATAAAGAAACAAAGAGCTCGACCTAATTAGAATTTATTTATTCTTGTTCAGACATTTTTTTTTTAATCTTGTAAGCTCTTTTGTGATCCATTTTGTTATTAACACTGAACTGCTATTAAAGTGAGAGTATTTCTTGGTAAATGTGGGGCGTGGCTCGCAAAGAGAAGTGGCAGAGGAGTTGGCTGCACGTTCTATGTATAGACATAAAACACGCGCGTAATGTATGGCCAGCTGTCCTAATCCATTGACTCAATGACACACAATGAGACTGGAAATTTAAACACAGATATTCAGCGGCTGTGGAATGGGTGATGATGAACATGTAAAGGTAAACATACACCTCGTTCGGTACTAGTAAGGGATAAGTGATCACACTCCCAATAGAATTTATATAAAAGCAAGTTCTCTAAGCAGCAAATAATATAACGGGCATTGAGTTGCTGATGCTGAGCTGCTGATTCAGCTCTATCCATATCTACAGTAAGTCAACAAGGACCTAGATGTGCATCAGAAGAAATCTGGCAACTCCAAAGTTGGTTGGAGTCTGTCAAAATCGCTTTTGGCTACTGCTACAGAAACTCTACTGATAAAAACTGATCTGCAATTGATGGTTCTTCCATTATTTAAGGACGCTCTTTGACATCTCAGGTTATAACCGTCCCATCCAATTCAGGACTTGAAACAGCCGAAAAACATTGCTCAGAGATCTCTTCTTTCAGCCTTGAGGTTCTTTTACGTGCCGTAAATCTTGGACGACTTTAATCCCTTCCTCAGGAAACTATACTTACGATTTTATGCAGGAAAAAAAAAAAAAACACCGACCTTGGCGGCGATTGAACCTGAGATCTTGGGTCTACGAGGCAGTATGATTACCATTAGATTGTTCCCTCGTGCTTCCCTTTATCAGCATATTTTGTGGTAGAAAGTTTCATCATCTCGAAATAACTGTAGAGTTTGGAGTCTTAGGTAATACATATTCTCAATCACTTTTCCAATTAGGTAATTAACTTTTTATATTAACCTATTATGCATTATATATTTTGTATATTTTATCAATTTTACAGTTTATTGTCAGAAACAATAACTGCTTAACAATGATCGTTCAGGTTACAATCTGCATACTACGCAGGGAGCAAAAAGTCTCTGTTAATCTGCCTTATACAGGGTGTTTGTATTATTAATCATGTTCTATGCGATTAGAAAGGTCAATAAGCATCCATTTTCTCCCCACTCCATCCATGCCACGCAATGCCACTCATTGCCGCAATGAAACGAAACAAGCCTGTCGCGTATTCGCAATGTTGAATGTTTCCTGAAACAGGTGAACCACATCGTAATGCAATGCGGTGGTTAATACTGGAACACACATTGGAAGCCATCTTTAGATAACTTCTTCAAAACCGCCTCAGCCTTTTTCACGACGGCCTTGGAAGTACCAAAGAGCTCCCCCTTAGCTCCTTTTTCAGACAGGAAAAGAGATAAAAGCCACAGGGGGCTAAGTTTGGGGAGTAAAGAGGATAGGGGACACATTCGAAGTTCCCTACACACTTCCACTCGCTCCGTCTTCTGTTCAGGAGTCAGTAATCTTGGGACTCATAAACGTGTCTCATGCTCAAGTGATCATGCAGAATCTAAAATGTACTGCCATGAGAAATGTGTAGCATGTCTGTCAATTGTTATTCGTCGATCTTCACAAACAATGACGCCAGGTGTGTTAATAATGGTTTCGTTTACTGCTGTTGCTGGAGCACCTGGACCGCCTTACTTTATTGCTGAAACACAGCCCTCCTTAAATTCCTTGAACCATCGAGTGAACGTTTGTTTTTGTCCACCAATCAGGGCTGATCCTTTTTCATCATGTAACAACGTATCTTTGCTGTGCGCGATTAAAGAAATTCTTCTGTCTTTGTTGATTTACACTCGTGTATATTGTAGACCTTGCCGAGTAAATCTACATAGTTGATATGTATTTAATTAAATATATTACTCACTTTAACGCAACAAATACAAGAGAAAAACCAATGCAAGTAAATTTGGAGTAGGATGATATATTTATTACTTTGCCTGAGTTCTAACTTTCAGCCTGACGAAATTCAATCACTAAATATAAAAAAAATTATGAAAATAAATGAATAAAATATATGTATTGCGGTTTTATATGTAAATATAAATAAAACTACTAATTTTAAGTTTTTAATACCACCAAATATAAATACTATTTTCTTAACATATCTATTAAGAAAATAAATAGGCACATGCCTCAAGATTCGCTGTCTTATTATCAGTACCCACCACTTATGATGTCATTGTAATTCAAAAGAACGTTACACACTCATCTTGTCAAGCGATTAACAGTTTAAGACACTTTGTCCACAATGATTAAATTTGGTTCGTGATTTTCAAACCCATCTCAAGATATTTGCTATTAACATCATTGTTTAATCCTATAAGGCTCGCTCAGTAATGTTTTGCTGAGAGTTTTTTATGCTTTCGAAATTAGCGAAACTGCATAATAATAAAAGGGGGTAGCAAAAGACGAAACGCGCAGTTCAGTATGAAGCATTTGGCTTCTTCTCACGTAAACGTAATTTCTGTATTGTTAAGTAATTTCAAGATGGCAAATATTATTCAATCCTTGAAAAGAAAGAAACATTTCAACAATTTACTTGCGCATTTAGCGTGGATACGATGCTTGAAATGCCCTTGTTGGTTGCGTTAACTCCTACCACCAGAACAGGTCAAGAAAGTTATGGCTGTACCCTCGCTGTTTATGGTTATGTCTGTTTCCGCCTACACCTCACAGTTACATAAATGCTCATTGGGTACACCCACGAACGTCCTTCTGAGAATTCATCCACAATTTAGAATCAAATACCGCTAGTTTGACGCATATACATGGATTATATCAGGTAGCCAGGTGCAGCATTCAGGGAGTGTTTTCTTCAGAACTTATAGCAATGATGTCAGGGAAGGCCAGAGTAATTTTTGGGCCAGAAAGTTCATACGTTCTAACGTTGCTGACTTCATGACCAGAGCATTCTTTATCTACATCATTAGTTTTTAATTTTCAGACAGTGTCTGTGGTGCATTATAACTAGTTTGTGTTCCGCTACTTCTGGAAACGTAATTTGTAATCGAATTTAGCAGATAAGCGCTCAGCCTAAAATGACTTATCTCAAGGGAGCAGTCGTAATGCTCAGCAATGATGAGATATTATTCCTACAGTAAGGAATGTGATGAGAGCCGTTCAGTCTTCAGATGGGCATTGCTTTTCACCATGACAGCCTTAGTTCATAATTGATCTCAAAACCATAATCAAGGAAGGACTCGGTCCTGGTGGTCTAGTGGTAACCATACTTGTCTCGTAGACCCAAGATCGCGGGTTCAATTCGGACCAGGGTCTATGGATTTTTTCGGGCGTAAAATTCCTAAGAATGGCTTCCTTCGGAAGGGAAATAAAGCCGTGAGTCCCTTGTCGTAAATTTACGAAATGTATAAGAGACTCAAGTCTGAAAGAAGAGGCCTCTGAGCAAAATTTATCGGTCGTTTCACGCCTTGAATTTAATGGGACGCTGATGACCTGAGATGTTAAAGAGCGTCCATAAATAAACCAATCAACAACAAGGAAGAAATAAACTGGAATGTCTACATTAGCAATAAAGAATTAACCGCTATGCAAGAAAATTACGTAACTATAAAACTACACTGGCGAGCAAATTAGGAATATAGACAGTTTAAAAAAATGTAAGCATAAAATGAACTAGTTCCGCAATAGATCATTATCATTTCCTCTTTATGAGTTAGGATATTTCCCTTGATCCGGCCGCAAGCCTCCTTCCATCTTATCTCCGTCTTTCAATATCCCTTTTTTCTATATGGTTGATAATCATATGTCATTTTAGGGTAGCGGTTTATCCACCCTCTACTAATGATTTCTCCATCTTTCTCTATATTAATTTATTTTGTCAATAATTGGAGAAATGCCAAGTTTTCCCTCATTTCTTCATTTTTATTTTGTCTATTATTGCACATCCTTTAATACCTCAAAGGTTCTCATTTCTGCCGCATTTATTTTATCCTATTATTTTTTCTTTATCATCCATGTTTCACAATCATACGTTAACTTTAGAATCGCAACTGTTTTGTAAAAATTTAAGCTTTTTTTCTTTTTCTTTTTTTTTTCTTGTTTTTCCTCTTAATTTTCTTGCTAATATTTCGCAATTGTTCTGGCATTTAATTACTTTATTATTTGGTTGTGTCGATATGTTATATTACTTCCTAAATAGTTAAACCTCGTAAATCCAAGATCGCGGGTTCGAGCCCGGCCAGAATCGATGGATTTTTTCGGGCGTAAAAATCCTAAGTACGGCTTCCTTCGGAAGGGAAGCAAAACCATGAGTCCCGTGTCGTACATTTACGGCACGAAAAAGAACCTCAAGCCTGAAAGAGAGGCCTCTGAGCAAAATTTGTCGGTCGTTTCACGCCCTGAGTTGAATGGGACGTTGATGACCTGAGATGTTAAAGAGCGTCCATAAATAATAAAACCAATCAAATAAATAGTCAAAAGCTTGTACTTGTTCGAATATTACGTCATTTATTACTATTTTGGATCTACGAAGGCACTTTCCTTGAAAGGTCATTACTTACGTTTTAATGGTTGAGATTTTGAGTCCATATTTTCCTAACATATTTTTCAGTTCAAAAACATTTTTCTGCAAGTCATTTTCTGCTTATTGAATTATTATAATATATCATCAGCACAGAGTAGCATATACATTGTATTATTCCTGTTTAATGGAATTCCTGAAGGTATTTTCCCATTTATTTCTCCAAGAATTTCGTCCATGTACATATTTTTTTTGAGTAGTGTTTAACGCCCGTTTTCACTACTGAGGCACCACAGGCGGTGGACACTGATGATACATGAGATGAAATGATAAATTGGGAAAGGATATATATATATATTTTTTTTTTAGGAAGGAAGCGTTCCAGGCCTAAGTTTAGGTACCTCCCCGGCATTTGCCAGTTATGAAGACTGAGGAAAACCTGGAAAAAAACCCAGTCAGGGAGGACGGTCCTGGCGGGATTCGAACCGCAGACCTCCCGCTCACGAGTCCGTGCCTTAACGACCTCGGCCACCCGTGGCGGTGTGCACATATTGAAACTTTGCGGGGACCCTTGTCTAAATGCACTATTAATTTCATTTCTTCTGAAAAGCGTCCTATTTCCCAATTTAATCCTTGTTTTAGTTGCTTTATATATATATATATATATATATATATATTGAAGGTGGATTTAATTGTAATTTTTTGCAGATTATTAAAATGAATAAGCTATATAGTAGCTTTTCTAGTACTTTCACATTAAATGTCTGGGGTATCCTTTCTTTTCTAATATTTCTATTAGTGGGCTTTTCTTTAGTCAATCATATATCTTTTTTAAATATATAAGGAATACATGTGTCATAAATTAAATTCCCTTCTCATTTCTATTCCTCATTAAGGCTTAAGTCATTACGTAGAAATTAGTTAACATTACTAACACAAAATGCTCATATGTAATAAACTTAATCTTAAAAATACAATGCAAATGATTACAAGGGTCTTCAAAATTCTCACACTTAAAAATCACCTGAAAACGCTGCATTGCTAGAAATTATAAAGCAATCCTGTGCCAGTGCATAAATCATAGTAAGAATTTAAAAAAATTAAGGTGCATGAGCACCATGGGGCTGTCTAGGTGAAAGGAAAGAAAAAGGCGTTATCTCATCATACAATGCCACACAAAAAAAAAGTTTTACGAACGATCCCTACTGATAAAGTTCGGGGTTTACAAATATGTCAACAAGCCTTCATGGGCACTTCTCGGTTGCTGGCGATGGGGAAGAAACTCGCCATAACCTCACATAGCGAATGCAATTATGAACATTGCTCAACAGTTCTCGACACAAATCTGCATACAATTCGAATCTCTCACCCAGAGGTTAGCACCTATTTGCTTACAGTTCATGTTCTTTCAAGAATTTCATTAAGAGATGAAAAACAAGTTGTAAAAGTAAGCAACGAAAAGGTAAAGGAAAAATAGCTGATCGTTAGGGCACCTATATAAAGAGAGCATTGTATTAGATTGTTAGGGACATCAGCCTTACTCAACGGCTGGCCGTTTGTGCCTACGTCCCTAATGGGAGCATTTTTGGGAGGAAGGGATGAGATCGGACAGACACAACCACAGACGTTGAGGCACAGACATAGACATTGCATCCAGACAAAATATACTGATGGGGATGGAGCCCCTCCTCCAAGGAGGACCCCCTCAGATGCCGCTTGCATACCAGACGCTGCAGCAGAAACCTTTCCAAAGTGCAAACAACCGGCACATCGCATCAGCCCATCTCGCCCTGGTACTTTCGGCTCTTAACAAAACCAACGGAATGAAATAGGAGAACGTAAAATTCGTGTAAAGGAAAGAACCGCCCCGCATTTCCCTAAGTGACCACGGGAAACCACGGAAAAGTCCAAGCTCAGTACATATAGCTGAAGAACGTATTTATAATGGTTTACTGAAGTCAATAATGAAATATGTTTTATTTATATGAGTTGATTCGTTTGAAGATTTTTACAATAAATTGAATTCTTCTTGTTATACAGCTATGGAAAGCTATGGCCTAAGCTAAGTCACACACGTGTTATATAGTTTCCTGGGCAAGAAAATATCAGTGATGTTTTTAAAAATAACATTTTGTATTCTATTGGTTTTTTTTTTTTTTTTTGTTTTTTTCTTTTTTTCCCCAACAAGAAAACATGGAAATTATTCTAATATAAAAATTGCCGTGTGATGTAGCAACCAGAGCCTAAGAAAAGGTATTATCATCCTTCGTAACAGTAACCAATGTTTAACACCCAAAATTATTTTCTTTTCCCGTTATGTTTGGACAGCCCTGACAATTGTTATATGCTTGGCAACTTATGGACGGTCAATGTCATTCATTTACCTTCGCGGGAAATATAAACGTGCTAGAAACAAACGCTATGAGTGGTCATTTCCAAACAAGGTGCTAGAAAAACAAGGTAGTATGTAATTTCAGTACTTTATGTACATTTCTGCCCTTTGACAGTGCCGTAGCGTTTATCTCTCTTGTTTAAGTTATTTCACAAAGCTTTTCCTCCTATAAGTATGTCCACCAAAATACAGGCCGTGAACACCTTCACCACCACTATGCTAAGCTAAAAATATTGTTATTTAGAACATAACGCTTCAGGACCACACAAAGCCAATTATATTTATGTGATTGCCTTCCTTTATTTTTGTTGAAGAATTTTATGCTATGTATAACGATATTCCTTCGCCTTAAATTAACGTTATCATTCCAGACATCTTTCTTCCTTGCTCTATTCACCGCTATTCCCGTGTTACTTTTTTACTTTCCTGACCTATACTTCATTGTAGGAAGTATTCAAAGATATCTCGCATGTCGACTGTTGATGACGACTACCATAAACAAAAGACGGTACAGAGCACCGAAGGGTCTGCAGTTGTAAACACAAGTGATTCTTTCCCCCCTCCTCTCTCTCTCTCTCTCTCTCTCTCTAGTATTAAGACACGGCTATACTGAAAGTGTGCACTTACTATTATGTTTTAAAGTTCATATCAACACGCGACGCAAGAATTTAATTACCTATTTGCAGATAGGAGTGCTATTTAATACGTTTTTAGATTATGTTTTTCTACACAAGGAGCTGCACTTAATAAAGTTTTTTTTCAATAATATACCATCAGCTGCTATACAAATATTATTAAAAAGTAAAAAAATTTGAAACTGGAGATAATATAGATATAGTGAAAAAGATATTATTAATTCACTTTTATCTTGTATCAACATCACCTGATAGTCGATTACAAAAATTACAAAATACAGAATTTTTCACATTTATAATTATAGCATTAAATAACTATAAATGACACGACCTGCTAAAAACCATTCCTCTTGGTCCAGCTATTGTTCTTCTTTTAGATGTCTACTCTATTCCCTCTATTCTTCTTGGATGCCCTTCGTCCAGGCTGTCTTAGTGAATCCATTTATGTATCATCGTTGGTTTCTTTCTTCATCTATTCGCATTAAGTGACCATACCAAAAAGAGATAATAGATGTGAAAAACACGTATCTTAAAATAATGTCAATAGAGCCAAGATAAAATGGGAGCATTCGGTCGTTTATATTATTTATAACGCTTTCAGATCGTTCTTTTAATATGAGGGTCAATCAAATGTAAACAGGATTTTTTAATTTATTGAAAACAAACAAAAAATAATTTCCCGAATTACAAACCTATTTTTTCCCAGCGGATAGGAAACTTGTTAATGTCTATAGAAGAAAAAAGGGTTGAGTTTTGCACAAAAATGCTTCCACCCTTTCTTGTTTGCATAAACTTATGTCTAAATTGTAGGATGGATGTTTCAAGGCTATCCAGTAGACTTCCTCGAGTTTTTCCCTTACCGAGGCAACTGTTTGCGTTCGAGCGTTGTCTTAAGAAGAACTTCTCGAATTGGTTGCTGACGTTTTCTTCGCCAATAAGCAAATTTGGCCTCGGCCGAAGATGCATTGACTGTTCCACCTTCATAAAGAAAATGAATGAACAAACATTTTTTTGACATGACATACAATTAGGTCATAATTTGGATAAGGAGATATTAAGACAATTTTTTTTAAGAGTGGGGCAACCCATGTCCGGAATTGAACCATGAATTGCAGAGAAAAAAAATTAAATTAAATGTATTGTAATTTAAAAACTCTGTAAAAATTTGCGGAAGTCACGAATATGAGCTAAAAGTGTTCTTTTAACTGTTTTTCTTTTACTATCTCTGGCAAGAAAAGCTGCTAACCTCTTGTCTTACTCTCATTGTTAGTGATTTTGCGTCTTACTGAAGCAAATAAAAAGTTTTTCCCACTACCACTATAGCAAGCATACTCGGGTGGTAAAACTTAGGACTCACATTTGGAAGATCTCGGGTTCAAATCTTTTGGGGTCGGGTTATTCCTTAGTTTCCCCTTGTCGCTTACGAGAATGCTGGAATGAATCTTCCACGAATTTTCTCTTCATATAATTTCATTCCTTTGGTCAGTTGTGAACAAGTTGAAGTACCAAAGTATCCTCCGCCCCAAATAATCCAATTCAAATCAAGAGTGTACAATGTTTTGAAGCTACTTTTAGGGAATTTTAATAGTGTTGGTTGCAAATGATCTAGGGAAGTAAGTAATCAAGATGGTTTAGCCAAAAACAATTCCTTTCTACTTCTCAAATAGTAAGAATTCACATGTAAAACCCACTGTTTCCTCTACTTTATATGGAATTATTTTTAATAAACATCGCGCAACTTTTAAAATATCTTATAGTCGGGTACAGCAACAATAAAATACTAAAATAAAAATATAGTGTTCTTGCGCAAAGTGTGGAAATAGAAAAAATATTACATTAGTTCGTGTGATAAATAGAGCTGACCAGCAAGCTTGTCTTCGATTGGTAACCACCACTTACCTTCCTTAGTGCACAAATAACGCTATTTAACAATATGCTGTGCTAGTAATGACACTCTCCTGTGACTTCCTTCGGAGCAACCTTCATAGGACATTTCCCAAATATTAACAAACAACAAACAAAGGTTAAAACAGCTTAACAGTTGTAAGTACACCAGGTATGTAAGGTGTGATGTTTGTGCTCTTTTACAGTTGTTCTTACATTTTACAGAATACATTAAAGCAACAAATGCGACATAGCTTATACAAATAGTTGAAATAGAGCTTTTAAAATCTATTGCATGTCGAGAAGACGTAACTAACTTCACAGTCTGTAATGAATTAAACATCTATTTAAATTAACTATGCAGACAAGAAAAGACAGTGGTATGAACATGTACTAAGAATGATTGATGGTGAAATGATTATTTATGTTTTATTTGCCGGATGAAGAGATGTAGGCAGGCCTAGAAGAAGATCGAAAGGCAGCAGAGGGAGCCAAATGGTGTTGATGTTGATAAGGTTGTCGTCAAGGTGGTTTATGGACGGCAGCTACGGAAAGAAAAATTAACAAAGAATTGAAGCCGTAACAGGCTTATTGCCTATCTCCCAAGAGGAAGGCGATGTTTTACAAGAGAAAACGTTTCCACTCCAAGCTGTGGTGGTAGAGCGCACCTGTATAAAACCGGTTATATTATGGCGGCAAGCTAGGCTTGGCCCAACCCTCGGGGGGGTTCCCCAGTAACATCAGATCACGTGACTAACTCCAAACTCGAAACCCAAGACGACATGAAGCTTTCAGAGATAGCATCGGGGAAGAAGGAAAAAAAAAAAGTCGCCCCCCCCCCCTTGCTTCCTTGCTCCCACGGGGGATCGGTACTGGAAAATTACCTTTATTTAGTGATCGAATGTTAAAAATGATAGGGTTGTTATTTGTTGCGATAGTTACAGACGGAGTGAGGCGATATGCGGGGGACACTGGATCACCGGCATCCCTGAAGTGTTAAGCTTCATCAATAACAGACCACGACGTTGTAATTGTGGATCCCAGGGCGATAGACGCACTGCTGCTGACTTGGAGGTTTTCTCCTTCAAGAGCGAAGTATGCATTCTATCGAAAGCTTGCATTGTGTACCTAAGAGGTCAAGAAATACCCTATGCTACAATGTGTGAGGAACGCATTCTTTGAAAATGCTATCCCGGCCAGAATCGATGGATTTTTTCGGGCGTAAAACTCCTAAATTTGGCTTCCTTCGGAAGGTAAGTAAAGCCGTGAGTCCCGTGTCGTACATTTACTGCACGATAAAGGACCTCAAGCCTGAAAGAAGAGGCTTTTGAGCAAAATTTGTCGGCCGTTTCACGCCCTGAATAGAATGGGACGCTGATGACCTGAGATGTTAAAGAGCGTCAGTAAATAAAATTGAAAATGCTATGGGAGGTACGGGCCTGAATATAGAGCGCTGTATTCAAAAACTCTAAAGGTAACATTTTTAAATCGCTCTTCATTTTCTTTCACCACATTTTCAAAAAATTTGACACGGCTCTGATACAAATAAAATATACCAGGATGATTCAGAAAATAAGTTATACTTGTCACACGAATCTGCTACATTAGCATATGGGCAGAACGAAGTTCTTGTTCAGGTTACTTAAGCACGGCCATTAATCCTGAAATTTCAGCGGCATGTGAGTCAAATACAATATGCGTACAATCATAGTGAAGTGGTGGGTACCTGGCAGTGACGGCTGATCAGCAAAGAAATAGACAGTGTTCATCCATCGTCCGAATCCATCTGGATTGAAATTGTGTTCGCGAGGGTACCTTAATCATCGTCATCCGAACATAAAGATGCAAGGTATTTGGCTTCCCTGGGCTTTCTTCAACGATTTCAGAGGCCGCATCGTCAACAGCTATGAGCTAACATCCTTTAAACTCCCAGACTCATGTCCTCAACCGAGCGGAAAGCGCTCAAAGTAGCACCATCAGCAGTAAAGGTCATGGCCACTATCCTCTTTGACTGTGAGTTATTTAAAACCGAGTTTATGGAGAAGGGCACAAACATCAATGTCTATTCTTACAAGCAAACTTGAGGTAATTGGCAAAGCCTGGCGTGATAAGTTAAGCAAAGGCATCGATCTCATTTATGACAATGCCACGCCATAAAACTGACTCGCGTAGCCGAGATCGTTAAGGCCCGGAAAGTCTGGTGTTCGATTTCCACCAGGACCGTTCTCCCTCAGTGGATTTTCCCCCCTTCAAGTTTCCCTTAGTCCTCATAAGTGGAAAATGCCGGGAGGGGGACCCAAATTTAGTGCTGGAGCATTTCCTTTCTCGGTTTATCATGTTTCCATCATCTATGATAGTAGTAAACACGGGGGTTAAACCAATTAAAAAAACTACAGCAAAGGGCTCGCACAATCCAAACGTTGCTTCAGAGCTTTGTATGGGAGGTAGGGAAATATTCTGCGTACAGCCTTAAGATTGTCATGTGCTCTGCAAACTGAAAGAACGTCTACGTAGATGCACAAAGATAAACAGCGATCCTGCAGGGAAACGAAAACTAGTAAAATTTTCTGACAGTGTTTACATGTTTTAAAATTGTGTCACATTGTATTGTAAAATTTTCTAGCCCTGGAATAATCAAGGGTAATGTTCTTTTTGAATGACCATAGCGAGCATAGTGATTTAAATGTGAAAAGAAATTGTAATGAAAGTACTGGACTAAGAATAAGAAACTATTGGACACTCAAACAAAGGCATGTGTAAATACTAATGAGCAGAGAATTAAAGAACTTAAAACAGGTTTATTTTTGTTTCATTAAAATGTTTCCGGTAGGGGACATTTATTCTCCAGACATAAAAGAGAGAAAGAGAAAGATAAACAAACGAAAGTTTAAATTAAATAAATAAAAACTAAATAACATGGGCATTTTCTGTCAAAACTACGGAAAGTAAATGTTATCACAAGTAATGTCACAAGAGGGTCTGAGACCTGGAAAGCTCACACCCTCGAGTGATATTTATTAGGACTATTTTACAAATAAAATAATAATTTAAATGTAAATCCCCTAAAATTGCCTTACACTAATTTAATAATTGCACATTTATATTATGAATACTTGACCTTTTCAAGTCATCTTGCGACGAACGAATGTCGATTGTCAGTAAACCAATACAGAAAAGCCAAAGTCGCGTTTGGGACTATTTCATGAATAGAATAAGAATAAAAGTAATATACATTTGAAATTCGCGCACAGAATATTAACAATTGCATAAGTCAAGTAATTGCATCTGTTATTTAACAAATAACAGAATATGTCTATTTAATATAATATTATTGAAGTGTTATTTTAATATTAAAATCCATGGAAATGTAAACACCAATTTTGAAAGAGGAGAGATTTTCGGTACTGCAGTCATGCTCAAGGGCTGAACTTTAGTGCCATGGCTCCTAATTGAGACACCTCCTGCAGGATGGGATGAGGTAACGAAGACACTGAGCAGCATGGGGATATAATTGATCTCTAGCGTTAAGAACTGAGAGAACTGTGCGCTTGCGTAGCTCTCCACCAAGGAATTCGAGCCCCATACCAGACACCGGGGCAGAAACCTTTCCAAAGTGCAAGCCATCATCACACCGTACACAGCAGCACCTCACCTTGCCTGACTTTGCATCAAAACCAATGGAATAAAATGAGTTGAAAAGCGAAAAAAGTCATGAATCGAAAAGGTCAACTCCAGGATTCAAAACCATGAAAAAGCCCGAGATCAGCATGGCCTGCACAAAGGAATTTGTACCCAGGATCTCCCTACTAAAGTCCCAAGCGTTATTGGTTGACCCATTTAGCCCGGTTATCTCCTTAATGTAATTGAATAGCTTACTTCAATCTTGCGATCATTGACTGCATTCGTAGCGTTTACTCCTAGATTGAAAATACATTTGGAATTAGAGTTCGTCCAAATGTATGGGCTGAATTCTCCGGGACGGCTTCAGCATGGAAATTCCCATCGCATGAAATGAAAGCATTAGGAACGTTGAAAAAAAACGTCTCCCTACGGCAGAATCCTACTCTGCGATTCTGAAATACGTTTTAATAAGCATGACTGCACTGATCAACGAAGACAGTCTTCAGTACGTAATTATAATGTGCGACTGGCGATTTTTTATTTTCTTGTCCCTAATAATCTAAACAAATGGCTTCCCGAAGTTACAGGAAAAGGACGTGTGCGTGAGAAATGAGCATTAAATTGAACGAAGTACAGTAACAGTCAATAACTATTGGTTGTAAAAGAATACAACGCAAATGGAATTGTAATTCACTCTGTGTTCCCTGAGCGTCATTCAATTGTTTTAACACGAGAATAATCTAGTCGGTAGGTTACATAATCAAGTTTGTTATTCTAAAACAAAAGAGGCATCAAAGTGCATTAGCCATATAAAATATACCGTATACATTGTATATTGATGATTAATATAGGGTATTGAGTTTAAAAGCAACGGTTTTATATAGTCATATGTTTGCAAATATTTAGACCAAAATATAGAGAAAAAAACACCCGATTTTATCGATTATATAAAAATATTTATTAAAGTAATAAGACAAATTATGTTCACCGTCGTTATCTATATTTTTTTTGGAAATTCTTTAAAAAAAGTATTCATCATTCGCGTAGTTAACTTTGAGTAATGCTGGCTAATTTCCTGATGGATATTCTGTTTCAATTCTTTCAGTTCATGTATAATGTCTTGCATACAGTATTCTTTAATTTAAGGCCGAGATAAAAGTCGCAATGGATGGTCAACTGTATCACCTCCTTTCATAATGTTGGTAGGTAAAACATTTTAAAATAGCTAAAGATTTTACTGTATGATTATACCGGCGCCACTCTATGACACCCGCAGGTGCAACGCCCCTCTCGCCTACAAGCCAAACACCGCAAGTTGGTTCATAGTTCAATGGGTTGCTCTGTATTAGGGAACAGTGGTTATGAAAATTTTGAATAAGGCAATAAAAAAGTTGAAATTAGATAAACAGCAATGAGAATTTAATGTTCGAAAAATGCTCGTCTAAATATTACCAAAAAAACTGGCAAAATATTCTCTTTAATTTTCAATCTCTATGGTAACACAAAAAATCGCTTATTAAATACTAATATTCAAACATTTTAATACACATTTTAATAAAATTAGTAAAATAATGTTGACTTCTTATCGCATTTTAATTAGAAATCAAATAAGACAGTACTATATTGTTGTTAAAAGCACTCCTGTAACTTAAATGTTCAAAATTCGTATTTGTTTCATGCAAAAATAATTGAGTCTAAGTTCAAATTCGATGTTAGTAGCATGCAATGCACAATATTATTTTACCATCACTGGGTAAGCATATATTCCTTCACCCACTTTCTTAGAAAAAAAAATAATGATTTCTGCGCGGTCATGTTTCTTTCATTATGTCCTTACAAAAGAAACTCTGTTAGGAAATAATATTTGACGTGTGTTTATATTTTTTTCCTTAACTCTTCCATAAAAGAGTAAAACAAATTATGCGTTACCTTTGAAAAAGCCTGTAGTTCCTGCTAAGTTCGTTCTTTCTACAGAAGGGATCTGTAAATATTAACATCATTCGTTAACCAGATGCAAATGCTTATGTTTAAACACAATTAATATATATATATAATATGAAGCAGAGAATGTAGTGAAAGATTCATGTCAAAGATTGGGAAAACAGACTGCTAGGTCCTAACGAGTCAAATATACAACAGAGTGCTAAGTACATATATTGCGAGGCAAATTTCTACACTAACACATTACTGAATGTCAAAATTCACTTCATGAAACTCTGGGCCAACATCATCACAGTATTGCCAACATTTAAGAAAAATTGTGGTAGTGGCACTAAGAAAGTTTATCTTGTCTAACCTTCCAATGCAGTGTATAAATTGCTGCTATAAGTTAAGTATGTTATGACTGCGAACAACCCTCAGGCAATTGTAAATTATGGGGTGACGTGTTTTTCGAGTGTTTGTACAGTGTACCCGAAGCTGATATTCAAGCATCAGAAATTGGCTGCTGCACAGAACATAATATGAGACATAATTCCAAAACTCATTGCCCATTGCGTGAAGTGTAGACTTTTGTTTTACGCAAGACAGCTGAGAAAACAGTTGAATACATCGCAGATGGCGAAATAATACCTGCTCCAAAGTATCATGTAAATATGAGTCCTAACCATCGACTATGAAATTACTGAGTGACATTGCTCGATGAATGTGTTACTGAGTATTAATAGGTTACATTTATCATTTTAGTTCAGAGCCTCTTTAGCACTGATTCTGTATTTGAATCCTGCAAGGACTGGGAGCGATTCTACTGCAACGGTTAAGCTGTACTGAAACTGTCGAAGTCATTGTCGTTAAATGAAGCGAAGCCTGTAAAGCTGGCTACATGTATATCTCTGACTGATCGGTAGCAGCAAGGCGAAACTTGATCGGTGGCGCCGTTGCTATGGCTTATGTCGAAAAAAGTCAGCATGGTCTGGTGAAGGTTGACACATTTACCTCTTCATCAACCGGCCATTTGGAATAAATTTGTTATTAAAAGCAGTTTGTAGCATAAACAAGAAGTTAATGACTTCACCGGGAGGATTCATGCCCTTTTGATTATCGCTGTGGCCAGAGTATATGATTTAACAAGAACAATGATATGAACTTTGAGGAGGGTGCACTGCAAATATCGAGGGTGCAAAAAAAAAGTATACATACTTTCACAGTAGATATATATTTAATATATTTCAAACTTGGGTCCAAAAACAACAGTAACGTGTATTATGATGTTTTATAAACAGATGTGACTCACATACATTATGATAATGTTGCGTGACAGGTAAATTAACAGTGAACAAATGAAGCGAAGATTATCGTATGATGTTCTGTAAACAGATGTGACTCACATTACGTTATGATAGCGTTGTTACAACAAAATGGAACCAAGATTTGAACAGCGTAAAGCAATTTTAAAGTGGTATTGGAAAAACCGAGAATATTCTTGAAGTTGAAAGGCGATGAAGACGTGTGTACAGAACAGATAACAATTGCACGCATTTGAGGCAAATTTGAGACTCGTGGTACCGTACGCGATGTTCACAAGGGCAGATCTGGGAGACCTCGCACAGCAACAAGCCCCGCGCACTGGATAGGACAAAGAGGTCCGATTGAGTTTCCACCGCGTCTCCGGATCTAATTCCGTTGGATCTCTATCTATGGGGAACTCTGAAGGATGTTGTATACCGTAGAAAACCAGCTACACTTGCAGCACTTCGGGAAGAAAATGAAACGGCATGTGCTGCAATCGCTGAGGACACTTTAGTAAACGTTGCTCAATCAGTAGTTTAATGTACTCAGAAGTGTATCACGCCGATGTTGGGCATTTTGAACAACTGTTGTAACTGCAAAAGTCTAAGATGATTAGTGCTCGTCATTTTATGTTTGTGTGAATTCAGTTTTGTTATATTAACACAATTTTTTCTTTGCTTGAAGTGTGTATACATTTTGGCACCCTCTACATGTACAACAAAAGTTTATATCTTCAGGTTAGGAGAAATAACACTTATTTGTTAAGAAACTTATTAATGTAAATCCCTGGACTTGATCACCACAAATTCTCTTCATCTGATAGCTGCAGCCTCTCAGAAGTGTAGACATCGGCTCTATTGCAGACTTCTCAGAAAGTATGCAGCACATTTTAAAGTAAAGCGCCGCATTTAAATACTACACAGTGATACTACAGGTATACACGGAGCAGTTATTCGGATAAATATTGACTTAAATGTTCGACAGCCGCTCAAGGACAACTGGATGGGGCCGTGTAAACACATAATACATTTGAGTTTACGCTTTCCTAAGAGACTAAATTCGGAGTGAGGTGGGAATTAAGATGCGCACTTTATTTGCTTTGATGCTTTAACGCAATACGCCAGAATTAAAAGTCAAGGTTGGTCCAGATGGAAACGCCTTTCGATGATTTTCAACAAACACATCTGCAGAAGTTTTCTATAAGCAAAAAATCGATGTTTGAAACAAGGATTTTATTACGAAAGGAAGTACAGTTTCCGGTGTCCACGATTTATCAGAGTAGCAGTTTCCCTTCAGCAGCAAAATTTTCATTCGGTTTAATTTGACAGTATTTGAATCTGCGGAAGTGTTTCAATCTGTGGTTTAACGCCTCAATCGTGTGGTTCTTCTGGGAATTGGATTGTAGACTCTTTTCGTAGCTGGCATGATTTTTGTCATTTCCTGAGAAGAAATAGAGTTGACGTCATCGTTAAAAAGATTACTGACCTCTTCATTCTCCATCAAAACATGTTTCTTGAACTTTATCTCTTCAGAGCTGCCTCCCATGTGCTTGAATATTCAACCTTATCTGAATTTGAAAAAAGAGATAGTTTCTCATTCAACAAGTGTTACAAGTTATTAAAAAAGTTTCCACTATCTCGAAAATAGCTACTCAAAAGTAGGACATTTCTTTCTAATGTACACCGAGTTTCAACATTACTACAGTACAGTTTGTTTAAATTTGTTATTTCATGCATTAATCCATTTGTAAGATAGAGGTTTATTATTTACAATTCAAATGTTTAGTTATATTAACCTACTCTATCCAGGCTTATATATAGCGAAATAACTAAATAAGTTGTTCGAAGAACTCAAAACAATTGCCTAAGTTTGTTCCACATGCCAGGAAAAAAATATCAACTTTCATTGATGCATCACTTCAAGCAATCATCTGAAGAGCGATATGGCGACGGGGGACTGCATATGTTGAGAACAAGCCGAACCACATGAATCGGTACGGGCGAAAGAATTTTACCGTACTGCTACGTTAACCTCGAGTCTCATGCCCCTCAGTGTCGTTTGAAGAGAGAGAAGTAATATATGTATGATTCTAAATACTAAGTGGCAAACAGTAGAACTTATGATTTCCTTCCATAATTTCTGTTTATTTATGATTGTTTGTTCAAATAATCAAAATTCCCAGGTTGAGTTTCAATCGTAATGCCATTCATAAATTAGTAGTACCCATGCATTTTAGACGAAACAAAAGACAAAATCCGTCAAGGATCAATTTAATTTTTCAAAGAGAATTAAAAATGTTAAGGGTGATTTTATAAGCAGGCGCCAGAAATAGAATTTATTAGATTGTTAATCAATTATTTTCACTCCCGACTCTTGCCTCGCCCCGTGACCACCTACCCGACGCTAGCGTAACCCAGCTAACTGTGAGCGATAACCTATGCACTCTCTCCCGCCGCGTCGGTGATTAGATAATTGGATGGCCTGATATATGAGGATCTATGTCTACCCAACCATTGCTGTGCCATGGGGAATGGAACCATAGCAATAGCAGGAAATGTGTCCAAAAGCCAATAAATCCGTACAAATACAAGATAGAAAACGGGATTTTTCACACACTTTGTAACTACCACGTGGTTCTTAATAATAGATTTGAATCGAATACTGAATCTTCCTCGTCTGTATCTTTATGTTAATGTAATTTTTACAGCAGAGAAATGCATTTATTAAATAAATTTATATGGCATTTATCAGCTATATTAAATTAATAAAATAAGAAACAACAATGCGATTTTTTTTTCTGAAATAGCATTACCAAAACATATTGTAAAGCAAAGTCTAGGCTTGTATATAGACGCAGCATTCAGAGTTAAATGAATTAAAATGTAAATAGCCAAAAGAATAATAAATAAAAATAGGATATAACTGTGGCAGCTTTCATCCGATGTTATAAGATAATGGTAAACAACTTTAATAAAACTATTTAGAGTAGGCAATATCAACTTAAGACAGACTCCTATTAGCTGATGACTAAGTCATTATCGTATCATCCAAAGATGCCCTTCAAAGAGTTATCCACAACTGAAAGTTTCTGCAGAATGCAATTTATTTACATCACCAAACAGCAACAGGCAGAAAAAAATAATTTACCAACAGAAATGACAGGTTTTAATTATTTGGAAACATACACAGGGAAAAACAGAACTAAAGTTATTAATAATAAATAATTAAAATTATTTCAGAATATGCTTGGCACAATAAAAAAAATACTAAAGAAAACCAGGAAAAAAAATATTAATGAATCTTTATAAGTTTTGGATGTGCCGATGTTTCTTTATGGTTCAAAGTGTTGAATGTTGACAAATTGAGTGTGAGATGAAAATTTTGCCATTAGTGGCGGGATATGCTTTGTTAGGTAAAACAGAAATAAAAAATAGGAACACAACTAAAAATATTTGCTTTAACACAAAAATTCCGACAGAATTAGCACCATCATGCCCTGCAGGATAAAAGATGATAGATTACCGTAATATATTACAAAATCTCAGGTAGAAGGTCACGAATAACACCACTTAAACAATTTTACAGTCAGAAGTGGTCACATAGTCCAAACCATGAGCGACGATGATGACTGAACACCATCAAAGGGGATGAAATTAGAGGAGGGTGTATCCCTATTTTAAGATATCCTGTATTTTTTTACCTCATCCTAAACAGTACCCATGCAAACTTAGGCAGAGATGGACTTAAGAGTTAAGGATTGCATACAGAACATATAGAAAGACGAAAATTCTGCTTTATAACGTATGTATAAGATCTTAATTTAAGTTTATTACCGCTCCACTGTAAAATCATAAGTAAAAGTATTTGGCAATGGTTGTGAATTCGGAGATTTCTTATCGCAGTAGGTATAATCTCGACTATTCTAAAGTATGACACTTCTCTAATTCTCATTAGTTTCCCGAATACACGTTCGCGTTTGCTACTTTGGGCAGAAAAGGTAAAAAAGGAAAGAAGACAAAATAAAAAAAAGAGCATTCTTATTGTATGTTCTGCAGCACTAAAGACTAGTAGATAAAATGAATTCCGAAACTCAGCGGAACTAAATGCACTGGATGACGTTGATATAGTCATTAAAAAGCCATTTACGCCAGACATTCATTTTGTCACAAAGTGCTTGGAAGCAATTTCAGAAATCTGCTTGCAAGAATAGAGGACATTAATGCTGCCGCTAGTATTTCAACCGTAACTCATTGCCTGGGAAATCTTGCTTGTCGCTTTTGAGTTTCCGCGTTGGTAACTAAACAGGCGTGCATTTGTTTTGTTTTCTTTGTTATTGACAACTAAAATTAAACTTTAGTGCTACTATTCTCACCTCTTTGTGATCCATTCTTCTAATCTTATTCTAAAACGTTTTATTAGAGTTTTCACGTTTGCTTCAACCAGATAGTAAAATACACGATATAAAGGTGATTTAAAAGCTTAAACGTGCAGTTTTCAGCATTATTTCTTTGTTTATTTATATAAAGATAAAACACAATAGCATCAGAATTTCATGTTCAGAGTATTTATTTTGAATACGTTATGATAACGACAGCATTGCTTTAATGTATCCAAGAAGTTTGTTGTTCGTGTTATTTAAGTTCTTTTTTATTTCTTCCAAGTTTCTTTTTGCCATGCCAGTCTGTAATAACGAAATCAGTTTTAGTTGTAGTCAGGAACTTATAAAAACATTTTCTAACAATTGAAAGCAAAAAGATGTACAATAGACTTTCCTAAAATGTATTAACTCTGCTTTTAAGAAAAATGTAAACTAAATTTCTACATTGTTCAAATCTGTAGCAACTGTTCACGGCGTAACCAGTAGATACTATCCAAAAATCCCTGTTGTGGCCTTATAACTTATGGATTTTAATAGGCACTATCGTTTATAGTGATGCATTGTGACAAAAAAGAAATAATTTTTTCATCTCATATGTTATCAAGCTCATTTTATGCGTAATTCTTTAAACTTACGATTTTAACGTATATGAGAGTCTTTGATTTTTTTCCCATAATAGTTTACTATTTGAAATATGTGGATATACAGGAAGAAATGGTAATATATATATATATATATATATATATATATATATATATATATATATACACGTAGGCGTTTTTAGGCGTTTAAAACAGTGGTTTCTGCGCCAAAAATAAGTTGTAAAAAGTAAAAAATGGACTGTATAAAACTAAAAATGGACACTACAAATATATTAAAACATTTTTTTTCACATTCGCATGATTATGGAGTAGGTCATTGTTTTACCTATATAATCCCTATTTTATTAACACACTGTTTCCAAGCAAAAATATTTGAATAGATTTAAACGCATACATCGAATATTCAGTCTGCAAAATTACTTGAATTTGAAATCTAAAAAATTAAATTAGGAAAGGTCGATATAAAAATATTGTTTAAAACACAAGAAAAACCATAACCTTACGTTTAACTGGCACATTTTATAGTTTATTACGTAAACTACAAAAATGAGTTTTCAAAATAAACTTTAAATGAGGTAATGTTCTGATTTAGGTAACTAAGAAAAAATGACCACATTGTTTAAAATTAGTCATTTATTTCCCATAGTTTGCATTGCAATAAATTACAAGTGCCTTTTTCAAATGTTCCTCCAAAATCGTATCTTTTGTCTGTAAATCTGAGTTTAAAGACAAGAAAACATCTTTCCAAATCTACAGATGCCACTGAATCGCATTTTTATCTTGGGCACATGCATAAAAAATTAAGTTCATTTTGTTTCCCTTCAAAATATTTGCACACAAATACGAAAACTGTTTACGTTGCCTGAGCTCCCATTTCGGCCAGAAAATATTAACTCAAAATAAAAATGATGGTATACGTGAAGCAGAGAAATAGTGGTGTAATATTTCTTAAATGTTACACCACAACGACCAGATTGCACCAACACTACTAAACGGAAACAAGTTCTGATAAAACACACTAAAATATTGTATATTTTCAGCCGAAGACCTTTTCCAAGAAGAAACATTAGTTAGGTAGATGGTGAACTTGTATATATATTTATAACAATAAATTAAGAAGCAGAAAAACATAACTTATATTAACCTGCTTTAGTTATTGTTATTTTAGTTGCATTGTTCTTAGTGCTACTTGCTTGTCTTCTTGCCTTAGAAGAACACAAGAAGTTCGAAATGTAGGAGATATAATCTGTGTCTGTTTTATCCTTTTTCTGCTTCTTTAGTTATTGTTATTTTGGTTGCATTGTTCATAGTGTTACTTTATTTTTCATTTATTTATGCATTATAACACTTTAAGATCTATTGTATCAGATAACGTATGATGAATTGATAATTTCAATTCCGATTTTGTGGCCTAAGTTTCCAAGCCATTCTCTTAAACAACCCCTGAAGTCAGTAAACTAACATTACCGGGAATCGAAACTAGGCCCGCTGCGTGAGAAGCGCAAATTCTACCCCTAGACTAGACAATTAAAGTCTGTAATAACGTGTGTTACAGGCTTTACAAGCCCCCCCCCCTTTGTAATAAACTGAACTTTATTTAGAACGCCTATTCAACTATTATTAGCTCCTAAATTAGTTATATAAACAAATAAGGGATGATGGACATACAACATATATTGCTGTTTTCTTTCTTGTTTTGTAATTTGAAGTTACAGCCAGCTAGCGTCTGTACTTTAGAGCTTACCAAGGCGAACCTGGTTTGATGCCAGAAGGGCGCCGACGATATGTAAGGAAAGTAAAGCGAGACTGGTTTTCCACTCTCTCCACAGGTATGACGAAAATGAGTTCAGCACCCTATCTCGGCTGTGCTGCGTTTGCGAACATCTGTATCTTTTCAGCATTAAATTTCTGTTTAGTGGTAACGCTCAGCTCTTTCAGTTCATTCCAGGGAATACTGGCTTTGGAATGTTGAGGGGAAAATATTCCATTCTTGGAAAGCAATCGAGTTTTCAGACATGCTAAGCATAAAACTTTCAACAAGTTTTCTAGTTATGTTGCGTCGAAAGGTGATAAGTGCGTAATTCTTACCGAAACATTTGTTTTTATGTCTATTTATTTATACAGTGTCTCTTTTCAATATTTAATAGTGACTTGCATTAATTTGTAATTATCTGTATCAAGAAGTCGTAGAAATAGCGACAAACCAGGAAACTATAAATAATATTTGCATCAAATACGACTGACTATCTCCGTGGTAGTGTTCGCGACTACAAATCGCGAGGTTTTGGGTTCAAATCTTAACCAGGTCAAGCTATCTGGACAAGACTTTTTCCACAGTTTTTTTTAACCTGAGAAGATGAATGCCAGAGACCTTTAAGGTACTCAGGACTCCAAGCTCATTTGCGCCACTATTAATTCATTTCGTTCGTCCCTATAACAATTCCGCCAGCTGTCTTTTCACAAACTGCTGACGTCGAGAGAAGATCAATAAATAAAACATTTAAATACAAGTAATATAAAAAATAGTTCAGCTGCGTAGGAAAGAACGTTTAATACATAAAAGTTCTACTATAATAATTGCTATAATAAATACTTTTAGTGTTTATTTTGTATTTCCTTGAGCATTAACATGCAGAATAAAAAAGGTTATTGGCTGCGGTTACCTAATCTCTGTGCAGGTGTCTATAGACTTTATTTTTTCCGACACTTCCTCTCCACATACAGAGTTTTACTGCTGTTTTGCACCATAATGCCTCAAATTATTATTAATAAGCACAAGAGGATAAATTAACAACTCTACTTCATTTCTTCTTATGGAGAGTTATTTTAAATTAATTGTGACTTTAAAAACTAAAGATATGTAATTATACTAAAGTTTTACTGATAAGGTTTGTTGAAAATAAAAACCTTAAATTAGCTCTCAGAACTATTGGTCATGAAACGAATATAAAATAACAAAATAATTCTTTTTTATAATTTATTTTAAATTACGATTTTCAGATCAAAGGTCAGGTCATAAAATAGCTATATGGTGTCTTAAATATCTGCAACATTTATCACAAATTTATAAAAAATAATATTTCTAAAACTAGTAGTATTAATGTAATTAAAATTTCTACTACCATTTTAGCCATTATACTGTTATAATGTTCCTTTTAGCCCAGTAACTGCCTTAATAATGATGACTGTTATTGATAATGGGAAGTAAGATAGCTTATCCCCCTAGGGACCGAAAGGTTTGCTCAGGAAGTAACGCTTGGGTAAGTCTCAGGTACTAATCACTTGGGGCTGGCCATTCTAATCTTAGTCTTTTTCATGGTCACCGGAATGGATTCTTCTTTTCCATGAAATTTCCGCTCGCCTATTTAATTTCGTTCGTTCTATTGCAGGCTCGAAGAGCTTGGTTACGTGTATTTGTTCCAAGACGCTGCTTTTTTATTTTGGAAAGATTTTCACTCCGCTTCTGGTATGCGGCCCTTCTGAGGGATTCGACCTTTTTTCGCGTTGAAATGTTCTATCTGGAAACAATGTGAAGGAATTCCCCCTCACTTCATTCCTACCTCATGGAGGTGTCCCTACTGGGGTCGTAGGCAAGCGCCATTTTTTTAACAGTGTTTAACGCTCGGTTTTACTAATGAGGCATCACACGCGGTGACACTTTTGACACGTGAAATGAAATGATAAATTTGGGAAATACTTTTTTTAAAGGAAGAAAGAGTTCCAGGCGTTAGGGTACCTCCCCGGCATTTGCCATTTATGATGATTGAGGAAAACCTGGAAAAAACTTCTAATAAAATCTGCACACCCATTCTACTCCTTCGGGTGAAGCAATTATAATGCGCTTACAAGATGCAATCCCATTAGAGGTTCTGTTTTGTAACATTTCTCATTATTTGTGTCAATCCTAATATCGAACTAAACGCAATTCCAGCTATCCTATTTGCTTCCTCTCACTTCAGGAAAAAAAAAATGTTATAATCATTATCTCCCCAATATTAGGGGGATACGGTAGAGCTTTGATATAAAATTTTTAATAAATTGGTTTACCTGCATGAATTTATCGGCAATTTTTATGCATGAATACCTTTAGTTTTTTTTTTTTTTTTAAATGTCAATTTGAAATAAAGTAACAAAGAAAAAATAAAAATGCAAACATCCTTGCGGGTGAATATGAACACCTTCCGTTTTTCTGGCACAGTCACTTTCACCATCGATTCCTTCAGACTGTACGAAGAAACGGCCGTGAACCGTAATCCCTTATGATAGCACCATGCCATTGGTGTTTGGACATGTTACAATGACAAACAGAACGCCATTAGCAAGAATATAAATTATTTTAACAGCGTCAGACATCTAATAAATTTCTGCAAGAATTCTCTCGCCTTTGCTTCCCACTCAAACTACCGCATACACGATACTCCAACTGCTCAATCGTTTTAAATCATTTCTATGCAGGAACCCCGCGGAGTTGCGGTAGGTTAAGTCAGCAATCCCTGCGATAATCGGATTGTAGAAACGATTTGCATAGGATCTAAGCACTTCGTACTCCGAACACTTTCCCCCTCCCTACAATTCAGTCCTACAGGAAATACAGTGACTTGTTTTCGATTTCTTTCTGAACTGCCACAAGGTTTCCAAGGGATTTTTTCACATATACCTCAGAAAAAAGGATTTCTGCCCAAGCTCCCAATGTTGGCAACTCTGCTGTGTTGCAAGACCTTTTACAACTGCTCTCGTGGGTAAGGATGATGAATTACTTCGGGGAACCGTGTACACCTTAAGGCACATCGATATCCAGTCTTACTGGAAAGTTGAATTCCTTAATCATCAGCAACGAAGAGTTAAAGGTACACTATGAGATCTAAGTATCCGTACACCAATGTCAGATTTCACCTGTAGCATGGGCCTCAGTAGAGGTCAGTAATATGCAGTTGATCCGCCAAGTGTCTTTATCACTGCCCCGGTTTTGCAGCGTAGTCTTTTCACTAAGTGACGGGCACTTTCTGGGGAATGGCATCCCATTTTCCCGAACATAGCCAGAGAGATTTGTTATGTAGAATGTTGGGTCGTTAACAACCTCAACTTATCCCACAGGTGTTGTATTGGCTTCAGGTTGGGACTCCAGACAGGCCAGTCTGAAACCTTATTATCCACTAACCTTTCCCTAAATGAGTCCGCTTAATCATGTGGGAATAACGGTTATAAATAATGGTCATCACCTAGCTGAGCTTAACTTCCGCGGTAGCAATAAAAACTTATCAAAAGTGTTACCATAACCTTCTGCCGCTACAATGGCATGTAGTCTTACAAAAGACAAAGACATACACTCCAAACCATAATGAAACTTACTCAAAACTTCATTGTTAACAAATATTGAGGCATTATCACGCCTTAATTTTCTCATCAAATTGCCACAACGCAAAGAGTAATTTATCATTCTAAATAACCCGTTTTCACCGTTCCAGTGTCCAGTGACGTCGTTGTTACACCATTTTAGACGGCGCTTTAAATTTAGATGGGAAATATTTGACTGCGAAATTCTTTGGTACTGATTGCGCTTTGCACGGCAGTTAGAAATCGCTGGTGTCTGTTTCTAAAGAGCAATTGTCTCATACCATCTCCTATGACGTATTTTGGTCTTTGACTATCAAGTCAATATATAACCCGTTCCCCATTGCCGATAGCACAACACGCCAATTTTCACCAAGCCACGTTCGAAGACTGTTTTTCCCTTACTCTCATAGATGCCGCCCCTCCATCCAAACATACTTCACTTAGAGACCTGGAGATGGCAGCTATAGTTTTGCATATAGCCCGTATTCCACCAGGCCTCAATATTTCTTTGTAATACTGCCAGGATAGCCAAACCACTTTGCTCTGCTATTAGTTGGCAGCTTTGCCGCCACGTCATACCCCTTATGCCTCAATAAGAGAGACACCGCCCGCCTCAGTTTAGTTTACTCTCAGCACGTGTTCAAGAGCCAACGCTCGAAATATCGTGGTTTTAGTGTTTAGTTTTATTACAGTTTTTAGTGTTAATTTTTAATGTGAGCGCTTTTCATTGCATTCTAAGTGCTTTTTATGAGTTTTATGTTTTTAAGAAAGTTTATAATTCTGTGAACAGTCATATATAAATATGGTCATGTGTTCACTCTTATTGTACTAGTTGCTATAAACATTTCCAAGACTAGGTTTATATACAATAAATGCCCCCAGCACATTTTCCAATTTCTGAAAGCTTACTGGAATTCTTGTGTCAATCACCTTATGCGATTCATGCGCACCTCGTTCATGGAGGCAAAACGACTACCCTTCAGCTTCTGCTTTCTCTTCCAGAAGTTTGGCAAGTTAGGCGAGTGATCATGCCGTTGTAGTTGAGAAATTCAGCCGCTGGGGGCATTGTCTGATGGAGCATCCAATTCCCCTCGAGTCGAATATCCTCCCTCATACGCCACAGAATGTTGTTACCAATGGGCTGAATATTTCTCTTGACACATTTTCCCTCATTTTTGGGACAAGTGCCGTCCGGTCGTCGTGACCTCTCATCGTTTTCTAGCGATATTCTACCATTCTGGAAGAGTGAAAATCATTCAAAGCACTCATTGCTTCTATGCCATATCCCTGCCAAATCATTTCAAAGATCTCCGTTTCAAATTTGCCTTGAACTTGATGTCAGCATTGTGCTCTAGTTTGACGCCCATAAGGAAATCGCAAATCTGCTTATGCACGTGGTAACAAAAACATCTGATGTTCGCAGGACGACTCCACTGGGCATAATGACCAGCTCACGCTCACCTCTTGCGCATCATCGCGCTTCCCTCTGTTTTCATGCTATAGGTCTAGTCTTGGAACTTTTTGATAGTCCCTCGTGCAATTATATCACTGAGAGTGGATATGGACAAAGTGAAAACAATTATTTATATTTGTTGCTCATACTTGTGATCAGATAGTGTAGACTGTGTGAAATTGAACGGGAGAAAAAATACAGGGCTCTTTACCTTTACCATAGAAATGATGGTGCTAATTCCATTTTTCTGTACTGAATTTCTCCTGAATAGTGCAATTCGAAGCCCGTTATCTCCCATAAAGGCTAAGAGTAGGGCTGAACAAGGCTAACTTGGTTCAAATCAGTCGCATGGCCATACTTACATGTATTTTGTCTCAGAAAATGATGCGCTTACCATTTTTTGTTTTTCGCATTTCTTTTGAAGACAGAAAAACACGAACTGTGAAAATATTCACCCATTCCGTTTAGTCATAACATATGCTCAGAAGACTTTAGAAACAAAATATAACAACTTCATCAACATTAAAATTATAACGACGTTCTTGCAAGAGTACTTAATTAAAGTGATGCTTTTATTTCTCTACAGCTGTGTTCTAAACGACCAATTAGAAAGAGAGTTTAATTTTCTTAGTGAGAGCACTCGACCTTCAAATCATTGGTGCAATAATAAACAACTCTCGTCTTATTAAAAGATAACTTTAAAAGCCGCTCAATACATGAACTGGGGAGTTATTTATCCAAAGCGCAAAATGAACAACTTCGTGCCAGCTTTATGCAAATACAGTTTCGCAATAAATAAATTAAGAAAGCGAAGCTCTGCTTTGATCGGTCTACGAATAATAATAATAATAATAATAATAATAATAATAATAATAATAAGGAACAGTAACGCAACATGTGTGGTAAAGAGAACTTGCAAAAAAAAAAAAAAAAGGGGGGGGCACAGAGGATTGTTTTTTTTTTTTTTTTTCCCTTTAATTTTTTCATAACTGCAGTGCGGAATTAATGCGCGACAGAACCTGCAACTGCTACAGAAACTGAAGCAATAAAAGTACAAGGCAACTGAACACTAATCGTCTTCTCTCTTCATTAATGGCAAAGAATCATCACATTTGACAGCACTTCATCGTAATTGGCATAGAAAACCTGCTGCGAGTTCTAGTTTTAATTGCACTACAGGCAGAATAAAGTCACTTCGACGACTTTGGCAAGCGTGCAGAAAAACTGCCATCGTGATTATTGGTCTGGAAACCAAGTCACTTTATAATTGATTTTCGTGTAATATGGCACTACCCTGATGACTCAAACCGGTTAATTTCTCCTTAGAGAATAAAATAAAACACCCAGATCAACGAGCTCCTTGCGTGTCACAGAAACAGAACGAAAACGAGTTTATTGTAGTGTAGCGTTTCTTTCTCGACCTTTCGACTGCAGAGTAGAACGCAAAGTTGTAAACTGATGACATGTTACTGAACAGATGAAAAGAAAGAACAAAACAATTGTCAACTATGGATGAGGTTACAAACTAGTACATTTGGGACCGGTGTTGAGGAATGTTTGATTATCCAGTAGCTTTGAAATCTCAATCAACAAATGAAGCACTAAAGCGTAAGCAGCTACATTTGAAGTGCTTTTATTTTAAAGTTTTAAGTTTACACATGACTTGTTTATGTTGCTAATGAGATTTTTTGCTATGATTATGTTGAAAAGCTGGTATTTGCATGTACATTTTTTGCACTAGTTAAAACCCATTAAAGCATTCTGAGCATAGGAAAATGGAAGAACTTTGAACATCTAGTTGGTTCGAAATATTTCTTACTGGAGATCAAAGTCTTAAAGATGAGAAAATATTCATGATAATTAATGAGATAAAAATGTTTGTTTAATAATGCCAGATAGATATATGCTGTATTTAACGTTATCTACAGTGGGCTGGACTACGGAGTCCTGTGAACAACTGTTTGCTGCACACTGTGATAACTACCTTTTCCTAACTAATAATGAAGTTGAAGATTAGGGAGAATTTCAATAGTAAATCATTCTTTCATTTGAATTCTAATTTTCTTATTTGGAGTATGAGGTACTCCCTTCCACATTGTAACATTTTTCTTGATTTAATTACATTGTTGAGCTTACTGGTGATAGATACAGTCTTTCTAATTGTATAAAATTCAAGAATTAAACATATTTGACCCTCTTAATTTTATCTACATTTATTTTTTTTATCTTTCACTCGATTTTCCTTTATGTTTAGAAATCTAAACGTCTCTTAATTTCGATGACATTCCGGTCATCTTCATTACTTTTTCATGATTCATTTAAACATCACTAAGTTCACAAATAATATTACAGTATGGCCTGTTTCTAATCCAGGTTCTATTCCAAGGCAACATTTTAAACCATTCTGATACAAACTTTTTTAATAATTAACATACAAATTTTCATCATTTCACTAACTATATTTTAACAATGTTAGCTGAGCCACAGTCCTCGAATAATCAATAGCTTCCTACTGGAATTTCCAAAAGACTTTGGCACCGTTCCTTCTACATTCTATACCTATTGTCCTCCTATTTGCATTGATTCTTTGTATTACATCTAAATACATCAATTACGATTTGGAAATCACCGTAGCTCTTTCCCACCATCATAATCCTCTAAAATAAATAACATAGACAAAGAAACACTATAATAACCTAAACTTAAACATTTTATGCAATTCAATAATCGCCCAAATTAATAGCAATTCCGTTTTTGATTATAGAACCCCTGCCCTTAAATAGCTTACACATTTAAACTTTTAAACTACTATATATACAATCACAATATCACTACTTACCAATTACACAAGACAAAAGATCATCTTTCCTCACTGACTATACCCATTTGTTGTTAACTCTATACGAATATTCCCCTCAAACTCCTAATTTGCATTTGGTCACCATAGTTTTTCTTCACTGCAATCCGCTTATTTCAAATTGTCGACGCATATCATACTACTCTCTCATCACCTCTTAGTTCCTTTTTATTTGCAATTACCATCTTTTCATCAAAGTTGCATATTCCGTATATAAGCTTTCTTTCCATTTATCCTGGCATTTTCATTTCTAGTTTAACCTTGCTCTTTGTTTCCTTCTTCCATTGGCAAGTCTTTGTTGATGAAAATATTAGTTCCTTTGTTTATTTGATCTACGTAAGCTCTCATACACAGCATTTATGGTAGTAAGCTTTGCTATTATCACTTTCTTGCCTATTTGTCTTCCCTCGCGAAAGGCATCCGCAATATTTCATCTCTAGCTTTAGTTTCAAAATATGTTACGCCTGCAATTGGGCCCAACTTCCTCTCCTTTCATAACTCCAATAAACACCAAATTAAACTTATGATTCTTGTTCTCAAGCTTTTCTATTCTCCCTTTGATTACTTCTTCTATCTTCCTTTTTAGTGCCTGAACTTCTCATATCTCTTGCTTAATATTCTGGGAAATAGCGTTCATCTTATTGTTAAGGCATTCTTCTAAACACCTTTTCTGCCACATCCCCTGGATCAATTGCGCTATTTCAACCCTAATTAACTAAATTAACTAAACCGACACAATAATTAAAGCATTCTTGATCTCTTCCTTTCCTCTCTTCTAGTCCCCTTTAGTTTATCATACTTGTGCAAACTTACTCTGTACACTATCAAACCCACTCCCATTGTATCTATTTCGTTCTTCTTCTACAAAACAGGGGCTCTCACTCAGCACACCCTTCCTCTACCGTCGCTAGCTCAGTAGCCAGTATGACAATCCATTTTTCTTATTAATGCGTAACATTATACACAATTTCATGAACCTTGCCATGCAAAGGATGGCCCAAGCACTGGATTACCATGGAATTTTTTCTTTAAATGTCGAAGCAGTGGGCACTGAAAAGCACTAAAATAATTCAAAGATGCATTAAATGTTATCAAATGTTTACACGATTCCAAACAGTATAAGAGACCACACTTTATACCGAACGGAGCGCTGCTCTTGTAACAAAACTCACGGTTTTAGTTTTATTAGAAACTGTATCTTGTTCTGGTTAATGTTCATGATGACAATCTGTACCCTATTTCTTGCTAGCAACGGTCAAACTTTCAAGGGTTGACTGATAGACTCACCTTTATGAATCATGATTTTATCTGAGTGGATAGGTAAACTCTCAAAACACGCATATATGGGCAACATAAAAATCATTGTGCTCCACTTGATGAAAATCAGCAATGTGGTAGGTATATCTCGTAGACGAATAAGAAGAGACTATCTTTAGCATGGATTATAAGCAGGTACCGTTTTGCATTGCTGAAATCATGGATATATATCATCTACATAGCATTAACTTTTATGGATAGTAGTTTGGGGTCTCTATCATGTAGTTTTGACAGAAGTTCAGCGTTTGTTTGCAGCGCCCACTCTTCGCGCACAAATTTCATTTATCAATTGCATTATAAATTACGTTTGTCTTAAATATTGCAATATTTTTTTAAAACATTGTGACACTGTAGGAATAGATGAAACCTCTTTGAGGAATAAATCAATATAATAATGAGTAGTTGTGATTAAATAAACCGATAGATCATAAATATGTAAACATGAGAAACTTTCCATTAACGTTTTGAAAACTGATGCTGTACAGCATGAGAGATATAAATATGTGATTTGTGCCCGATATCTTTCAATAAACATGTACGATACTGTTCATGTAATTGTAAATTATTACTCAATTTTTATTTATCGTTTCTTGAAAATCCATAAATACTGCAAGTATCGTAAGGTATCAAAATACATTTCGCAGTAAATGAATTTAATGCAGTAAATATTTCGATATTAAATAACATTTTGAAGTAAAGAGCAATATATTTCATAAACAAAATACAAAACAGCTGAATGAACTACACCGGAACTACAGCTGCATCATAGGAAAAAACGGTCATATAATTACAACGATCTGGTCAACGTATTAGATGTATAAGTTACCTTCTAATAGTCTTAAGTAACAAAATTAAACAGTATTGTAATGGAAAAACTTTAACCTCTCCTTTTAACTACACTTTCTTGCAGTGTTTACGTGTGTTCGTTCAAGGTTAATCTTATATTGTGATCTTTAATAACTGTAATGGCTACAACTGTCAGAAATATAGACACCCTGTGTTTGTGTATGGAAACTGTCCACACCCAACAAGTCGTAGATATATAGGTGCGATACCGACAAGCTGTGCCCCACCTCGCGATTATGAGCAATAAACCACCTCCCTCTCACTCTAAGAACTACTAAAGGTAGCCTCTGTGATCGATAATTTCTTTTTAAAATTAAGAAATGGTACACGATAAGAGCCCCTGTTGGATAATAGTAGTATTTTAACCCCGTAGCTTCCCTCGGGTCAGCCATTTGTTCAAGTTTACGCTACATATTTACAGAAAGCTCTGCTTATTAATGGAAATTGCTTATCTGTGACCTCCATCGATTTCTGACTATAATTTTACTCCCGGTTTAAAAACGATATATGGAATTCCGTTTTAGTTTTCTTAAACTGATTCTATCTTTCTATGTGGGTTAGAATTTGTTGACTATGGATACACTATAATCAGACAAAGAGGTTGAAATGAAATCAACAGGGTTTCCATCTAATGTTTCAAATGACGCGTTTGTATACGTCTAGGGCCTTTTGATGGCAGTCGAGTTTTATACCAAAACGCTCTAAAATTAGAAGGTGCAAAGATCGTAGATAAAGTATTTTTAAAAACATTGCTGAATGTCTCATACAAGCATAACAAAGCTTAGAAAATTTTTGTTCTAGAGAATTTTTAAAAATATAGAATATACTTTATTTACAGAAATGGTTGGGTATTAACTCTGCAAAAAGCATAAAAACAAAATTAGATAATAGTAAAAGTAGATGGTATTATGACAAATGCATTTGAGTGGTTTAATGCATAGTATTATGTTAGTCATTGCAAAAAAAAAAAAAAAAAAAAAAAAAAAAGTTTTAAATTAAACTTTCCGTAGAAGTATTGCTCAAAATGCTAATAAATCTAAATTTACATCCTTGATCTTCTGTTGGACCATTAATACATAGATTGCTTGAAAAGTAAACTACCAAATGCTTGTCACATACCTTGTTGTACTCCTGGACTTCTAGATATATCGCAGATATACTTCCTCCTCCCTGACATCTAGAGTCTAGAATTGATTCTAGAACAACGTAATTTATTCAGAACTTTTCTGGTTGATTTCCCTTCTTCCAAAACTGCAATTAATAATAATGTAGAGTTTGAGTGCAAAAGAAACATGAACGAAAACATAACTGCTTTAATATAGAAACTAGAGGAACTGGGGGTTCCGGAATGTAAAAGAGAGCATTTGTAATGAGACCAGACACTTTGCTGTTTTTTAATACATTGCCTATTTGGCCGAGAGAGGACGACATTTCTAGCATCTACACTAAGACTGTACGTCTGAAATGCCGGCTGTGGCTCGCTATAACTGAGACGTGTACGTACACCATCAAGAACGGCCGAGGTAGTCATAGTGAGCGAGAGGTCTGAGGTTCTATACTCGACAGAGGTTTAGTAGTCAGTCCTCAAAAATAGCAAATGCCAGGAAGGTACCCTAAACTTAGGTACAGAACGTTTTCCTCCTTAAAAATAATCCTTTCCCAATTTATCATTTCATTTCGTATGTTATCAGTGTCCACCGCCTTTGATGCTTCAGCAGTAAAACAATATTTGAATTAAACTGCTTGTGCGAACAAATATTACAACTTAAACCCGATATAGTATGTCTTTTACATCGTGGCCACTACGCTGCGCTAGTTGAAAAGTGGTGGGACCATCACACACTTTTGGCGGAAGGAGGAAGGAAAACATAACATACAGCGTTACTGTAAATGTGTTACAACAGCAAACATCTTCTTGCAGAGCCTATGAAGAACAACTACGCAAACACCCCTTTGTTTTCTTATCACAATGATATAATCAACACTGCAGAACATGTTGACACCGGCCACGAAGAAAAAATGTAACTGCAATTATAAACTTGGCATGTATCTTCATGCATGAGTGCTGGACTGTAGACAACAGATGGAAGGATACAATAGGTTACAAACTACAATCCACCCTCTCTCCTTATGCCGGTCACTCAGTAATTTTTGTTGGAGAATTGTTTGTGTTTGAGGATAACTAACTCGATATTAAGTGCTTAAGAATCCTGATAGATGGTGATTAGGGAGTTCAAGTAAACGAGTAATATCTTAATCTAAAATAAATACAATAATAAATGATAAATTATTGCATTTTTAAATGCGGATGTGACTATTGTTAAGCTTTGCTTGTTGGGACTTTTAATGCTTATGCTCAAATCTAAAAAGACTTGATTTGCAATTCGTGTTAAATATTATACTACAAGACAGAATTCTAAGGTGAATTTACTTTAACACTCGGAGAAAAAAAAACTAAGAAGCCAAGATCAGGCGTTACAACAGTATGTGAGAATATTGGAGATGAATATATTAAAAAGGAATTTACTATATTGACTTCTCGTGAATCTAATCTATGTGTTACACGATTATCTCTGTTTAAAAAGCAATGAAACTGTAATATATCGTACTTTTGTTTTTTTAATTCGCCTGATACTGACAATGTAAAGTAGTTTATACTACAATATGAAATACGTTAAATGTCAGTACGTGGATAATAACAATAAATAAATTGAATTAAATTCAATTAGTTTACGTGGCATTAATTCTTAACAGGCTGAATGTAACACTTTTAAGTCTACCAACAAACGTATGAAGGCGTCACACTAATCAAGGACTTGAACTGCAAAATAAGTCACCCGTTTTCTTTTTCTCCAACTTGTTAACATTGAATGAGCGCTCCGTTACAAGATAAATTTGTGCTCACTTCTCGTCGAAAAGTATTTATGAAGTAGATTGGAAATTATACCAGTTAACCTTGTGGACAAAAAGTGACTGAAATCTTTTCTATCTTGATTCTAAATGCCGCTGAATCCCAATAGATGGATGTAAGTAGCTAATTTAATTAATTTCTTAACGCTGACGCGCAAATATGAAGCAACGTATCGTTTGAACAAGACCTTGAACAGCAACTCCATTGCATAAGTAGGATACCGCTATTGCCGATGGTGAACGCACAGTAAGTGGTACCTTTAAAGCATTGCTATTATATAAAAATAGCATTTCACCTCGTGAGAGGCGTGAATGAAGAGAACATTTTGGAAATCACCGCCTCTCCACCAGCACTTATTTTCAAACACGAATGTACCACGTATCGTATCTCAGTGGTACGAATATTGAAGACGCGGCAGGTCTACATTTTAAGATTCAGACATCTGGAGAGGTGGCAGTTTATGGAAGCCAATACCAGAACCTCTCCCCAAGAGCCGTCCAGTGATCTTTCAAATCCAAGACCAATGACTGGTTAAAAAGGAGATAGTAACTCCCGCCCGCCGCCGGCCTCAATCGCCCGTCATAATTTAAACGAATTAAGCCGGACGAGATAGCGACGTTCTCTTGAGTTTGCTGAATGTCATTGACCTTGTCTCTTGCTGGGATGTTAGTGAACTGCCAGTCCGTACTGCCAGGAAACCCGCCTGTCCCTGCGCGCGTGTTTTAAAATACAGTGATGACTTAAGTTGTAATTTAATAAGATGCTACCTTGCTTTTTAAACATATACATACTAGTAATATGCCTTAAGAATTTTAATGATTCAGCTATATTAATATTAAAAGAATTTTTTCCCCAAAATGTACATATCTCAATTTAAAACAATCTTAACTGCATTTTCTATGTTATTGTAACAGTTTAAAAAAAGCCAAGTTACTAATTAGAAATCAAAGAATAAAATCCTACACCAATTAGTAATAACTGTGATGAATGGCAGTAGCTCTATAAAGTGCTCAAGCTTTATAAATATTTATTTATTTGTTTATTTACGGACGCTCTTTAACATCTCAGGTCGTCAACGCCCCATTCTATTCAGGGCGAAAAACGGGGGATAAATTTTGCTCAGAGATCTCTTCTTTAAGGCTTGAGGTTTTTTACATACCATAAATGTACGACACGGGACCCACGGCTTTACTTCCCTTCCGAAGGGAGCCATACTTAGGATTTTTACGCCCGAAAAAATCGACCGACCCTTGCCGGGATTGAACCAGCGATCGTAAGTCTACGAGGCAAGTATGGTAGCTATTAGACCACCAGCACCAACGGCCAGCGGTTAGAAAAGATTACAGATCTTATGTGTTTTATTTCTTTTGACATTACCCCCAGTGCAGAAAATATATACTGGTATTATACTATTATTCGATAAAGTCCCATAAAGTTAAGTTCTTTTCTATATGACAACTTGCATTGTTCAAAAACGCCTACTCCTGTAATATATTGGGGAGCAACTCTCTCTCTAAGGGTCTGTCTTGGTGGTGTACTGGTAACCATACTTGCCTCCTAAAACCACGATCGCGGGTTCGATCCCGGCCAGGATCAATGAATTTTTTGGGCGTAAAAATCCTAAGCATGGCTTCCTTCGGAAGGGAAGTAAAGCGGTGGGTCCCATGTTGTAGATTTGCGGCATATAAAAAAACCTCAAGCCTAAAAGAAGAGGCCTCTGAGCAAAATTTGTCGGCCGTTTCACGTCATGAATAGAACGGGACGCTGATGACCTGAGGTGTTAAAGAGCGTCCGTAAATAAAAATAACCAACTAACCTGTATGAGATTTGTAAATATACACGCCAGCGACATCAACCAAAAGTAAAAATTTATAAATGCTCGTCTCGATGTAACTGAAAAGTATATCTCCATTATTGGTATCCATTAATAAGCAGACAAGTTAAAATACAGTAATAATTATAAATAAAATCTATGCATTTGTTCAATAACTCTACAATTATATTTTGTTTTAAACAAATCTATGAACTGAAAGAACGCAAATCGATAAAAATATTTTAAGAAACCAAAGCGAAAGAATTAACTAGCGAATATCTGCCGCTGCAGCTCATTTCTTGTGATGAACTGGTCGGCTATACCATCGAGATCCAAAGAGATGGTTATGGTTTCAGAGGCAGTTTAAAATGGTTCCTCAGCCTTCTGAGACTCAAGAAATATCTTGCAGTTGTACACGTTGACATCAGAACAGTTAAAACCAGCCGTACGCATTTGGTTAACTTCGGAAGAGTTTCGAGGCACAGAAACTGTACAACTGAAGGAAAGTTATATACGGCATTCTTGTTCACCTTTAACACATTATATTGCGATGCAGTTTCAACATGTTAGAATCAATATCATCTTTAAAAACGTGACAGTGTCTATAAATCATAACTTTCAGTTTTAACTAACAGGCGAGACACTGAACTTAAAAACACAATTTCAAAAAGCATTAGGTCGTATATATCTTCAGGGGGTGGTAAAACTGCGAGAAGCACTTCCAAGATCTATTCTTTTCGGATTTCAACTTCAGCGCTTTGACTGTGATTCTTGTTAAATACAAAGATTGGACACTTTATAAAATTTCTTTCCAAAAAGTAGATCTGATATGTGAGTATATTCAATTCAGCCAGACATTGCCAATGTGACAAAATATCTTGCATAACACACAAAAAGTAGAAATAGAAATTAAATTAATGCATTTGAAGACAGAAACCATTTGCTTATCTGTGAGTTTGTTTCTGACAATCTTCAAGAAAACCAATAAATTGCTCGTGATTGGAATGAAATGGTAACGATAAGAAGCAAAGTGTATATGTTGATATTATCATTAGCCTTTGGTAATATCAGACGGGGGGCCACAACTCTATGAGAAAACTTTGGGGGGAGACCTTGGCCCCTCTGGCCCCTAGGAGTCGGTGTCTATGGTATTGTTCATGTGGTACAGTATTAAAGGAGACAATAATTGTTATAATATCGCTGTTTCTATCACAATAAAACAAAAAAAAAACAAAAAAAAACCTTGAAGGAACGGCGCTGGTAAAGCGATTGCGGCATTGAAATGCCGAATTTGTGAAAAGAAAACATGTTCAGGTGCTTAGGAAAAAAGAGATGCAAATGTTGCTAAATTTATTTTCATTTCTGAAAACAAAATATCCGGGAATAAAGAGTAGGCCATGTAGAAAGTAAATTTTTAGGTACTTTAAGATCATCTATTTTAAAATAAATATGACTGCCGAAGGATCACTGCAAAGTCTTACTAAGCAGCGGGAGAGAAGACAGACAGAGAGAGAGAGAGAGAGAGAGAGAGAGAGAGAGAGGAAGTAATACCAGGGTGGAATTTGGTGCACTATTCATGAATTTTACTTCAAGCTTATTATTTAATTCATTATATACGTTTCTCCATTGATTATTAAATTGGTCATTCATCGTAGTTAAGGGAACGAAATTATGTCGAGTAGTGATTATGTCCTTTTTAATGTTGTGACTGCATTTTGTGAGCGTATGGCCATAAAACACATGTCTTTTCCTAACCCTGGACGATGCATATTAATGACGCATAGTGATTGTGATTTCATATCTCATTTTACGTTGATATGTGCATGTTCCATATATCGAGTTTAGTTATAATCCTTGTCCGCTCATGCGTGTTACAAGTCTCGGCTACTAAACGTGCAGTAGCCGGCGGTGTCCGTACTTCCAACTTCGGTTCCTAAAAGATATGGAAATGTCCTCCAGTGGGTAAGCAGGTATATTAATAGGGAAGCACATTTTGATTAATACGAATAACCTCTGCCACCGTTTTTAATTTTATTCCCTTTACATTTCAAAACCTTCATTTGTTGTGATAATTTCGGAAACGGTTTTTGTGGCGATCGTTCCAGATTTGCGCCAATTACGTCTAGATTTTCCTCTGTTAAAATTGCTTTTTCGCTCCTGGTTATATATATATATATATATATATATATATATATATATATATATATATATATATATTTCGTTCAGCCAATATATTCAAATTGTGCATGATATCATGAATAGCAATTATTCATGAAAGTTCTGAATAAATTTTACACACACAGGATAAACTGATTTTTGCTTAAATAACGTCTAGATATAAAAATTGTTGCTGTAGAGTCAATTTATGTATACTGTCATGAGACTGGCAGGGAATAATTCAGAAAGTGAAGTTCAAGGTCATAACAAAGGGGAAGGAAGTATGGGCCACCAAATCCGATATAATTAAAGATATAAAACACCGATTGAGCAGAAAAGCCCTATAATACGCAAGTGACTGAAGTGTCATTTTATTAAATCGTAGAATAATTGCAAACAATTTAGATAAAATAATTTTTACTTAGTAGGCTTAATGATTTAACAACAAAATCTCCAAGGGATGTTTACAAATGCAGGTCATACGGTAGGACATATATTTCACTAAAGAGGAACAGAGTAAAATTCAGTTTTTCTTCCAGAAGGTTGGAGACCTAGAGTATTTTAACAAAGAATTGACTGAAAATTATGTTTTTATATGGCGAGTACTGTGAAAGCAATGAATCATTTTGAAGATGCGATCGAAAAGGGCCTTAATCTGCGCAAGAAGTTTACCCACCTTCTCCGCTGATAATAAATTAGTCAAACTTTCTGCTGGCGGCATCCAAAAAAGCAATTATATATTTCTTTTTGTACTTTATTCATGCACAATTCTTCCTTCTATGTGGAACTAATTATTTGCACATTGGAATTGGGTGTTTGTTTTTCCTTGAAGTTGACTATAAAATTCCTATATTGTTATACTAAGCATTTTTCTGTTTTTTATTTCAGTTAAGTCGTTCTCAAACCCCTGTGCAAAATATATCATAAACACATTTCCGTTATTTTGAGATTATATGCCCTACATGTTTTTCTTTAAAAATAGTACAATAAATCAGTTTATCTATCGTAGGTTTCTACCTTGTCCTGCAGGACTGGCTCAGTCAATCTTTTGTTGTACATAGTACCGTCAGTCAGTTCTTTGCATCTGAAATGACAGTTTACAGCTGGTATATGTGACAATTACACGTGAGCGCCTTTCAGCCAATGCACGGTCTCGTTAATACCCTTATTCACCAATTAGAATAAACCTTAAGCGATAGTTTTAAAGCATGGTGCTCAAAAACTGATAACCGAAAGTTTTTTCTCCTACGTTCATTTTTTTTATTCCTGTAATCTCTGCTTTTACAATCCTAACCTCGAACTCACAACATGGCACTTTTATTAATTACAGAAATTGCCCAATAAATTATTACAATGAAAACATTAAATAATTAATAAAAAGTAAAATTGTAATTAAATTTAGATTTAGTGTCAAAATAAATAAACTGTTACTATAACCTCAAATATTCATTTGTTTTTATTATTCAACTACAGATATCTTCGTAATTCTATTATCTCTGCATCGATTTTGATTATCCCACTGCGTCCGAAAGAAGTTCCCATCACAACGCGAATTGTGACACAATTGATATAAAATAGTAGTAAATGGTGATTGTTATAATAGTGTTCAGTTTATTTTATTTAATTTAGATCTCCACGCGGTTCAGTTTGGAATAAAAGGTAATAAAATTAGTGTTTGTTTTCAGAAATATCAAAACAGGTAAACCAAATCATTTCTGTGATTATAGTAAAAGTACAATAAAATGGCATCGTTCTCGCGTTGCAATTAGCTTATCTAATCGCCCACTTGCTAATAATTTTTTAGGTAATTTAATTGAGCTTTCAAACTCAAGGTTTCAAAATAATTATCTAATAACAGCAAACATTCGTTAACCTCAATTAAATTACCGAAAAATTATCAGCACTCGTGGTATTACTGAGGAATGTGTTTTACACGACATAGAGCAACGGAAGTATCTTTGGACATGTATGGTGGTAGATGATCAAATAGACTCTTAATTTCCTTGGGTAGTGTGTCAGATTCTAATGGATGCGACAGAAGATGGAACAATTAGCGCGGGGCAAAGTTAATTCCACATTTAATGCTTTTATTTTCCAAATAGCCACCTTAACTAGGAGAGATTTCGTGCCAATGGGAGGATTTTCGTCAAAAAGGAATATTATCGGTAGCATTAATAACAACATTTACAACTCCTGAATATATAATTCACATTACAAAATTAATGATTATATCCTCACTCCTAGAAACTTGAAAGAGCATCTTTTAGACTAAAAACTCAAACTATAAAAGCAAAATGGAGTTCTAACGTGATATCCACAATTGTTCGGCAGAAATTCATGAACGTTCAGAAATCCGAGAAAAACTGTTTCGAAAGATGGTTAAACTCTTTGAAAATCGGCGTTATATAATATTTTTCAAATATTTGGAGCAATCTTTTATGCAGTTAAATTGTTCCCAATGGTAACTCGTTCTATTTTTATCAACAATCAATTACTTCATTCATAGCCTTCGAGATAAAGGCATATAAACGCTAACTGTTCTGATTTGCTCTACCAGAAAAATAAATTAAATGTTTAATTTAAAAACATATTTTAGCGCATTATATTTGTGCATAGGTTTACCTCATTCACTGTTGCCGTGCTTTTTTCACCGTGAAGTGTAGAAGATTACGGAAAAAAAGAAAAAGAATAAGAGACTACCAAATCATAGGCTCGCTCACGTGAAAGAAATCAGCCTTATTACCTTAGCTCCATTATGCGATAGAGCTAGATGCTGTAGTGATGTCCAAAACAACATTACATTCCAAGCGGGCTTTGAAACAATTAATCTCTAATTAGTCTAGTAGTTAGGATAAGTTTTAATTTGATCAACAAATCATATCGGAGAGCTTCCAGATCCTAGAAAGATTGCGACACAACAAACCGGTCCAGAAAAGAGATTTCGACGCGAGCACTAGCAACTCAGTCAGAAGCCGGGTCGATCGTGAGATAAAACTGACAGCTTTGTGGTTCCAAACTAAGTTCGGGCACACATCTTGTCAGAGCTTCCCTCCCAATCTTCCTCTTGTTCTGCGTAAAGATGACATACCCTTCTATTGGACATGAGCATTTTGTTTAAATTATGTAAATCACCCTTATTGGGAAACTATGGGAATGGTGGCATGTACAGTCAATAAAGGAAATGCACGCACAAGTGCCGGTAACTAGAGAGACCTTATTTTAAAGTTGTTCAAAGTTCTCTAAAAACTGCCAAAAATTCACACAAATTCAGAATATGTTAACACATTAACTAATTTGGGTTACTGAAATCCTACCATCCCTTCTCCAAAACCTAAAAACAGGTACTTCGAAATATATTCTATAATTTTTGTAAAGGAAAACCACATTATAGAATACAGTTTACCCTAGTATTTGTATGTCTAGGGAAATCTAAACTCACCACTTTATGGGAACCGTAGGGACCATCCTGAGCAAAAAATACTTACGGCAGTTCCAGGAATCGAATCCGGGAGTAGAGAAGCTCTGACGGCAATGATCCTTTTTTTTTTTTTTTTTTTTTTTTCTGGTAACAAATCTAGATCGTGAGTCATTTCAAAGTCGGTTCATCAATTTTCTGCTACATAATCAGGGATTGGATCTTCAAAGAAAAGGACCCTCGAAAAACGTTGACCATTTAGAGTACTACATCAACAGATAATAACGTTCAATTGTGTGAAAAAGTTAACTAATGAATTAATTATTGTTAAGATGTTGGATTGTGCCTCGAAACGCGCTGAATGTTATTTTTCAATAATAACTTACAAACCAGGTATTTCCGGACATGTGTTTATTGCATTACGTTGTTTCCTTTTCCTTGTCCTAGTGTGTTGTTACAATCAATAATTATGATTCATAAAGTTGAAATGACGGCAATTCGAGTTGGAATTTGTCACTGTTGAGTCATTCTTACTAGCTTTCAGGCATTTAGCAGATACTTTTCTCGTAACTAAATCATGATATACGATGTATATATATATATATATATATATATATATATATATATATATATATAAAACATTAATAGGGAAGCTTCAAAGTTGCTGAGATGCTTTTAAGTTGACTTCGTAAATCTTATAAATTTCCTGAAGTGGCAACAAAAAGAGGTCTTGATTTCTTCTCGTCCTCTCGCAAACTAATATTTTATTATAGTAGAGAAAGGCATTTTCATCAATGTATCCTCCAATTCTGCATACATTTCCTTACTAGACAATCTCTTCAAAAACAGGTTCTTTATCAGCAATTGATTTTCAATTTGAACAAAATCAAAAAGTTTATGTTACGTGAGTCCAGTATCCAATAAGCTATACATTTTTCTTTCAAACATAGACGAGTACTTATTTATAAATAAAAGTTTATATATCCAATTCGGTTAATTACACTTAGAAATGAAAATAAACTCATTTATGTAACACTGCTTTTTCTACCAACGAATTTCAACTACTAACAGACACAGGATAGGCTGTGTTCTCTCAACTTCGATATTCCTTATAGGAGGTTTGCTGCTAAAGGTACCTTGTGAACAATGTTTTTCATGTAACTCCGCGGGGAAATGTCCACTGAGGTTAAGCTATGTGGCCTCCTGCAGCGTTTCTGTTGCTACTGAGCACTGGAAACCCGCAGTGCTTCTATAAAGACATCATCTTACGCATGCGCAACAGTGAGGCAATGGCATACGTATTCAAGATTTTCTTTGCAAAATAAGTTAATCTTACTGTTAATGATCTTAGGAAGTCTTAGCATGCATCTTAGATGTTTATTATCTGCTGGAAACCTATATCTCCCTTTGCTCAAATACATATTGAGACAAATCAAATGAAATTTGCAGAATAGATAATCTTTATTCAGAGATTTAAGACAAATCCTTATTTGATAATAGTATACATTACTAGAAGGAACAAAATACTTGAAACTGAATGATCAATGCATTCGATGTGACTTAATGAAAGGCAGGATAACATCCACTTTGATTGGAATGAATTGAATTGGATTGTTAGGGTAGGAGGAGAATATTTCTGTATTTCAGCCTTGCTCAAAGGCTGGTCGTTTGTGCTTACGTTCCCAATAGAGGCAACTCTAACAGGAAGGGATGAGATGAGCGAGAGACCGGAAGGGCCACTTGCATACCAGATCTCGGGGGTAGAAACCTTTCCAAAGCACAAGCCGCCATAATACCGCACTCTGGAACAAATGAAATATGAAATGGGAGATGGAAAATTGTGGAGATCCATCCCAGTATTTGTCTAAGCGACCGGAGAAAACCACAAAAAATGCAAAGTCAGGATGCCGGTCCCAATGAATTTGAACAAATAAGGTGTTTGAGCTACATACGTATATATTACCTCTTAGAGCGAATCTTGCCTCTGGGAAACCCAGTTGTTACATTGCGTTTAAATTCGCATTTTTGTTTGCTTCTTGTTCTTGGTTACGAAGCAAAAACTGATGTTTCAAGTTGTATTGTCATTTGCGTTCAGCATGAAATTGGTGACCGCAACAATGAAGAACCAAAGAACCGAAACGGCTCGCACGGTTGTTGCCACCTTTTTGGTATCGGAAGCTGAATTTATGGTTTCATTTGATCATCATCTGCTTAATCATTAGGATCATCTGCGGCTCATCAAAGTTGGTGCTACTGTCGGTTTTTGGGTTTCTTATTCTCCTTTCCCTCTAGGTACAAAACGTGAAAGTTTCTTATGAGGTGTATGTTTGATACTGCTGAGTCCAATTTTTTCTGTATAAATGTATATTTTTATTAACAGTTCTATTTCCAGTTTTATATGTACGCGTTACTCCTTTCACTGGTCTTAAGCATCTCTTGAGTGTGAAATTGGTTTTAGAGTTCAGTTTTCGCTGAAGGATAAAACATAATTATTGCTGGAATGTAATTAACATTTCCATTTAATTCTACATATCAAAAAGTTCAACTAATATAAAAAAAATCTGCAAAAATTCCCCTTTCTCTGAAATTTTAGTCGGAATTTCCCCGATAAAAATAAACCACTGCTATTAATTTATAAAAAAAAAATATTTAAGTTTCCGTTTCACTTTTCTTTGGCGTTTTTTTAATATTTGGACATATTTGATTAAATTTCAAATATTCATTTTGACCTTATTGTGATTATTTATGCTTGAAAACAGTATTTTCTGCAGAAATTGCACAACCTAATAACATTAGTTAAATCATAGAGAGCTGTCAATAATCTATTTTTAATATTACAAAATTTTAATTGATCATCCACGAAAATAGTTGGTTTTAATATTTCTTATTTTTAAAATTAACCTTGATATTAACACTTGTTAACTATCTTTTCCATACTTGTATTGCATCGTTTAAATACACAAGGTGATTCAAGGATTGGTAAGTAGGAATTCCTATATTTTTCTGACAGGTAAACCTCGCGCACGATTAATTTGCGCTTGGAGGGCATTATTGAGGGAAAGAGAAAGCTTGTCAGTGAGAGAGCTAGAACATTCTGTGCCTAGTCCCGGCCTTTTATAGGTTATGCCGCGAACCCTGTCCCGTTACGTCATATATATTTGGTGCTGATGCGAACCCTTTGAAGATATGTTATACTAACATACTGGTGGTCGCTCTGAATAATGCTGTGAAGCAGTGAAGTTAAATTTGCCATACATAGGGTATTTTACATTTTAGATAGTTGTATGGAAGCAGCTTGTTAGTAACAAGAAAAAATAAAACAAAAACAAAAGAAAAGGACAAGTAATACGTTTCGTTTAAAACTTTTAATGCACAAAACATAATTTTGTACTTGTACATTTTAATTAAGCTATAAACACCAATAATTCAGATATTTAAACGCTTGCTTACCTATTCAGAATGTTCTGTATGCGTACGTACTTGCATTCGAGCAGAAAGAAGATTCGGGAATAGTACTCACTCTAGAATACTCCCAAAAACGCAAAGAAATTAATAAAACTCTGCATGTGGTGCAGGGATTCGAACCCCTGATTAGACACTTCGTACTCTAATCAACTGAACTAAGGAGGTGGCTCGTCAGGATTTATTAGACTTTACGGACGGTATCTCTACACTTAGCCGGGGTCGCCTTCTCTTATTATCTACCTGCTATGACGACATTGATCTTTCGGGACAACAGCCGGAATATCCTGTAAAAACTAAACTGTATATCCCATTCTAGTGAGCTATTTGGACGTCTAATATCTCAAAAATTACAGCGGCATAAAACTTGATGTCAAACGCGTACTTCTCACGTACATAACTAATGTTTTCTTATGCGGGCAGGATGGATTGAGTCATACGGTATGTTAAACAGAGCCTATGGCATCTGCCGTACACCTAACTTTATATTGACAGTGAGTATTCTTCCATCCTCCCTTGTTTAGACTTGTTTTGGTTCCATCATGAAATTCTATTACTTCTTATTAAGTGCTCTTTGAAACACGATATTCCTGTAAACTTCTCATTCTACCTGTGTCAAACAAACGTAGCACATTGTTGCATTACCTGTGACTTAAGATAAAAACTTTAAATAATCTTAAAGCATCTTCATTTAACAAAACTCGATTTGGTTTACATTGGGCATAGTACTATAAAATATGGAATTAATTTTTTTACTTCTAATGAAAAAATTGTCATTCTGATTATGAAAACACAACATTATTGGGTGCTTTCGATAGACAAAGCAAACCTTGATAACTATAATATTTTAGGAGACGTTATTTTAATATTTTTTTCTATGAACATTGCAATTTACAAAGTTATGTTTAATTTTTTAAAGTTAATCTGACATCTACAATGATTTAGGAGAGAGAAAAGCTAAACTACTAGCAGATTACTTTTACTTTGTGTCTTACCGCTTCAAACTCTTGATTGTCATTAATTTGGACTAATATCAGAAACTTCACATTAAGCACATATCTCTCTCCCTCGATTTATTTGAGTACGTTGAGTTCAGTCATTAATTTCTTCGCGATTCCTTCTCCATTATTTCACAAAAAATAAGCGAAATTATTATATTAGAAAATGTAAATTTTATTTTATTGGTGCTTCAATCCCTATTTATGAGAGTTTTCGCATGACATTTTCTGTAATAAGAGAACCAAGAGCCAAGATAGGTACGCAAGAAGGGGATTAAAGAGAAAACCAGGAGTAACAGCTCAACACAAACCCCTTGGGGAAAAGGATAGATAAGGAAAAGACAGAGCAAAGGTAGCTTTGTTTTTAAAACAAATAGGATGGGGTGGGACTTGGCACGCAAGGAGAAGCTGCAGAATCCAAGCATTATTCGAATACAGCACGAGATCCCATGTGAAACTTGGAAGCGCCGTCGATATCGTCAAAGATTACGGGGGGGAATGAGGCAGGGAAAAATAAAGCAAGCCACGGACGTAGAGGCAATAAAAATGCTTGCTTGCAGCACCGATTGCACGCGATTTCTTTCAACTAGTTGCACTCCATGTGTGTGTGTGTGTGTGTGTGTATTCCATCCATCGTTCGCTGGCTTCGTTCGTCGGATTGGAATGTGCAGTCAGAACCTCACGTCTCAAGGCCGTCGAACTAGCAGTAGGCAACAAGCGCTTTCTCATGCATGAGCAGACGGGGGAACATACATCGCTTGGCATGGCAACATCTCCAACGTACATTGCCGTAACAGAGTGAGTCAGACTCGAGGAAGAAGCGTTAAAGATAACCGCAGAAAATGACTTAGAAACAGAACGCGAAAGCGATGATGGGTATTGAAAACCCAACAGAGATAAAGAATACAATCTCTTAATTAGAAATAATCACATTTGTGCGAGGGTTCATGAAGAAATCGGACACTGTTTCCCCCCTATCCTGCAGATATACTCTCTAGTTGGTTGTGATAATTAGCAAATGGAATTCCAATTTTGAGAAGCCATAATTTATGCTCTCTTATGAAAGTACTCATTACTCTTCTAGTGGAAAGAGAATCAAGAACTTAGCAAACATTTCATTACATTTTGTTATAATTTTTCTCTCTCCTTTTCGTCGGTAAACCTTATAAGTTTATTTGATTCGCCATTTTTTTAATAAAAATCATTTCGGATGTTTTGGTTTGGTTTATTTACGTACGACTTTTAACATATCAGGTCATCAGCATCCCATTCAATTCAGGCGTGAAACGGCCGATAAGTTTTGCTCGCAGGCCTCTTCTTTTAAGCTTGAGGTTCTTTTATGTGCTGTGAAATGAATGGTAGTTTAACGCCCGTTTTTACTACTGAGGTATCACAGGCGGTGGACGCTGATGATACAGGAGATGAAATTATATATTGGGAAAGGATTTTATTTTCACGGAAGGAAACGTTCCAGGCGTAAGTTTAGAGTACCTCCCCGGTATTTGCCATTTATGAGGACTGAGGAAAACCTGGAAAAAACCTCAGTCAGGGAGAACGGTTTTGGTGCGAACCCCAGACCTCCCGCTCACGAGTCCGCGCCTTAACGACCTGAACCATCCGTAGCGGTTTTACATGCAAATGTACGACATGAGACACGGCTTCGCTTCGTTCCCGAAGTAAGTCATACTGAGGATTTTTTCGCCCGAAAAATGCATCGATCCTGATCGGCATTCCACCCACGATCTTGGGTTTAGAAGGCAAGTATGGTTATCAACATTTGGACATGTAATCTACACAGACTCAAATACTGAGACACAAGCACGCCTGACTCTCTTCGGGTCCATTCCGCGATGCCTTCTATCCTCGCTCGGGTTTATCTTATGGTTTTACCCAAGTTAAGAGCGTAAATGTTGCATTGAATCTTCCATTTTAATCTTAAACTGTCGGTAAAAATCAATACAAATGAAATATTTAGTCACGAACATCTACCCGACAAAAGATAAACTGAATGCCATTTCGGTTTTAAGTGAGCAGTGACGATACAGTGAGATTATTTGAGCTGGCAAAGCGCGGCTGCGTAACGGGAGAAGCCAGTCCTCTAGGAAGTACTACGTTTGAGGAAGACTTTGTCAGCAAGTGTTGTGTGTCCGTGTGTTACTCAATGGTGTGCTGTTATTCGTTAGTTATGCCACTACATAATATGCTTGAAGAAAGCAACTTTATGCACGATACATATTATAAAGGGATTCCTCCCCATTACCATGGGATGTTGTGGTGTTCAATCTTTTCACAGAGGTCTGCGCATCCCGTAGGTTTTTACATTAGGACGGCACTTAGAAGCTATTCCGACCCGTCGTTCGGCTGCAGACGTTTGCGACGCCCAGACGTGCCAAGTGAACTTAGCTTCGAAAGTCGAGCGCACCTAGCTGCCAATATTTCACTGGTGGATAGGTCATACTAGCTTGACCTACTCACTTAAGGGGTGAATTACCCCAGCATTAAGGTAGCCACCACCCTCCCCACGAACGACAACGATTCAGGCGAACCTGTCCCCAGGGTACACGCCATACGCACTCTCCTGGGACACGCTGCCGTCGTGAGTACTGAATTTCCCGTGAGTTCCGGGACCACTGCCACGCCGAGTCCAACCCAATCCGGACAACTCCCATGCGGGAAGGGCTCGTTTCAAGTCCGGCCCGGCTCCTTCTAATAACGTCAGAAGGTACTCAGGATCCGTAGGAAAATAAAAATGGATTCTTGCAGAGAAGTGGTATGCGATTCGCAACAAAATATCCTGGCTATCGTGTTTCAGGTAGAGAAAATGTTCGCCAACTGATAAAATTTACGAGAGACAGGATCTTTCAGTGACAAGAAACGTGTTCCAAACCGGCATTTCCTATGAGATGCTAGTGGCATAATATTCAACATTTATTATAACAAAGGTTAGCGTTTATTATTACTAGTAATAAATACAGTATCATTTTATGCTTTAAGTAAAAATATAGGGAATGCACTCGTGAGCAGGAGGTCTGCGGTTCGATTGCCACCAGAACCGTCCTCCCTGACTAAGGTATTTTCCAGGTTTTCCTCAGTCTTCATAAATGGCAAATGCCTGGAAGTACCCTAAACTTAGACCTGGAACGTTTCCCTTCCTTTAAAAAATCTTTTTCCAATATATCATTTCATTTCATGTATCGTCAGTGTCCACCGCCTGTGGTGCCTCTGTAGCAAAAACGGGCGTTAAACACCATAAAAAAAAAGTAAAAATGTGAATACTAACATAACGCGCGGCGATTGTTACCTCCGTTTTTCAGATTACGGCAACTGCATTTCCCCATTAACTAGCCATACTTACTTGCCATAGCTGAAATAATCTCACTGATTCACCAGTTAAAAATTGCCTCTGCTGCAGTATATATATATATTTGGTTATTTACGGACGCTCTTTAATATCTAAGGTCATCAGCGCCCCATTAAAATCAGGATATGAAACTGCCGGCAAATTTTGTTCAGAGGCCTTTTTTTCAAGCTTGTTCTTTACCATGTCATAAATGTACGACACGGGACCCACTTCCCTCCCGAAGGAAGCCATACTTACAATTTTTATGCCCGAAAAAATCCATCGATCCTGGCCGGGAACGAACCCGCGATCTTGGGTTTAGGAGGCAAGCATGGTTACCACTACACCATCAGGACCGATGTTAAATACTTTGAAATATATCATTATTACTATTATTTTTATTATTATTATTATTATTTTAGTAGTAGTAGTAGTAGTAGTAGTAGTAGTAGTAGTAGTAGTAGTAGTAGTAGTAGTAGTAGTAGTAGTAGTAGTAGTAGTACCAAAATCGTATTAGAAAACAAACTACTTAACTATTCTTCTATGTGAAAGTTTTTAAAAATAGTTATATTTTCAATTTGCCAGCTATAGTGGCCATGCCTTTTGAGCTTTGTAAATGGCGACATGAGATCGCGGTTATGAGTAGATTTAATGTGTTTGTCGGTTGCAAATGTGTAGTTCTGTGATCTTTAAATATATGGTGGCGCAGCGTTAATTTTGATTATATGAGGTTAGGCCATTGTGTGCAAGCAATGATGATGATGATTATTATTATTATTATTATCAGATCATATAGCTTATGTTAATCAACACTTGGTAGAACTCATCACTGTTGAATAATAAAATAAAAAAATTCATGTTTCAGGAATATTTAGGATTTCCTAACATCATAACATAAGATTAACGGTCAAGTCATCATTGTTGTTAATAATTTCAGGCTGTTAAGATGCCTTGTAGAGTATTTTTCTGGTGCATTAACCTTAACAAGCTTTAAATGAGCTCTAAACAGCCGTATCTTTGGAATGTTTAAGACTTAAACAGAGTAGTAGTATATGAAAAACAAGAGCTTAGAGATATTTGAACGAGATTTTAACACATAGTCAGGCTTGATGAGCAAATCACTCCACAGTGGATATTAACTTATTGAACCAAATATAGCTCAGCAACTGAATGATTAGGTTAGGCATAATCTAAGTACTTGTTGGTGATGCTTCGTAAACGTTTTGCGCAATGAGTGTCAAAAAGTTACATATTACATTTATGAAACAAAAAAAATATTGTTAAAATTTCCAAAACATCAAGTTCGCACACTCGCCACTGAAAGCAAAATACTGATGGGCTGTTATTTGTTTACGGACGCTCTTTAACATTTCAGGTCATCAGTGACCCATTCAATTTAGAGTGTGAAAGGGTCGTTAAATTTTGCTCAGAGGTCTTACGTCTACGTCATGAAACCAATGGTTTTACTGATCTTCCAAAGGAAGCTAATATTAGGGTTTTTACACTCGTAAAAGTCAATCGACCCTGGCTTGGATTGAACTCGCGATCTTGGGTCTACGAGATACATCGATGGTGATGATAGTTCATTGGCGTTAGATTTTGTCCCCTCTGCCTAGAAACAGATGTTTAAGTTGATAGTTGTTGATTTTTGTTTATTTATGGACGCTCTTTAAAATCTCAGGTCATCAGCCTACCATTCTATTCAAGGCGTGAAAAGGCCGACAAATTTTGCTCAGAGGCCTCTTCTTTCAGGCTTGAGGTTCTTTTTCATGCAGTAAATGTACGACACAGATCCCACGGCTTTACTTCTCTTCCGAAGGTAGCCATACTTAGAATTTTTAAGCCATCGATCCTGACCGATTTTGAGCCCGCGATCTTGGATTTAGAAGGTAAGTATGGTTACCATTATACCATCAGGACCGACAAAGTTGTTAAGTAAGTTATTATTTCAATGTACATTGGTGCACATTCCAGGAATGCCATGAAAAAAAAGAAGACAGTACGAGGTCTTTTCAAAAAGTATCACGAATTTTGAATTTCCGCGGGCTACGTATATTCGATTTTTGATTGTTTTGTGGCGTTATGTTGGTACTCATGTCCCTCACTTATGTGGACAAGCTCGGCCATTTTGAATGTTCAGTTAATTGTTGACAGCTATTTTGCTTGGACGTGTTTTCGCTCGTCTTCGATTTTTGCCTATTTAAAAAAATGGAACAAGGAATCTGCATCAAATTTTGTGTGAAAAACAAAATTAAGTGCGCGGGTGCATTCCGAATGTTGACTGTGGTATATGGTGAAGCTACCTTGGACCAAAGCAACGTTTATCGGTGGTACAAAATGTTCTCAGAGGGTCGAGAAGATGTGAACGAGGAAGAGCGTCCCGGACGCCCGAGCTCGTCAACAACAGACGAAAACATTGAAGAAGTGAAGAAAATAATATTGGCCAATCGTCGAATCACCGCTGGAGAAGTTGCTGAGGACCTAAACATATCGATAGGCTCGTGCCATTCGATTTTTACCAATGATTTGGGCATGACACGGGTCGCCGCAAAATTCGTACCAAAGTTGCTCAATTTCGACCAAAAACACCATCGCATTAACGTTGCTAAGGAGCTGTTGAACTCTGTCCGCGACGACCTAAATTTGCTCCAGAGGGTCATAACTGGTGAGGAATCATGGGTTTAAGGTTATGACGTGGAAATTAAAGCTCAATCATCCCAATGGATGCTGCACACGAGTCAAGACCGAAAAAAGGACGCCAAGTTCGGTCGAATGTGAAGGTTTTGCTTACAGTTTTCTTCGATTGCAGGGGCGTGGTGCATCATGAGTTCTTGCCACTGGGTAGAACGGTCAATAAGGAATATTACCTGCAAGTTATGCACAATTTGAACGAAGCAATCCGCCAGAATCGCCCGGATTTGTGGAAGAACAAAAATTGGCTTTTGCACCATGATAACGCCCCTGCTCACACATCGTTGCTTGTGCGCGAATTTTTGGGCAAAATCAACACGCTTACGAGGCCGCAGCCACCGTACTCCCCAGACCTGGCCCCCTGTAACCCCTTTTTTTTCCCCCAAAACTGAAGAGGCCATGAAAGGACGACGCTACGCCACGATTGAGGAGATAAAGACGGCATCGAAGGAGGAGCTGAACAACATCACAAAAAACGATTTTTTAAAGTGCTCTGAGGATTGGAAAAAACGTTGGCACAAGTGTATAATATCTGGTGGGGATTACTTTGAAGAGGACAAAATAGATATTCATGAATAAATAAATACTTTTTGAAAAACCACAAAATTCGCGATACTTTTTAACATACCTCATATAAGGCAAATGCAACGCTTATATTGTTTGGTTTTTTGCTCCCAGCCCAACTGTATGATAGAAAGGAATGGTTTCCGAGGAAGTCAGATATGAAATATTTCCTTTTCCCATAATCAGATTTCCTTAATATACAGAGGGTGCCAAAAAAGCAAAGAAAAACTGTGTTAACTTAACAAAACTGATTTCATAAAGAGAAAATGATGATCACTAATCATCTTAGACTTTTACATTTACAACAGTTGCTCAAACTGTCCATCATCGGGGTCGACACACTTCCGAGTACGTAGAACTATTGATTGAGCAACGTTTGCGAAAGTGTCCTCAGCGATTGCAGCACATGCCGTTTCAATTTCTTCCCGAAGTATTCCCAGTGTAGCTGGTTTTCTACGGTTTACAACTTCTCAAGAGTTCCCCATAGGTAGAAGTCCAACGGAGCTGAACCCGCAGAACGTAATCATCTTCGTCCTATTGGCTTTGAACTTTGAACAACATTCTCGGTTTTCCAACACCACTTCAAAATTGCTTTCCGTTGTTTAAACGATAATCTTGACTTCATTTGTTCATTGTTGATTTACAATAATCTTGGCTGCATTTGTTCATTGTTGATTTGCCTGTCACTTAACAAAGCTATCATAATGCATGTGAGTTGCATGTTTACAGAACACCATACTACACCTTACTGTTGTTTTTCGGTCCAACTTTGAAATATATTAAATAGATATCTATTGTGAAAGTATGTATACAATTTTTGGCACTCTCGGTATTTTGTGAAGTATTGAAAATGACTTAGCCATTGTATCTTGAAGAATGAAGTAACTACGAGTGTTTCATCAATTTCTGGAAGGAGACCAGCCTTTGATTTTTGCACGGATAACAAGCAGAGATAATAAAAAGTATACATTTTTAAATAAATGTTTTGAGAAATATTGTGCGCTTACAATAGACGTTGAAAATCAAAAATTAGTTGCTTGAGTAACTATTCAATTCCAGCTGTTAGCAATTCTTGCTCTTCATAATATCTGACACGCATTCCTGCTAATTGTTATTGCAATTTATAGGTGATTAAAGACGGAATAACATGTTTCGCTTTTGTTTGAAGCGTTTCATGTTTGGTTGAAACGAATTGGAGACCGTTTACTTTTTTCCAGCTTATTGCCGGAAGGAAGACTGACCTCATTTCTTTACTGATGTTCCGATATTGCAACAACCTTTTAGACTATAGTTCCAGATAACTTGAACCCTCCGAGCTTTCCATTTTCTCTGTAATCTTTAATTGTTTCCAAGATGTCATGGATATTAAGTTCTTCCTTATGCCGTAATTTCTTTTACGACCTTTTAATGTGTACCCTGCATGTGTTCTAAGAAAGGAACTTCTGCCTTGCTGTATTCTTTTATACTTGTTTGCTTTTTAGTGTCTTTGTTTCACACCCACATAACGAGGAAGTTGCTATTATTTTGAAATATCAATTTGATTAAGTATATATTATTAATGCACTTGTTCATTATTTTATACTGTCATAAACAGATAATACGCATATATTTATTTCAGTACATTGCCTTGTTTATCATGGATATAACCTTCTGTTTAAGAACGAATAATAAGACCTTCCCAACTAATAAAAACAATTATCCATTATTTTTACATTTAAATGTCTTCAAAACATATTTTTAAAATGAACTGGCTGGTTGTTTAGCAAGTTAATACTGGTATAGGTAAAGATTTCCCTTACCTTGCACTGTTTCTGTGCCATGTTGTAGAAAAAAGCAAGTATACGCGTGCTATGTTGTATTTATTTTTGGAGTAACACATTTTAAGGTTCGTAATTAAAGCCATTTATTTTAAATAAATATAAAAGGAACATTTAAAAGTCTGTAATTTAAGTTGACACCTTTCATTCTGGTAAAAGCCCAATTTGAAATTGCAAATGAAGTTAGGAGTGCACTAAATAATGATATGCAGGTCGATAGAATAAATTTTATGGTCAAACCAAAGCAATTGATTATATTAATCATGAAATTCTAATATAAAAATTAATCTTATATGGGATTAAAAGTGAATCTTAAATTGCTCATTACATATCTGAATATTAGGAAACAAAAGATTTAAATAATTTGATCATATGAAAACAATTGTAACATTTCAGATTATTAAGTATGGACTCTCACAAGAATTAATCTGGATACATTGCTCTTTTCAATTTGAATTAATGATATAATTAGCAACAAAAAATATAGCTGCCAGGTTCTCTTTGTCGATGACATCAGTTTAATAATTTCTTGCAAAAGAATTAATCAATTACTACTAAAAGTGAAATACTTGCTTATGCGTATTTATGGCTGCTTTAAAGTTAAGAAATATACTTAAATATTGATGAAACAAAGGGTATAAAATGTGCAACACATAACTTGCAATATTCCAGTTTACAATTGTAGAAATCAACTATTAGAACAAGTCAAAGAAATCAAGTTTCTAGGTTTCTAGGTTTCAAGTTAATAAATATGTAATTGGAAAATAAATGTGAAATTTATTATTCCAAAACTAACGACAAGATCTGATATCTGTTCTCTTATGTTCCAAATCTATATCAAACTTGTTTTTATATTTACTACTATACAATTATGAAGTATGGATTAATATTCTGTTGAAAGCAAGTAATTTTTGTGCTATAAAAGAGCACGATCCAAGTAATTTGTGATGCTAATGATAGAACTGCATGTAAGAACCTATTTAAAAATATTTTGACATTTCCTTGTGAGTATACACACTCTATAATGAGTTATGTTAAAAATCAAGAATATTTTATGACAAATTGGAAACACAGAATATCAATAATAGAACAAAAAATCTTCATACACCTATTATAAATTTATCTTGTTATCGAAAGGACATTCGTCAGGAATGGATTAGAATATTTAATGCTCTTTGAAACAATTTCAAAATTGTAACTATCCAATAATGAACAAAAATAGACATTTAATTTTATAGAATACCTACCTATGAAACAATGCCTACTATTCTATGGAAGAATTTATAAGCGAACAATTTTTTCTTTGATAACACTAATTAATTTTGCAGAATATATTTCATATATTTTGGCTATACAATTATTTCTTACATTTAAATATGACAAATATTTAATGTACTACAGCACGTCCTGTATAACATATACTCTTTTACAATTAATGCAATGCAAACCGTGACACGTTCTAAGTTCAAAGTACATTTGTATATGGATTCTTGGAAGGAAATTGAATGATAATGTTATGTTATTACTGTTATTTTCTTCTAAGCAAGAAAGCCGTTTATATACAAAATCTATCAGCGCTGCACAGTTAAAAACTACTTTGAATGCATTTGGAATTAACAAAGAAATGGAAAGATTATGCGGCGCTTAATATCACTGAATCTCCGTACTTGCAGGAAAGGAGACTTAAGTGCAACCATATTGGAACAAATGTGTTTTCACTCTTTAATTACAAAAATAAAGAGGCTTCCTCTAAAAGAAATGAGTAGCATAAGAAAAATAGGAGAATGGAATGAAAACTAAGAATATATCAAATAGTTATTGACAAGTGGCCAAACAAAAGAAATTGCGTGTTCACTGAAGTAATGGAAAAATTCAAAATACGAACAATGAGAAAATAATTTGTCCCTGTTTGAAATAAAATCTGAGTTTGGATGAATATATGGTTCCATTGTTTTCGACAATTAAGACTGGATGACCGCGTAAGCATAATGAATGGGGGGGGGGGGGGCGATGAAAAAGCTATCCACGTAATGGTGCAGTATTTACTAACCGTAAGATCATCTTGCAATGTTTGGTGTTGTTCAGAAGCAGCGTAAACATTTTATATTCGTTTTATTAAGGGGAAGAATTTCGCACAGTGGACAAAATTTGGACTCTGGAAGCCAATCAACAAAACAGTCAATAGCGAAAAAAGAACTTGCTGTAGAAAGCAAAACAGCTTCGCCCAAAAAAATAAAGGCAAGTTTTTTTTTTTTTGAAGCGGCTATGCAAAGGGCATTATTTTTGTAAATTGTCTTGAAAAAGATAAACTGATAAATGGAGAGTTTTAAGCAAATTTACTTCTTCAGTTTCATCAAAAATTTCCGAAAAAAAGGGACACAAATTTGCAAAATGTAATTTTGTTTCATCAAAATAATGCATTAGGCTCTCACTGGGGTCGCCAAAGTTCATTAATTAGACTTCGAATTGCTGAATCATAAATTGCTTGTTCAGATTTTTCCAGAACCTCAAAAAACTTTTATTCTGAAAAGTTTTCGATTAAAGCTGTTAATAATATATTATGATTAATAAATTGAGTCAGGGTTCACTACAATACTGTGCATTTATATACTCATTTATATATTTAAATTTTGTATTTTGGAAACTTAAAATAAATATATAGGATACAAATTTAGAATTTTAAATTTCGAGCTAAATCTTAAGGGTCTGCGGTCAAAGAAAGTTTGACACTGCTATAGAGTTCTTTTGTTAGTTTATGCCTTTGAATGAAGCTGTTTTATCACGTCATTTACTGATCCCAAAGAAAAATGAATCATTATTTAATAATAATAATAATAATAATAATAATAATAATAATAATATAAAATACATTATTCGGATAAGCCGCTAAGTTTGATAGATAAGAAATTATTTATTTTAGAAGTTAAACGAATTGGGGTATAATGGTGATATGTGATATCAGAGGTCTTAAATATGGAGCTTGAAGGATAATGTGCAGAAAAAATAAAACAGTTTTGTTCAATATCTTGTTTTCTCTCCGTTTTGTATAAACTTTGTTTGGAGTTTCAGTATTGATCTGGAAAAAAGCAGAGAAGTAAAACGATTGATTTTAAAATATTGGAAGAAATAAAATATAATTAACTGAAAAAAATTAATGAGTTAGAAAAAAAAATAACATGCGGATGAACAAAAACGACAGATAGCAAGCAAATAAGCGGGGGGGGGGGGAAATGAATGATGATTAAAGCATAGGAGAAAAGAAAGAGGGCTGTTTAGAAAAAGAAAGAGAAATACATTCTTGAACAAACTAGGGAAGTGTGGCAAAGAAAAAGGTGAAAGAGAATGCTGTTGGGCTCCTCGTGGAAAGAAGATCTCAAACAGGAGTACCTGAAGGACATGAGCAGTGATGGAGCAGACAAAACTATACAAGGGATAAAAAAAAAAAAAAAAGGAACATGTAAGCTACAAGAATGGAAACGCAAGGAAAATAAAGGAGTAACTGAACAAAGAAAGACATGTCGAGGGATGTGTGGTTATGATGACTTTCTCGCGTGATGTTACACTGCAGAAGGTGGCAGGGAGAATCCGAAACATTCCGATGCAGGAGACAAGAGGATGATAGCCGCGAACGTTGAATAACAAGAGTGTGGGTGTTAAGGGCCTTGAGGACCTGGGGCGTTTTCCGCGTCCTTCGACGGATATTCTTCCACCCAATTCTCAATGTCACACGCATCTGTCAGCGACTGGCGCCGGAAGAATGTGGACATGGGCGTGTCCAATCTTGATGCAATGTTATCAGACCTTGTGTTGCAGCGGATTCGCAGAAGCGCGTCCTAGCAAGGACCTGCTGGAGAGAAAGTAAGGAATTGACCTAATAATTCTGATTAACCTGCTCATGTGTGGTTTCATCGCTAGATGCTTATCTAATGTCTGGGTCTACCTATATCTTGCCTATCAAGCTTAGCGGCTTATCCGTTATAATGTATTATTATTACTAAATTATAATAATACATTTTCTTTGGGATCAGTTGACGTGATAAAACAGCTTCAGTCAAAGGCATAAACTAACAAAAGAACTCTAAACTATTGTCAGGCTTTCTTTGGGCTTTCTTTCTTAAAACCTGAAACCAATTCAGATTCCCCTTCAGCAAAATCAAAAGGACTCCGATTGGTTTCAGCTAAACAAGAAACAAACCAAACATTACATAAAGAAATACAAAGAAAAAAAATCAAATACCCATTTGATAATAATAAAAATCTAACAATGAATATCTTCTAACCAAAAAAATAAAAGACAATAAAATAAAGCTAAACTTACCTCATAAGAAATAGTTTGAGCAACAGCCCACAACTCTCCTGCCAATTAAGACTTAGTCAAAATTTAAAATTCTAAATTTGTATACTATATCTTTTTTTTAAGTTTCCAAAATTCAAAATTTAAAAACACAAATGTTTATGTAAATGTTTAAAAAGTTTTACTTTGTATTGTAGTGAACCCTGCCTCAATTTATTAATCATAATATATTTTTAACATCTTTAATCGTTAACTTTTATTACTAAATAAGAGAGGAGTTGATGCATTTCACTTTCAAGCGTTCCATAATAAGTAGAAGAAATGTGTACTCTGAATTCTGATTCAAAGTTTTCCAAACAGTCTACTATATGCAGAAAAAGAGTTTTACATAATGTGCAATTCATTATGAACAATCCCTAGAAATGGGGTAAAAGCAGATGCAACCGACATGAGTTTTTATATACTTATATTTTAAGAAAATAATTTTGCAATATGCCACAAACAGCTATATACAAAGATACTAGTATCCTTCAAACTTAAAAATAGGAAATATATCTAAGTTTTAATAACTTTAAATCTTACATCTTCAGAATTAAAGTCTAATGTCATAAATTAATTACAAACCTGGTACTTTACACAATAAGATGTTTACAAAAGTACCGATGCTTTTATGGCCTTCTTTGTTAGTCTGAGTGTATCTATTGTCAGGGAAACTATGATTGTGCGTATGAGTGACCTGCCTGGTTTTTAACTTACCTCTCATTATGTTTAGTGATAAAATAATATTTTGGTAATGTGAGGATTATAACATTTTTAAACAAAATACTACAATACTGCTCATAGTGGTACAGTCTTTGTTATAATACACGTTATATACAACATACAATAAAGTATATCGTATTAGGTGAGATCATTGGAGTTTTACAAATATTTCAACTTTAAATCTTAGACATACAATTTGGAATCGCAGCAACGTTGTAATCAATAGAGTAAATTCCTTCTTGTGTTGGGTGCATTTGCCTCCTCTTTAAGGTTTTATTTGACCGATGCTTGAGAAATACTGAATATGTTTATTAATACACTTCTTTGTTCCTTCTATTTTGAATAAGTCTAAATCTACACTTTGCTTTGCTGTTTAGTTTAGATAGCAAAACAAGGCACATTATTTTTATTTTATCAATTATATAAAACCCAAAATCAATTACATAGAAACCCACAACAGTGTTTTTAAACGTCAACTTCATTCACTGGTCTCTACTCGAAAATGAACGGTTTCTACTTTAAGCAACGAAAAAATTAGTTATGGCTAAGTATGGCTAAGTAAGAATAAAGTAGTCTTAAATCCTTTTGCGAAAAGTAACATCCTTTGCTTTATTACAAATTATGCATAACTTTCGCTCTACCACTAATTGTCGATTACTGTCTTCGTCCACTATCGGCATTGCACTGAACAAATGAACAAAATAAAAGTACCTGTTTACTTATTGTAGAAAAGCAGAGGATGGAAATGATCTACTTTGTCTTGATCACTTTGTGACGTATCCGCACAAAGTGTCCCGATATTGCCACAGAATACAGTCAGATTTTACCATACATCAGCAGCGGTAAAGTCTCTCTCTCTCTCTCTCTCTCTCTCTCTCTCTCTCACACACGCACACACACACACACACACACACACACCAAGAGGGCTACACGTGAGGACGGTTCGTGTCGAGGATGATGTGAAGGGGTGAATGTAGTGAGCAAGGATTGAGCAACTGGAGCAGTTCCTCATGTATATCTGAGTTTGGGAATAACGAACGAATCTGTATAAATTAAGAAATTGGTTATGTGAGTTTTTTCAGTATCTTAGCAGTAGAAATAAACCATAGTTAGTATATATGCAATTGACTTCTCTTATAAATACCCGTATTTCGAAATACATACACTATTTATAGCATGTAGCATTAATACAATTGTGGAGCTTTGGTTCAAATACAGACTAGTTTATAATTTTAACAAAATGAGTTAATTATGTTTCTGGTTATAATTTTACTGCTGATATCTATACACAGTGCACTTGAATAAATACCATACTGCTAAGATACTGTGAAAAATACATAACCAAATTATTTATTTATACAGATTCATTACCATAAAAACGTTATTCCTACATGACACCCCCCCAATTGTTCAATATCTGCTAACTTCACTCAACCCTTTGGCAAATGTTGGGGAGGAACCCTAAACTTAGGCCTGGGAAGCTTCCTTCCTTAAAAAAAAAAATACATAATCCTTTCCCTATTTATCATCTCATTTCATGTATCATCAGTGCCCACCGCCTGTGGTGCATCAGTAGTAAAAACGGGCGTTAAACACTACTAAAAATACTCACCCCTTGCCGTTGGAATAAGAGTTTTTGGCTAAAACCTAGCGCGTCACCTGGAAACATAAAAAATATAAAGTTTACACCGTTTCGACAATTTCTAACAAGTCGTGTGTGGATACATTTCAATGTGTTATTTTTTAAACCTAAATTAACCAGGCCCCTTTTGCACAGTGTCTTGGGAAACTCTTTGTTATTTTCAACCTAAATTGAACATATCCAAACAGTTTCCAAACAATGCTGAACAATTTCCACCCAGCCAATCTAAATTGAACAAGTCCTACAGATTTTTTCAAATTGCAATGACACTTTGTGTAAAACAGGATGTGATTTACTATATTTATTCGTAGGTTACTCCTTAATATGATAACAAAATATCAAAAGCATATTACTGATGTGAGGATCAAGTTTAGGTTGAACGCAAGCTCTACAAAGAAACATTAATTGACTCTGAGTTGAATGGTCAACTGCGGCTAAATCAACGAAGGAGGTGTGTAATTGTCTCACAATGGAGTGAAGTGAAACCCCTAACAACGAAGAAGTGCTCTTGTAATAACCCTACTTATTTACCTTCCATCAATCATTGCAGCACAAGCATTATTCACTTATGCAAGTTCAAGTGAATAGATACACTTCCAACACCACCCATATTCAGTCCGTTATTTCATCCCTATCCTCTCACACTGAACTTACCTTAAAATTAAGCTAAAAGCTAACTATCTACATAGAATGTGCACTCCTAACCAACATTTTCATCCGTCAGTCTCAAATCCAACAAATAATCCTGATTAAGCTCCAACGCGAGAAGAATTTTTTACTACTGAGGCATCACAGGCGGTGGACACTGACGATACATGAGATGAAATTATTTTTTTTTAAGGAAGTAAACGTTCCAGGCATAAGTTTAGGGTACCTCCCCGGCATTGGCCAACTATGAGGACTGAGGAAAACCTAGAAAAAAACCTCAGGTAGGGAGTATAGTCCTTGCGGGACTCGAACCCCAGACTTCACGCTCACGATTCCGCGCCTTAACGACCTCGGCCACCCTTGCCGGTCCGAGAATAAACGTTTGGCAATATACACAAGCTGAACGCTAGCTAACACGTGATTCTTCTTTACTTTTTCATTCAGCTTTTAATTCCTTAAACGTTTAGTTGCAGTTTACAGTTAGTTTTTCAAGCGCTTATGCTCACCTATATAAGAAGTCTGAAGAGAGTTGATATGCTAATTTGCTTAGCATCACTTTGGCTGCAATGTTAGCGGGAAGAAAAGAACTTAAGGTAGGCTGAAAACAGACGTCATGCCAAGTGGTTAAGGTGGCATATGTTGCGCATTTTATTCCTCACCTTGCAAGGAACAAGCCCAAATTTATGGACGCTGGCAGGTTGGACTCGCATTGTGTCCCGACTGATGGGGTGTGCATTATGGGGTCCGTTGCATATGGTGGCACATAAATTATTTGGCCGACATGAGCTCTATGAAACAATAAATTACTCCGGGTGCGAGTCCTACGCCCCACTAAGGAATGAAAACGACTGGTGCGAGTATTTCCCGGAATCGGCCCCCGTGTCGTTAGGGAAACAGCATGCGGCTGGAAAGGGCCATTACAGTGTTTCTTATTTAGGACGCACAGGTTATGATGGCCTCTTGAGAGCTGTGACTCACGTTTCTCAATGTATCATATTGGGTTCATTCATAAACTGTTCCTTTGATGCAAGAAACTGTCAATGGGTTCGCCTTTTTTATTTATTTATTTATTTTTTGTTTACTACAATGAGGCAACTCCATGGACAGTTTATTTAACCCTCATGTCATCATCTACATTTGTGTCGGCTCTGGTGGCCTAGTGGTAACCATATTTGCCTCCTATTTTCGGGCGTAAATCCTAAGCGTTTCTTCCTTCGGAACAGAAGTAAAGCCGTGAGTCTCATGTCATAAATTTACGGCATGTAAAAGAACCTCACGTCTGAAAGAAGAGGCCTCCGAGCAAAATTTATCGGCCGTTTCACGACCTCAATTGAATGGGATATTGATTATCTGAGATGCTAAAGAGCATCCGTAAGTAAACAAAATACTAACTTCATTTGTTTTGCTGGTGGTTATTGTCCTATAATCGGCTAAGAAACCCTTGGTAGTGGAAGTGAGTCAGGTAAAAAATTGGAGGCGGAGCTTGTAAACACACTGAAAATTGTTTTTGTACTTCCAGGGAGATCAATTGTTTAGGCGAGTCTATAAATGCATAAGTGTAGAGACATATCGCTTTCGTTGCATTTACAAGCTCCGATTCCCCCGTCTCACTTCACAAGATTTCTTAGCCCAGCATTGATAGTGTCCCTTTGTCTTTGCGTCTATGTAATGTTGGGCACAGAGACGAGATCAACTAACATTAGATTCCATCGAAATGATGAGAACTGCAAAGCACCAGATTACAAATTAAAAGCACCAAGCCTTATATTGCTATGCATTTTAATATCTTATTGCTATTTTCATTTTACAAATTTTTACTATTTTCATCAACAATTATAAAAGAAGAAGAAAAAAGTTATTAAATACTTAAGTTGATGATATCAAAGATATAAAATTCGTTATTTATCACTGATCAAGATTGATATGGTGACAGCTCAGGAAAGTTCTATGCTTTTCAAGCATATCTGCTACCCATCTTCGTTTCTTGCATCGGCAAACTTTTGCAAGGAAATTCTTCTGAATCTGCATGCAAAGAGACGAAGAGAGCAACTTTAGCAAGCAGCGCATTTGCTCAAGCGTATCCTGCTTTGTAGAAGTCGTTGTCTGTCTGTTTGTTGAGGAAGATGCTGATCAATGGATCAGCTGTGGACATAATGCCCTCAAGTACCACATGCCCAAACAAAAATATTGGCGCTCAGGATCATTAAAAGTCACCCCGGCGGGCACGGAAGAAAGATGGCAGCTAATGAGCCAGGGCACCAAATTCCTCACCGAAGAAAACCTGTTGACATCGCCGCGGATTCCAGAAACCTGGTGTTCCATTCATTCCACAGATAGCTCCTAATAGGCATAATAGAAGCGCTTGTCTTTGAAGCGAACTCTTGCTGCTGACTTGCCATATAAAACTGAAACTGTTTTGCTGCTAAAATATAGGACGATTCAAAGTCAGGGAACGTTTTAAATTGCTATATCTTAGATCGCATATTATAGAAAAATAAACAGTATTTTTTCCCCTCTTCCACGAGAGGAACGAGAGTCAGTGTCACAATATCGCTTTTGGTAAATTACTTCTGCTAAAATATGGTTGTTTTTAATTGTAACCAATAAAGCTAATGCTTATATAAGCTACTGCCATTATCGAATTAAGTACGGTACAAATCTTAATGACCTCTCCATCCCACCGAGTTACTGTACCTAGTGCAGGCATCTCAAGGTCAGGTTTGTCGAACAGAAACTGAGCAGTAGCGAGAAGCGTTGATGAGGGGGGGGGGGATCTGTGTGTGATCTACACGAAGATAGTCGAATGGCCGAGTGCAATGGTGTCATGAAATATTATGTCATAAACAGGGTCAGTCGATCTGTGCTCCTGTCTGGCCTTATTAGTGATGTCAGAAATTACAATATTGCAGTTGAATAATCACACAGAACTGCACAATTCACGTGTGTAACGATTTCAAATGTAGCGGTTAGTGAAGCAAAACGCAAATACATGCAAGTTTATTCCCCTCTTCCTCCGCCACTCCAATGCTACGTAATAGGAACAAGTCCATGGTGGGCAAGTTTGACCCGCATGAAGCCTTAAGGACCTCGAATCTAGTGTTATCGCTTTCGTCTAAAGAGTAACACACGACCACAAAGATACCTGGAAGTTCTCCGGCATTGTCACTGTTACTTTCGTACTCAAAGACGAGCAGAAATTATTAAAATTTTCTGTTTCTAATATTATTAAAAATATTTGCCTTAATTAATAAATAACGAATAAACGAATAAATATTTTTCTCGCTTCTGCACTTACCTAGTCTCTATTAGCACTTAACCATATACTGAAAGAGATTTCACAGACGTGACAACGCTTTTTTCCTGAACGCGTATAATAACAAATAAAGAGCTGCATATCTGTTATCTCAGTTTTTTTTGGGAGGGGGGAGAAAGACCATCAAACCTTGTCATATATTATACCAGCCGTACTCAATCATTGTATCTGGTGACTGTTGGTAGTTTTAAAACCATGAGTATTAGAAACATTTCAGTATAAAATCTAGATTAAAACTTATATTTCTTTAATATATTTGTTGAAACGTAAATTATGAGCGATTTCTACGAATACTCCACTCAAATGGAGCGTCAGTATTTTTCATCTGTAGAGGTGATTATACAAAATGGGATTAATATAAAAACCGTTTCATTTTTTTTTTTTTTTGCTTTAAATAAACATTAATTTATCACTGGGCAACAAAAAAATAATTTTTGAATGTTTCGAGCACTTCATGAGGCAATTCCTACTAATTTTGGGTTGAGAAAAACAAATATGACAATGAAAAAAATTTATTAGCTCTAGTTTCTATGATATACACAAGGTGGAAGTATTACATATTAACGGATTGAGAGAAAAGGACACATTTTAATTACATACATGCTAACAACAATAAAAGTGCATTTGAGTTTTTATCTGGTAATTACATGCTAAGAGTTCTAAATTGCTGGAAAAATACTTCGCAGATAGTCGCGTCTGAAGAGAATCATGTGGTGGCCTATTGACTTCGTCGTCTTTTAGCTTGCCTCTTGTGATGGAGTTCCTCAGAATCCCTATACAAAGACCAACAGTAATCCGCAAGCATTACTTCATTCCAATGGCCCTGATATCAACAGAAATGTCCTGATGGAATCTCTCCCCATGTTCATCACTAACAGCTCCACAACTAGGAGGGAAAAAGTCTAGGTGGGTGTGGAGAAAATGGATCTTAAGGGACATGTTGCATCCAAGGTTACGGTATTTTTGCAGGAGCACTGTCACCAAATGCTTGTAGTTGTCATCTCTTTTGTTGCCTAAAAATCCATGAACAACACCCTTGAAGGCTTCCCAAGCTTCCTTTTCTTTCTCCTCCAAAACTTGGTCAAATGCAGGATCCTTTACAAGTGCTCTTATTTGTGGTCCGACTTTTGCATCACTTAATTTCGAAAATTTCTCTCTGATGTACTTAAAGGCCCGTCCTTCTCGTTTCATAGCTTTGACAAAGTTTTTCATCAAACCCAACTTGATATGCAGGGGTGGAAGAAGAACGTCTTTTGGGTCCACAAGAGGCTTGGCAATGACATTTTTCTCGCTAGGGTGAAGATTTCTTGCAGGCCAGTATTCCTTAATATAATGCAATTTCCTATCTATACTGTCCCACATACATAAGAAGCAGCAATGCTTTGTGTAACCCAGTTGCATTCCTAAAAGTATGGCAATGACTTTTACATCACCACAGATTTTCCATTTGTGTTCATGATATTTAATTGAGTCCAAGAGAGCTTTCATATTTGCATATGTCTCCTTCATGTGAATAGCATGACCAACAGGAATAGATGAAAGAAGGTTCCCGTTGTGAAGTAACACAGCTTTCAAACTAAGCTTGGAGGAGTCTATGAATAGCCTCCATTCAGTTGGATCATGGTTCAAATTCAAAGACTTCATCAAGCCATTAATGTCGCAGCAAACAATATGATTATTTTTCTTCTCAAAAAAGGGAAGCAGTTCCATGTGACGTTTTCTGTACTGTGAGATTCTCACATCACTTTGGAGAAGATTCCATTGCTGTAGTCGAGACCCAAGAATTTCTGCCTTCTCCTTTGACAGGCCAAGGTCTCTAATGAGATCACTCAATTCCGCTTGACTCAGTCTGTGCGGTTTATCATCTTTTCCCTCAAAATCAGGGTCATGGGATGTAGAAGGCTCGTTTGGTTCTTCTTGTTCCACACTGTCTTCATCTTCTACTTCAAACACACAATTTTCGGGTGGAGTGGGAACTAGTAAACTATCCGAATGTGGAATGGGGAATAGCAGATGGAAGATTTGGGTACTGAACTGTTCTTCTTTTCTTCATAGACAATCCTGCCTTTATAGGTGGAGTCAGGCAGAAATAGCAGTCATCTGTATGGTTTGTAGGCTCCCGCCAAATCATAGGCACAGCGAAAGCCATACATCGCTTCTTCGTTTTCAGCCATTCTCGCAGTGTAACTGAACATGCGTTGCAACATATATGTGGAGCCCAAGACTTATCCTGGTCCCCTACTTTCATACCGAAATAATACTGATAGGCAGTCTTTACAAGAGGCGTCAGATTGCGTTTTTGTGAGGAAAATGTTATTTCACCACAAATATAACAAAAGTTATTCACCATATTTACACATTTTCGTGGCATTTTTACAAATTTTACACTAAAAAAGCACTCGCGAACCAGAAATTTTGCATTAATTTGAGTAGAAACTACATGTAATTCACAGTCACAGCAACAGTATCTATGTTTATGACTTACAAACAGCTGAAGAGCATTTGTGTTTTGTTATTTGACAGGTGTGCCAACTCCCAAAAAAATTCCCCCAAATTTAAAATCTTCACTCTAAAAAATGAAATGTCACTTTATCTTCAAAACAAGAGCTAATCTATCATTTTTATGGTGATTTTTGAATTCAGCAGATGGAAATAGATGTAAATTCACTATTTTTAAGCCCGAAACATTTTCATTGTTGCCCAGTGATTATTAGACTTAATATTATTTTACTTTTATAAAGTTGGGATGGTTTAAGTTTGGTATTTTATTTGTTGGTTATTAATTGTAAACATGCACAGGTTACGATTTCAGCAGTCAAATATTTAAAAGTTCTTGTGCGCGGTACATTTGAAAACCTGAATAAGCTGCGATGTATGGCCTATCAGTGGCTTAATTTGTGTGACTAAGAAAGGTATTTTCATTAATTATAAATTTAGTTAAATATAAATAAGTTTGGACTTTTGAATTCCTCTAACTATAATTACAGTATCAATATATCTTACCTGAGCCTCTATAAAGGAGGGCTCTAATTGGCCAGGTGTGACTCAGTTACTGGGATTACATTTTAATACCATCTTTTCCCTTACATTTGTGTCATGAAGCTTCTAAACGCATTTTACTTTTTTTTATCTCTTTGAGACATATACTCATCCTGGAAGAGGAATTTTAGCTAATTTCTTTTGTTACCTTACTTTCTAAAATTCTCTTTATGGTTCTACAAATTCGTTGCTATTATAGTTTTTTCCTGCATATGTTTCGAAAAGTTATTTTACATCCGAAATATTTAAAGTTAGTCACTCATTCAGTAATTAAGAAATTTACTTTTTTTTTTTTTGTTGATATTTTAAGAATATGCTTCATTACTATTTTATTTAACTAAAAAGCAGCAAGCTGGAGATGTTATTAAATAGCCAGGTGTTATGCGTGAAAAGTAAAGTGTTCATCGGTATCCCATTAATTATGAAATCATAATTTAAAATATTCCTCAGTCATGTTTCAATGGCATCAAATTGGATGACAATGGGCACCCTTGCCTTAACTCTAGGACCGGGGTCTCAAACGGGCCAGACCGCTATAGGTGGCCGAGGTCGTTAGGGCGCTGACTCGTAAACGGGAGGTCTGGGGTTCGAATCCCGCCAGGATCGTCCTCCCTGACTGAGGTTTATTTCCAGGTTTTCCTCAGTCCTCATAACTGGCAAATGTTGAGGAAGTACCCTAAACTTAGGCCTGGAACATTTCCTTTCTTAAAAAAAAATCCTTTCCCAATTTATCATTTCATTTATCACCAGTGTTCACCGCCTGTGGTGCCACAGTAGTATAAACGGGCGTTAAGCACCATTAAAAAATAAAAAAGGCCAGATAACCAATGTCCCCCCTCTCTTTACCAAGCATTGGAGCGTGGAGGAAGGGTCAATTACCCTTCGTGTATTTCTGTATTACGTAACTAACCGCTAATCGATACCTTTGACTTTGTTACACTTGTGCATTGCGCAATTCTGTTCTGTTTATTAAACTTTCTGACATCAGTAATAAGTACAGATAGCATAGATCGACTGACCCTGCTTACGACGTATAGTATTTCATAACAACCAGTGAGTTCACGTAATTGGGCTTTCTTTGTGTAGATCACACGCGAATTGCACTACTCCTTTCGCAGTTACGTTTCTGTTCGACGACCTGACCTTGAGATGTCTATTCTAGGAGTTAAAACTGAAATTTTTTTGCACAAAACTAAAAAATAATTTTATCTGTGCAGATTTGTACATTTATGACTCTATGGCCTGCACAGAAATTCCTACTTATTGTTCTTTATAATGTTTGAAGAATGCAATAATAATCCTAATGTATATTGAATTAGTTAATATTTCAGCTTTGTTTATTCAGTTACCCTTACTCAGAAATCTGTGAATGCCGGGAACGAGTCACCACATAGGACAATGCTTTAGCGAGAGGAGTTCGGGCATACGATCTTGTAATGGAGATCTTTTGGTAGGTTGCTGGGCTTAGTTAACCTTAATGTCTGTTGTCATTATGTTATCTATAGTCGGAAACAGTCGGTGATGACGATGAATTTTCTACGTCACATCTGTTAATGTCTGTCTGTTTCATCTCGATGAACCTTAGGGCCAAATACCTGAAAGATGACGCTGACGATGATTTATTTAGTTATTTACAGTGGTTTAAGATGCTTTGTTAAATTGAACGGTAAAAAGTACGAGAGCTTTAATGAAAAATGCTTCAAGCAAAACAGCCTGCGGTACTCGGCATTTAGTTCAGAGCACGTTCAGAAAAACTGGACACAACTCTAAATCTACCGTTCTATTAGCGTACGAGTAACTTTAAAGACGCCTTTCAGAAGAACCTGTGTTCAAAAACCGATGCTGGCTTGTATGAGAAGAATAGTTTCCTTCTGTTTCTTAACCATTAGGAGAAATACCGGGTCGCTTATATCTTATCGTTAAAAAAATTAAAAGAAAGAAATAAAATCGAGATAGGCAGTAAAGACTATGCAACTAAGGTAATTATCCGACAAAATATGACTGCATACTACTTTAGGCCTTAGATGAACGTGACCAGAAAAAATTATGTTACCAATATAGTCAAAGCGAGATCTAATGACCAGGGAAAAATAAAGTTAACTGTAGTTCGCCAATCACAACTGGCACGACTGTAGCAAAAGCAAAACCAGGTCTGCATTTCTTAATTTAATGGCACAATATTGTTGTACCAATATATGTGTGAATATATTTATTTATAATAATCATTGTAATGGACTAAAGGACGTGAGTAATTTTCAATAGAAAATTTCCTGACATGGCTTCCTTGCTTTGTCGAATGTTATTCGCCCTCTTTGGTTATAGCTTGTTACTGTTATTTATGTTATTCAATTTTCTAGCTCTCCTTCTACAGGATATGTCCAGTTTATTTCAGTTTTTAACTGTAGTTCAGCTTTTCAAATCTTTTATTCATCTATGTGTACCTTAATACATGTGAGATGCATTAGAATTTATTAGACTGCAACACAATTGTTTCTACCAACGACTATTATGTTGCACCACTCTCCCACCCCGTCTTTTAGTGTAGACCGGTTGACCATGAGCGATGTTTTATCGGCCAATGCAGTATATGCGTTGGTCAACAGATGACCTTTGCAGTTTAATATTTTTCACAAAGTATATCTTATTTATTCGAATTAAACATCGACTCTGATATTCATACAGCATTTGCCAGTACATCATGGAAGTAAATAACTCCGAGGTGAGGACGAGTAAATGAAATTCTTCCTACTTTTGATAAATTTTTACTCTTGTAATTACTTATTTCAGGTGCTTTTAGATGAAAATCTAAGCCTCTGTCACTGAAATATGACCGAACATGGCGTTGCTATAACCTGTGTAACCAAATGCACCTGCTTATGATGAATATAATTTGTAAGGCGATGCGATTTGTCACAACTGATTTATTGCGCACTTCATGTTTGTTCATTTTCCCCAGGTTGCACTTGTCTCTAGCTTTTTGCAACGCTATTTGATTTTTATGCGTCTCAGTTTATGACTCACACCACATTTATCTTTCCAGGTGATAAAGGAGGAAGAGAAAAAGAAAAGTGTCTAGTAGTTAAATGCTCTGGAGCGCGCCAATAATAAATAATTTCATGGTTGCGATGAGATAACTCTCATGCACCTTGGAGACGTTTGCAGAGTCTCATTGCTCCTCAGCCGCCAGCTTCATTTCATTACAGGATGGTGTCTAAAAATTCCGTACATGTCGCTTCCTTCTGCATTTCAGTATTACGATCCAGTTCCATTAGGTAAACATTTGCAAGGCTGAACGTTAATGCTCCAAGATTTTATGAATGACTGAAGAATTCTTGGGTTATGATGTAAAGGGTGATCAAGAAATCCCTAACCACTAAAGTATACTTTACAGGTCCCTTAAGTTCAGACTCTCTCGAAATTTAATGTCCACAAATTCAACTCCAGCTGACTTGTACGACTGGTTCAATGAGGAAAGCTGTCATTCCGTCATATTGTGATGTAGCATAATGTGGTGAGATGCCGAATTGCATGATCTGCGCAGGCCGATCACCTAGGACGCCCCATTTTGGCATCAGCATCTTCCAATAACTGCAAATTTGATTGAGGTTGATTTGAAATATACGATTCTTCCGCATATGACATCAGATCTTAATGCATAAATAATCTCTGAATTTTAGACCTAAACTTCTCTCTAGCTTATGCAGAGCATAGTGTTTGATAGGAAACTTCACCTATCTTGTCAAGGAATCTTCGACACTTTTCTACCCTGATTTTCTCTTAAGGTGTTTATCATATTTGCTTCTTAATTAGTAGGCTTTCTCGTTTTTAGGTTGCTGTGAGATGTAGAAAGCGGAAACCAAGTTTTTTTGCTGATTTGCTAGACTTCTTGAGGTAATTTAGAAATAAATTCTTCTCGAAGGCTTTTGGATACATCGTGTTAACTTGGAGAGCAAAGCCATGATAAAAATCATGCGCTTGGGCTTCTTCTAACCTTCCAGCAACGATTTTCCATCTGTATTCTCTATTAAAGAATACTAACCAGGACAGAAATAGTGCGAGACTTATTGGGTATCGTGCCTTTTAAGAAATGAAAATAATTTTCATGCACAAGTCCAAAACCAAGCTATGGATTCTTCAGCTTACAATGCCGACGCTCTAACCATTAACAAAAGTATCCTAACAGCAGATAATCTACTACCTACCACCTGAAAACTTTAAAGTTACCTCTTATGAATACTTAAGGCTCGATTCTTTAATTGGAAGCTGTCTTTCCTGATTCATTTGATAATTTAAATACATTTAAAATGAGGTTATTTCCTTTTCCCCCCAAACAAACTTAAAATGTCCTGTGGGTACATGAAAAAATAAATGCCTCTGCACACGTGGCGAAGTAAACACCTGATGAGGTGCAAAGGATATCAAGTTAATGTCATCAAGCTGTTCACCGTGCAGTCATCATGCTGATAACCTTGCAAAACATGTTCCTTTTCGTCCTATATTACTTAGTGCACACTTATAAGATGAAACTTTGTCTTGTAAATGCAAATATATGTTTGTTTCTTATATGTCAAAGTAATGTAGAATTTGCCACTAATTAGAGTTGTTAATGAGCGAACATTCGCGGGGATCTGCAAAAGGTGGATGAACCCGCTGTTCAGGAGGGAAGAAGGGGGAGGTTTTTTATGATGTAATTTGGTTTGGACCGCGCCGATTAGTGCGCGAGCTGCTTCGCCCATCTTGGCATTTGAGTTTTATTTACTCCAGCCGCTAAAATGGAGACCGTGTAGTAAATGGTCTCGAAAATTGAAACGGGTCACGTGTTTAAAAGGAAAGAATGAAGCGATTTGAACTCTGGAACGGAAAGAGGCGTTCTCACTCTGTTGATTACTGTCATTTTCCAGAAGGGAAGGGGAACCATTCCTTTTTATTGTTGTCTTTACCACAAGGAAATAGATTGTAAAAGCCGAAGCTGCGTTTCTTCTCCCTCTGTGGTCCAAGTTGGGTTGTTTTATGACTCTCCCTGGCTCGAAGCCATTTATCTCTATTTGTTTAAAGTGCTGAGTCAAGTTCTTTGTCGTACGCTTCCGGTATGTCACGAAGATAACACCAGACAAGACGGAAGCGCTTGAAACTGAGCATTTTCGGACACTGGAACGCAGCGACCACAGGTAGATTTCAGGATAAAGTACATAGCTTCACGTCCTTGGTCAAGATTATATATGCAAAACAAGTGTTACATACAATTTTATTATGTTACAGGTGATGCAAAAAAAGTAATGTCAGAAAAGATAATTAGTAATTACCATACACTTTTAATTCTAACATACATTAAATATATCAGTTGTCAAAAAGTTACGACTTTGCACAGGCTTGTGTAGAATACCACAGCAAATGTTGCTAATTTGATAGCATATAGTACAAATCACGCTTCCTGAATTTCGATGTGATATCACCATGGAATGGATGTAGCAAAATTTAAAAGTGTATATTCTTTACTTACATCATGATATAAAAGGAAGGTTTTAGTTGTGGATCGAAAATCGGTCAGTTTAGGAATCGTCCACAGAAGTCATAATGGGGAAAGCTGTTTAGTTGCAGTTGCACTGGCCAAGTCAGTAAATTAAAATCTTCCCCAGCCTGATTAGGTTGTTTTTTTTAAGGTGATGGAAATAAATGGACGTGATTTTTCAGCAACTCTTATTCTTTCAGGAAAAATCATCCCCGACAGCTATTTTCAGCACGCCATCATTATTACATTTCTCAAGATAAATTTTCAGTTTAAGGAAGAGTTAACAGTTACTGAGTATTTGGGTGCAAGATGAGAGTTAAGCTTCTGCAAGCCACAGTCCTGCAGATTTTCCAACAATAGCTTTATGGACTGTGATAACCGATGAACAGGGCTGTCCAGGTGGTAACACCTGGGACTCACATTGCGATGGACCATTCAGACTTTTTCGCGGTTTCCTCTGGTGGATTAGGCGAATATTTGAAATGGGATGTATCTTCATTTTCCAAGAATTTTCCGCTTTCCCATTTCATATAATTTTATTCCCTTGGTTCTGTTACAGGGTCGATAGTTCTAGGGCCAAGTGGGATGGTGGTTTGCGCTTTGGAAAGGCTCGTACTCTGGCGTCTGGTATGGAAGTGACGCTTCTGAGAAGCTTGAATTACTTAAAGGAAGAGCTCAGATCCATTTGGATTGATCCACCTGGAAACAATGCTAGGGAACATTTTGAGGCCCAATCTCACCATCCGTTTCATTCACCGCCACTGAGGGCATAGACACAAACGGCCAGGCCTTGAACAAGGCTGAAGTCATGAAATATTCTCCTCCGATTCTAGCAATTCAATCCAACCAAATTCAATAGACTGGAACATATGCATGATTCAAGAGTAGCCAATTTTGTGCAGGAGTGAGACATATGTTCTGCATTCGAGGTGATATTTCCCTCTTGGAAATCAATCAAAAGATTATTGTTCAGTTCAAAAGATTATTATTATGATCTACTAATCTGACCGATTATGTTCAATTTCTCGGTGATGTTTCGTCTGGTTCCCTTTTGAAAAGAGAATCATTGTAAAATAGCATGGTTCCATCCTTTACGGCAATTACTTCTAACAATAATTTCTGATACCTTGATGAAGGTGTCTAGCATTTTGCAAAGGCAGGTTGCACAGGCTCCTCCTGAACTACAGAAAACATATTGGGCACCAACTGGCACTGACCCTCATATTCAAAAACAAGAAAATGTCATTGAGTAGTTTCTGCTCAACATGAGAAACTCTTGCTTCAGCCATCGCCTCCACGACTCACCATCACGAGGATCAACTTTGATGCCTCTCTTCCTAGGCGAAACTACATAACCCATTCCTCCATAGTGCAATATTAAGGAAAATTTCTCTTACAAACACCATCCATTTTATGTTTGATAGCAATTATAAAAAACGCATTTTGGTTAAGAATTCTCATGTCGTCGTAAAGTGCGAGAAAAATATAAATAATCTCGCCACATTCCACCAAGTTCCAAGTGTCCAGTATTATAATTTTCGTTTAAACAGAAACACACTGCCTGGTAAATATCCGGTATTGTCACTGTTACTTTCGAGCAACAAGATTGAGCAATAACTATGAACATGTTCTATTTCCCTTATTGTTCAGAATATCTGAGAGGGCCTTAATTAATAAATAACGAATAAATGAATAAATGATTTATTCTCGCTTCTAAACCCGATCTCTGTTAGCACTGAATAGTACTGAAAAAGATTTCAGAGACGTGGCAATGTTGTTTTCTTGAGCGAACATTGATACACCTAAGTCATGTTTATCATGTCACTGAAGCACAAATAAACAGCTGAATGGATGAAATCTCAGTTCCAGGAAAAAAGGGGGGGGGAGCTATTAAGGCTTCGCCTGTACTTTATTCAATTTTTAACAGTATAACATCGTGTTGGAGAAACGAGTGCCTTCAGTTAAAGGTTACATGTAAAGAATTGAAACTGATATACTAACCTCCCGATAGATCTGTCATTTACGGCGTTTTTAGACTGCCACAAATTTTGCATGTCAGGTCGGAAACTTTGTGCAAAATTGCTGCATCACGATGGTAAGCTATCAAATTACATTACAGCACAGTGGCAGCTTGTGGCCCTATAGATGGTCAGGGGCATAACTACATAACACTCAAGGGCTTGAGGGAAGGTTTCTTTTATCAAGACTTGTACTCCTTACCGACATTCTCTCATAACTCCAGCGCCATCGTACGTTTGTGCTGTAAATTCTTGTTTATATGAAACTCTTCTAATTCAGCTCTTAAAGTACGCCTTAAACCTTCAGCAGTCAATTCAGAAACAGGCAATGAATTTTATGAATCTTTCAATCGGTTTAACCCCCAATGATTTATATCACAACAAATTGTGATATGCATGTAATATCTGTAGTTTCGTCGACTTGCACAGAAGCGAAATTTGCCCTTTCTATTTCTTTTCTCATTCCTATAGATAAGATACGTTTCCCACTTAAAACTCTCTCAGCCAAAATGTTTTTTTTTAAAAACACTAAAAACTTCTTATTTTTGTGCCGTCTTGCTGAGTAAGCTCCTATAGCTTTCGGTTGATGAAGCTTCCAACTTAACCTTAAACTTAGACGCGAAAATGAATTTTCCAATAAAGCGCCCACCTTATTTATTGCCACGTAACAATTAAAGCTGTTAAAGTGAACTTATCACTGACAAACAGTGAGAAAGACACCCAAAGGAGAGAATACCGAGCCCTGGCCCAAGAGAACGCAGAAATAAACAAGAGAAAGGCTAATCCATCTTGTAGGAAAACATATATAAGTTCTTGTAAATCTTTTCTGGTCCATGAAGGAGGAAGTCTAAAGCGTAAAAATTTTCAGGCTGTCCATAAGCATCCCTAGCTAAGGGAGGTTTTGCATGCTATCGATACTGCAGAAGAAAGGAAAATGTGCTTATGCGTAAGACACAGTGAAGAACTATGCGGCTATACACCGCTGTATTAATGCATTTTTGTTTTAAAAATTGACCAGGAGAGGAAAAAATGGTAAATAATTACGGCATTTTCCTTGGGGGGGGAGGCAGGCCCTTTTGGTTCTTACTGACGGGCCACCCATGTCACATCAATTAATAAATGAACACGGCTTTCAAAAATAAATTAATGTGCTATGTATGGAGATATCGCCAGTTCACCAGGGCACATGTAGATAATGCTGCTTTACAGGTTAATTGTTGGTAGACTTCGTAGATGTAAATCATAATTTATTTTCAAGCTACAATGTATTTCTCGCAGAAAAGTTCAGAATTTTATACAACTTTTTTAGAAAAAATGTAAAAATTTATAGGCAGTTCATAATTTTTAAATTTCAGAAAATGATTCTATTAATTTAATCGTGTATTTGTTGATGTTACGATTTGTCTCGCATATTCGTGAATTTCTCAGAACGTACGCACGCATATACATAAGTGTGAGTGTGTATTGTTTTACCTATCAGTGGAGTGATTTAACGCCTTGAGGAGCCCGATAGGGGTCGCGCTCAGCTATTGGTTGGCGGAATTGTCCTGCATCCGAAAACGAAGTTCAAAAAATTAATAAAAAACATCAAGCCTAAGAGCGCTGGAAGAGGAGACTGGAACCAAAAAGGTAAATGAAATAAAGAGAATTCATAACACAAGGAAATGAACAGGCAAATATATAGCCGAAAAGGGGGAGAGAGAGAGAGAGAGAGAGAGAGAGAGAGAGAGAGAGCGAGTACAGGAAACACTTTTAATTTTCTTTATAATATAAACAATGTCTTAGGAAAGTGTACATTTATCAGTGGCTCCAGAGAGGAAAGTGCGGTGCCCATTGGAGCACAAAAGGACGCCATTACGTTCCTCAGGGGTCATAAGCTGATGCAGGTGTATATCCAGGCTGTGGAGGCATATGTGCGTGAGAAGAGAGGTTAAAGTCGCCCAGCATGAGCTGCGCCGCGGAAACGACCGCCATTTCCGTGTTTCAGACAAAAGAAAAATATCCAGGTGCTTAAACATTGGCTACAAACAGGTTTTGTCTGCGATAAAAAGCAAAGGGACGCCAAAAGAACAGTATTACACCTTCTTATATTTGGCATTACAGAGATTGAGTTTTCTCCTTGCAAGGACATGGACAAGCTTTCAATTTAAATAGGGTAGTAAGACAAGGCGACCCAATCTCCCCTGAACTCCTTACTTGCATTCTGGAATGAGTCTTCAGATGTGACATCAACATAAATGGTACCAGACTAACGGACCTAAGATTTGCTGATGATGTGGGTTATTTTCGAGAACACCCGAACACTTCCAAGAGATGCTTCTAGATCTAAACGAATTTAGCAATCCCATCGACCTCATGATGAATCATAGTAAAACTAAAACAATGACCAATGCATCAAAAAGGACAATAGAAATAAATGGTGAAAAGATTCAGTATATGGATGAATACATATATCTAGGCCAGACTGTCTCATTTGACCGTAAAATGTTAAAGAGATAAGAGGATAATACCACAAGCTTGGCAAGCATTCTTGTCTCTAAAGTCCATATTGCAAAACATATTTGTAAACAAGAAACTGATACTCGAGGTACTCAACTCGTGTGTCTTCCCGGTGCTGATATATGAGTGTCAAACCTGGTCTCTTACTGACAGACAGCTGCAGAGCAATAGCAATATGTCAAAGGAAAATGTAAGGGAAGATCTCCAACACTAGACTGCAACAAATTACAGAATCAGAAACGTCGTGGACAGAGCTGGAGGCAACAGCAGGACAAATGGGCACAGATAACCACCATGTGGGCCTCCAGCAAGACCGAGAAGAAGATATCAGGCACATTCAAGGAGCATCTCGGAGTTCATTGGTCAAACATCGCCCGCTATAGGAGTGAGAAGTTGCAAGCACTGAAAAAGGACAAGAAATTATAAAACATTATAATTCTTTTTTCTAACACGTGGAATAGCTCACAAAATGAGTTCAAATCCTAGCCCTTTAGGGGCATAATGGGCTCTTTCATTTCATTTCAAGGACATTATTAATGCTTCGCAGATTATTAAACGGCAAGGCGGTTGCGAGACTTGTATAAAAAATGATTGAGATACAGTGAAATGAAGCGAAGTTTCATTCTAAAGAGTTATAACAGGGCAAACGCCTACTTTATGAAAAACTTCCAGAAGCCCAGTCTCTTCTGTAGTGTGATTAGCCATTATTGAGCCGTACAACTGTGAATAAGACTGTCAACGCCAGCTGTATAGATGCTTGAGAGGTTTCAATTCCAGAACTGCAACGAAAAATGTACACATTGCATAATTCCAGCACAATGCACATAGTCCATATCGCTGAGGCGAGTTTTACATACTGGTAATCTGAATCCTGCAATTCAAGAAGAGATTGAGGACATTCTTGAGATAATTATTCAACGTCATAACTTTCGGAAATAATTGTAAAAATACATCGAAGTACATCAGAAAGTCGTAAGTAAATTTGCTGCTAACCATCATCAGTCCTGATTATCATCATTAGTTTTTACTGTTTTACGAAGCTCATTCTGTACAGAATCAAGTAGTATATCTTTGACACCATAATTCACATGTGCGTATGATAAGAGAATGTGACAAATTGATTCTCTATTGTCGAGGATCCCACTTGTCCATGCAATGTAGGTCACAATAATAATAATAAAAATAATAATAATAATAATAATAATAATAATAATAATAATAATAATAATAATAATAATAATCAGAGAAAAAGCAACATAATAATAAATTATATATCAAAAATACTTTTGTGTATCAGTAAAGTTAATTCATGTATTGTCTATAGTTTGTAATTTGATTCGTCATCTAGTAAAAAAGTAAAGCCAAAGTAAATTCTCTGCGCTGGAGAGTTTAGCGCAGTTCTTTAGGACCACCTGACAAATATGTACAGTTAAACTCGGTATTGAGGAACTGGACACTTTCCGATACAGAGTACAGTGCGTCCTGAATGTTATCAACAGCTATATGAGATTCTCCACTTCGTACTTCTGCGCGATTTTTTACAATGGTGTAATTACCTTCTCTTGAAAATTATCTCATGTGCATTATAAAATTGAATCAGATATTACAAAATGGTTGCACAAAAAACTACAGAGCTATGGTTATAAAAATTGTGTTTTGTTATTTGAAGTGTCCTTGACGTTTATTAATCGTAGTGTGCTTTAATGTTGTGAAAGTAGCCACAACGCTGTTGCACGCGAGACAACGTTTTTCTGAGCACATCTAGAGGAAAGGCGTAACTGTTCAGCATACTCAGTAACTACTGTACTGAGAATAAACTACCAAATACTGATGTAAAATTGGATACACTTAAAGCGACGTTTCCTAAAAGTAAGCAGCATGCGTGAATTAAAATTGAGATAGCACATGGCAGAAATATGAAGGAAGCCAGTGGCAGTGAAACCTTGCCATAACGGATGGTGGCCTGTTGGGTATCAAGCCTTCGACAAGGATGTGATTGTGCGGAAGGGGTGCCATTTGCGCCGTCTTGTCCTCACAGTGCATTACGTTGATTTCATTGGAGGTGGATCAGCGATGGACAGCGAGGGATTTAGCCGCAAACGTTGGAACAAATCACACTGCAATGTTGCAATTGGGCACTTTTCCTCGGACATTAACAATTAGTTACGGATATCCAGCATCTTTCAGAAATGTGGCAGCAGGTGATATCGCCTACTATTGAAGGAGTGTAAATTTCTCAAGGTTTTAGAATAAATTGCTTGTTACTTATGAATATTTTACTATTACTTTCTTTCCAGCTCTCGTATAATTACTTAAACAGCAATCTAGTTTGACTCTTCATGTCTAATTTTAGATCAAACTCTCTTTATTCCAAAAGTTCAATAAAGTATGAAAAATAAAACGTATTAAAAACCCAGATGCAATGTCTGTGACCTCCTAGTGATCGCGACCCACCGATTGTGACACTCGTTTAAGTTACCCATCACCATTATAAATGCCATTTCATCTATTTCGTTCGCATTTCCACTTTGTTTAAGAACAGCTTCATTATATAGACTGCTTCTATGACTCTGAGTAACATGAAGAAAAAAACCATTCACCCTGGTGTTTGGGTAGAGACGCAGATACTTGGATGAATGGTGTGTGCGTGCGTGTGCGCCGCTGTGTTACGCACAGGTTGCGTGTTCTCCCGAGCAGAAGACTCCAGGGCAGAACCTTGCGTGAGAACGGCACTGTTATTGTTTTCTCTCTTTTTTCTATTGTTTTTTTTTTCTTTCTTTCTTTTTAAGCGGCAACGCGCTTTATGGCAGTCATAAACGCATGAGAAGAGCTAAGTTTTAATCATAGTAAAGAGAAAACCATAGTGCGCAGAACAGAGCAGCCTTAATAGCCCAATCTAAAATGTGTATACTTGTTTGTTTAATTTTATTTGTAATTAATGTCTTGCACCCATTACTGTTATTAAAATGTTTTAAAATAATTTATGGGAATTAGTGTTTCATATCCTCAGCACTAAACAAAATTCTATTTTATATTGATGAATGGTATGCTTTTTAATTAAAAGTATACACGTATAACTATCACCTTGAATATTTCTGTGCTATTGATGCGCTGCTATTTCGAAATGAAGCTCAGACAAGGGCTCATCAACGTAGGCCATACAAGGATTCCAACAATTGATAGAAAGTGTACTTCTGACACAAAATTATATATTTTAAACTGGAACCATATTTGTTAACTTAAAGAAAATAAAACTAGATGAGGTTAGAATGTTTATGAGGTTTTTTCTACAATTCTAGGCCACCGCCACGGGTGGCCGAGGTCGTTAAGGCGCGGACTCGCGAGCGGGAGGTCTGGGGTTCGAATCCCGCTAGGACCGTCCTCCCTGACTGAGGTTTTTTCCAGGTTTTCCTCAGTCCTCATAAATGGCAAATGCCGGGGAGGTACCCTAAACTTAGGCCTGGAACGCTTCCTTCCTTAAAAAAAATAATCCTTTACCAATATATCATTTCATCTCCTGTATCACCAGTGTTCACCGCCTGTCGTGCCTCAGTAGTAAAAATGGGCGTTAAACACCATTTAAAAAAAAAAAATTCTAGGCCAAAGTTTATAAGATATCGTCATATAAGGTTCAGGCTTTCACACATTCTTAACAGAATACCCATGATCATTATATAACAAGTTCGTCACGCAGAGGCTGCGTAAACTAAGCGAATTCCTCATCTAGTAGAGTAACTTTAAAAAGAATGTGACATCCAAATTATAGTCCTATTAATTAATGAAATGAAATGTTATGACCTTACTGTGTTGTATTAGAGAAAAAAATAATTTCTTACAGTCAATAAGTATCGCAATTTAGAATTATTATTATTATTATTATTATTATTATTATTATTATTATTATTATTATTATTATTATTATTATTATTATTGTTGTTGAGATTAATATACAAAAACTAATGGTATACCCAAAATTAAATGAGATGTATGACATTGATAAAAAACAATATATGTGCGAGTATTTTTAAACATTTTTAAATGTAAACAGTTTATGAATTTGCCTCCTAAACCCAAGATCGCGGGTTCAATCCCGGCCAGGAACGATGGATTTTTTCGGGCGTAAAATTTCTAAGTATGGCTTCCTTCGGAAGGGAAGTAAAACCGTGGGTCCCGAGTCGCACATTTACGGCACGAAAAAAAAACTTAAGCCTGAAAGAAGAGACCTCTGAGCAAAATTTGTCGACCGTTTCAAGTATTGAATAGAATGGGACGCTAATGACCTAAGATGTTAAAGAGCGTTTGATTGATTTGATTTATTTACTTCTTTAAATCTCAGGTCATCAGCGCCCCATTCAATTCACAGCGTGAAAAGGCCAACAAATTTTGCTCGGAGGTCTCTTTTTTCAGGCTTGAAATTCTTTTTCATGCCGTAAATGTACGACACGGGACCCACGGTTTTACTTTCCTTCCAAAGGAAGCCATAATTAGGATTTTTACGCCCGAAAAAAACCCATCGATCCTGACCGGGTTTAACCCGCGATCTTGAGTTTAGAAGGCAAGTTAAAGAGCGTCCATAAATAAAACAAACAAAAAACAGTTTATGAATTAAGCCCTCTTTACATTCACTAAAATAGAAATAATAGGAATTTTGGAGTTAACATTGTGAATTTAAGAAGAAGGTGTTCATATGTTTGAGTAAAACAAAAACATTCACTATTTAAAAACAATTTGGGATTTTCAGAAACTATTTTTTTAATGATATATACCGAGTTTATTTTGAAAAATTAAAATTGAGGCCGCTCTATTCAAGAGCATTAAGTATTTAAATTTGAGGAACCTGATAAGTAATGTTTATCTAATGCAGAGTGTGTGAATTCTTTTAGGCCTGGATGTTTGGAACAAGTTTTATTGTTGTGCAGTCTTGCCGTACAGCAGCTCTTTGTGAGGAAAATATTTCGTTGTTTTCTTAGTTGTGTAATTCCTTGCGTTTGTTATAAGCTCTTGAACGTCACCACCAGTTGATTTTAAAATATTTTACTATTGTTAGGTTGGTACGCTTTAATGCTTTCAGTATTGTTAATAAAGCTATTAACACGTGGCCACTTGTTTTATATAATTATAACGAATCCTTTTTCTTTCCTTACATATATTGTGGTTATTGGACGCCTCCAAGTGCTGTTGTTGAGTGCGTTACACACTACCCGATCTATGGCGCAGAAGCTAGAAAAGGGTGCAGCCGAAGGGGATGTGTTTGTTGTATAAACGCCATACTGTTACAAACGTTCAATATGCACAATCTTGCTAAAACTGGCCTTTCCCAGTAAGAAAGTAAAAGAATCTTGACTTATAAAATTACTTAACTACTGATATCACAACAGTTCATCTATGAGGAGCCAACAACATGTAGGGGACTCATTTTCAGTTCGGCACCATATCAGAAAAGTACCACACTAACAAACAGCTATGGAATCATGAAAGTTTTAGCGCGATCTTTCTTTTTTTGTGATCCCAAATTTATGTTTTTTTCTTTCATTTAAGTTTATAGATTTCAAACATTTGATTACTACAGACTTACATGTCTAAATAGCCCCTTGAGAGAGTTTATAAAATATCCAATATTATAACAATCATGCTTCCATGGAAATTCCTACAGTGTTTCCATATTTAACACTACGGTCGGATTCTACTGCTTAAGTGTAATTACAAGATTAGCTAGAGTTGATTTCTAATAGATAAAGTGCTGTGTTGCAGGTGGAGGTGCTGCAGGAGAACAGGGAGCGGGGCGGTGCACCACCAGGTGTTGGGCAGTGGTTGCTGAGTGCCCGTCATGGCGCAGGCGCCGCCCCCCACCGCCGCAGCCGCAGCCGCCGCCGCGACGTTGCTGGGCCGCCTCTCGCCCATGGTGTGTCCATTGGCCAAACTGGGCCGAGCCTCCCCGTCCATCGACGCATACCATCATCACCACCATCACCATCGCGCAGACTGCGCCTTCCTCTGTTACCCAGAGCAGAGCTACCATAAGTTAGGGCGTTCGTCGCCGTCCCTGGACCAAGGCTATCATACCCTCGTGTCTCCGAGCCCCGGACCCTCGACGCCGGGACCCTGGACCGATCCACATCCTCCGCTGTTGCCTCCTCCTTCGGCCGCCGCAACGAGTGCGACTGCCGCTGCGGGACCTACAACCGCAACGCCGCCCCCGGGTGGCGGCGGTGCCATGTCCAAAGGCAAACGTATCCACCACCACTATCACGGGAAATCCTCTCCGTTCGACCGCCTCCCCGATGAAGCCGTCATCAAGATTTTCTCGTGGCTGAACAGCAGTGAGCTCTGCATCTGCGCTAGGGTGTGTAGGCGATGGGAACACCTGGCCTGGGACCCGCGCCTCTGGCGCACCGTTACCCTCAGCGGCGAAGGAGTGTGCGGCGACCGGGCCGTGAGGGGCATGCTGCGACGTCTCTGTGGTCAAGGTAGGACGGGAGCATGTCCCAATGTTGAGCGAGTGCTACTTAGCGATGGTGCGCGCATAACGGACCGCGGGCTCACACTACTGGCGCGCAGGTGTCCCGAACTGACGCACCTCCAGCTTCATGGCTGTGCTGCTGTCACCAATCCCGCTATCTTCGACCTCGTCACCCGCTGTTCAAACCTACAACATCTAGACCTCACCGGTAAGTACCCTCTTCAGCCAGTTCATAAATATGGTCCTATCAAGTTCCTGGGTGTTTCTAAACCATTCTTTATACCTAAGATAAATTGGAAATTAACAAATTACCGTTTCACGCAATGACAACAACCGGTATATGGTTAGCATTAAACCTGTAATAAATTTAAGAAGTTAACAATATGCTGCGAGTATTTATGAAGTGTTAAACTTTGGAACAAATATTCAATATGGAGTCTCGCTTCATTGAAAACAATCTGCAATTTGAATTCTTGCTGATCCTGCCCTATCTCATTTAATCAACACTTATCTGTCGAACATAAGCGACAATCATACTTATATAACTGAATGTGAACTGCTCTAAAAGCATTATGATTATGTGAACCTGGAAATATATTAAAGAGCGCCCTTAAATAAAATAACCTAAATCTAAGCTTGCATGCAATCGCTATTCATCACAATCGCCTTTTATTTTCCATCTTGGTATTAAAAGTGCATTCGATCAAGATTAAATAGCTCCCTTAAGACACAGAAGCGAAATAGTTTGATAGTGTTCGCACATAATGGGCGCCATGTTTCATGCGGGTATACCAATATGGTAGTGTAAAAGAGTATTGTGAAGCTGAAATAATTGACTCAGACACCCCCGTAATAAATGATAACAAATAAATTAATTATTGTGAAGTAATATGCATATACCAATCATATCTGTAAGGTTAAAGATATTTCATGTACTATAAGTGTAAGGTTATTGTCATTCCATGAATTATAATTGCAACTTTATATTCGTTCCCTGTGGAAACACTGCCTAATTTCTGTTCTTGACCTGGAAAAGGGAACAGAGAAATCTATTGCCCATTGTAAACCATATTTGTATGAATGCCCAAGCAAATGGCAAACCGATATTTCGTGGAGAAATTCTAAAGCAAGGTCGATGTTTCCTTTTGTATATTGCAGGGGAGTTTTGCTTTCATCATATAAGGAAAGGGTAAGCGTAATAAAACAGATGTTAGCTACGGGGATGAAATGACAATCCGATAACCTCTTGAATGGAAGAAACGAACTGCATAAATGTGTGTAACATGCTGAAAGTCACGTAGACTTTATTAGCCAATCAGGAAAATAATAAGGACCGGAGGGGAATATTATCCAATAGTAACGCGAAGTCGAGAGATGATATTCTAGATTTTTCTTAAATAATATGTTTAAAGAATAAAGGGAGTGTCAGACAGACTGACCAACCCCCACATTTACTTAAATTTGCTATTTTGGAGACTCAGCACCAATCTTTCACCAGTTTTTCACCACATTTTGCGGTTTCTGATCAGAGGTAGCTTCACAGTTTAGCAGTAGCCAGTTGGAAGTTAGTGATTGTTATTACGAAACCAGTTGCGTGTTATAGTTTGATCAGTCTTGTCAAGTTAACATTGCACCATTATCAGTTTTATTAAGTTTATCGGAGTTATCAAAGTGCGTAATGGCGTCAATGCATGATTGCTATAGTTAGTGCAGAAGTGGCACATATAGCACAAGAATTTCTCCAAGGATAACGATGCCTCTTTAAGTGGAACAAACTTTATCAATAAATAGTGTTTCATTCCACGACATCGACAATCTAATTTTTCATCTGTGACGTTCCGAATAAACTCCTTTCCCTATGATCTCAGGACCATAAAAAGTCCAGCAAAGAAGATAAGAGCTAATTGGCGCAAAGTGTAAGTCAGCGGCAACAATCATCGGAGAGGAGAAGAAGAAAATCGAAAACCCTGAGATTCCACAATCAAATAATCCAGTAATTAATCCGTTCATAATCTTCCCTCCATTCTTACATATAATTACCAACCTCTTATATAAAAATTCCGCTGCAATTTAATTGTAACGACTCAGTTTTTTTCGAGATAATTTTCAAAGGTGACGGTTCAATCGGAGGAACAATACGCTCTGTGTCTGAACATATTAGAACTTTCATTATTTGGAGCACTTCGGTTTTTTACTTAATTAGTAACTTTCGTTCAATGTTGGTACAATTCGTGAATGTAGGGAGTGCCGCATTACAGTACACGTCTGTTGTAAGGCATAGATACAGAAGGATGACCCTTTATCATTGACATGTATATTTTATACTTTGCTAAAGGTGAGAAAAAATTGTACATGCTTTGTAATTATAAAAGAAACGTTTTCAAATAATTGCTGATCTGACTGTGTCGTACGCTGTAGCAATCTACCAATAAAAAGGGGTAGCTTGGAGCGATACTTACGATCTATAATTAAGTTGCTCGCGTCTTACGACAATCAGAATATAGTAGTTTCAGTGTACCTAACTCGATGCTAAATGCTTCAGAATCCCGCTGAGTACTAATCACATTTCTGTCAAAGAAGAGCATGTTTCATGTAGCCATCACGAAGCAGTGGTAATGGGAATATAGTTGAAAGTTTCTTCACAACTTGATATTAAAAAGAATCGACGTCCATGGAATACGAACATAAAGACTGGCTTTAAAAAATAAATTAAAATCACAAGCTCCATTTAAAAAACTCATGACAAATGTTTATTTTGGAACGTACACGTTATCTAATTATACATTCCATCTAACTCTACCGCTGAGCATTGAACCACTAGTGTAGTTCTTGGTAAGAAAACGTACATAGGAAACGCGACGAGCGGCGGGTTAAAAAAAACATGGAATAACGAATAACCAGTGTGTAATCGGATATTATTACAGAATAAGGTGTGGATTTGCGAGACATTATTATGAATAATATACTCTTTAATAATTATAATGCGTTAGAAATTATATATCTACTTATATAAACTTCTTATTAGTTGTTTAACACGCCGAAGAAATAACTGTAACAATGTGTTTGCTTCAATGAACTAATTTCTGTATGCCAGTCAGTTACTGAGTTCGCTGAAACGAATCCTAGCTTCTGGAATAACAATAATCAAGACTTTTTCATTTTTAAAGTTCAAACTTGAAAAGGCGATTAAGGAAAATTCGAAAAGAAAAGGATTATTATTGTTTGCAAACACTTCATATAGCATTACAGCATCTACTAGGAGGCCGAAATTTAACGATAAACGAACCTAAGGAGTAACATTGTATTTCAAAACCCAATGGAGCACTTTTAAAGTTTCAAAAAAAAAAAAAAATCTGTAATTTAGTGAAATAATGTAATGCTTTTAATGATGTAGTACAAAGGTACATTGAGAACTTGCGGAAACAACATAAATTTCATCAACAAACTTGCGGCATTGAAGGTCAAATATTCTAGTGTAGAAGTGAGAGTCTAATGAAGTGAAATCACAGTTCAACGAGCGAAAAGTTCAGTTTCCCCACCACCAAAAATTTTCTACATGTTAATCAAAGATCAATCAAACGATGAACTTTTGCTATTGATCATCAAGGAATCGTTACAATAAATAGAATCCCTTGAGGAACAAATGTCACACAGTGGAATGTCGTGACTTTATGCAAAAAAAATGCGCAAAAAATGCACAAAAACCGACCCAAGTGACTTGAGACTGGGGCAAATCTTCCATGGCAAAGCTCGTCCGCACACCGGACATGGACGGGAACTGTTACTCATTCGTCCGGATGAATCCACCAGACTTCGACTTATTCCAAAAGCTGAAAAAACCCACTCGCAGATGCCATTTTCCTTCTCTGGAAGAGCTTTCTCCCTCTGTACTCAAGCATTCGACAGATGAACAAAAGTGGTGCTTTGAATGGTATAGCACAGTTTCCTAAACGCTAGAGCTCGTCATGGAGAAGCAGTGAATCTATATTGAAGGACTGTAAAGAGATAGTATCAAAAACATACGTGTAAGTAAAAAAAAAGTGCAATATTTTATATATGTGTTTATATATACATACATATATATTACACCAAAATCATATACAACAGCAATATATACAAGGGGTGATAAAAGTGAGCTATTTTCTCAACTATTCTCTTTCATTACTCCTACTGCTTCAAGCTACACATAGCTTGTCTTTCAAGTTTGGACAGGTCATATATTGTAAAATTACAGGTTGAACAATTTTTGGAGTCACTAGAACGTTTTGCAGACCAAGGCAGGCTACACATGGTATAGGACAATCAATTCCATAACTTTCTTCTTCGCCTTAATTTCTCTAAGAAATGCAGTTACCGTCCTGTGTTATGTGCGATTCTCTTCTTTCTGGAATCGCATATCTAGACAAACAACATAATTCACATTGATTTAGCTCATTTTGGACAATTCAAGTAATCTGTTAAATGCTCATTCAACTTAATTTTATGTAAAATACTGAATTGTGAAATAAATAACACTAAATCTATATTAAATGTTTTTAAGGTGAAAAAATAGTCAAGATAAAATAAATAAGTCATATAAATCTAAATAATAATCGTGTTTAACGCCCGTTTTTACTACTAAGGCACCACAGACGGTGGACACTGATAATGCATGAGATGAAATGATATATTAGGAAAGGATTTTTGAAGGAAGGAAACGTTCCAGGCCTAAGTTTAGGGTACGTCCCCGGCATTTGCCATTTATGAGGACTGAGGAAAACCTGGAAAAAAACCTGTCAGGGAGCACAGTCCTGGCGGTATTCGAGCCCCCAGACCTCCCGCTCACGAGTCCGCACCTTGACGACCTCGGCCACCCATGGCGGTATATATATATATATATATATATATATATATATATAAATCTACTCTAGTATATAAAAATAATGAAAGTGAGGTTATGTAGTATTACATTAATCTTATTGGAATTATTGCACCGTTCTTTAATAGTTAAATCTCAGTTGACAATAGCAGCTACTATTATTGTAGTAGTATGAGAATTGAAGACACTAATAATTAATTTACATGTTCTAATGTTTATATATATATATTAAACTTTTCATCCATAGTACAAAAATACTACGTTAAAACAACAAGGCTCGTGTTTCCACCCTCGCTTGGGCACACAGAAGCATAAACTGCAGCTCTAAAGCAAACAAGAACCGCTTGTTTATTTTTGTCGCTTAAGTTATTAATGAATAATATAATTATATTTCAAGTTATGATGATTGTACCTAGAAGAAAAAATGAATTATTTACAATATACTGAAACTAGTAAAATAATAAACCCCTTCATTGACTAAAATACATTTTCTCATATGTCAGATGAAAGATATCACATCCTTAATATTGTGGATATTATAACTTTATAGTTTTACTAGGATCTTGGGTACATGGCAACCACTATACAGTCCAAACTCTACGCCCTACGATTTTAATCTTTTTTAAAAACCAAGGAACAGTCAATGAAAAATTGGAGATGGCTATCTGAAACTGGCTGAGGAGACGGAAAGTGGATTTCTTCCTGATGGCTTCACATAATTTGTTCATCGTTGACAGAAGTAACTGAATACATTTAATTAAAGGATTCGCTTTAACGATTATTTCTGCAAAGCTCTTGAAATTTTTGCCTTTTATTTAACCCTAACATTTGGAGACTCGACAAAATTACATTTTGATGACCCCCAGCTATGACTCGGAGACAAGTACAAGGCAAGAAAAGTCTGTAAGTTGCAACACGGACGTTCAGGAGGAACTTGAGATGGGAAGCCTTTGGACGACGGAAGCGCTCTACCATTGCATCCGAGTATTATGCAAACAAGTGATGTGCGGTGCAGGCGAATCGGGTTGCTACGTATGGTCAATTCGCGATTTCCCGTCTCTCCGCCAGACGGTGCTGAGACTAGACGGCCGGAGACCAAGAGAAGAAGAAGAAGACGGGTATGATGACCCGGCGAACCTTTCATCAGTATCCTCCACCGCGCGGTGTTGCCATCTCGCCATGTGGCAAATCTGTTCTCAACCTGTAATCTGGCCGCATAAACTAGGTGTTTAAGTAAAGATTCCTTTGCTTTCCTTAATGGTCATCAGTTCTTCCCACCAGACACTGGGTTACCGTACTAAACACCGGGTACTGGGCTTTAAACCCTTTGCCTGGGCTCTATGGAACTCGAGGCATAGGCGAGTGGGACGATATCTAGCAGTTAAGACAGAAACAACTCATAAAAGTAATAAATACATTACAGCTGTAAATCTAAAACCGTAAAAATTCTTCTGTACGGACGAATAAAAAACTTGGACAATATGTAAAGAGGAAGCCGAAGTACACGCCACTTCCTTGAGCTGGATAAGTGCTATATGCTTTTGTGCACTTTCAATCATTCGGGTTGCTTTTTATAAGTAAAAACGGTAAACTCAATAGTTCATAAATTTTAAATTTTGTTTTATATTGAAATAACGTATCGCTTCTAACCCTTTGACCGCATTATTTGCCACATATTAAGCTATATATTGTTTTTCCTCAATTTTGATACTTGCATTTGATATTTAAACTGTTTTACCTTGCTATTGAAGGTGAAAAATTCCAGATTTTTCGTTTTATGTATGTTAATCTTGGGAACTTAAAATATATTAACGCCGGACCATAGATATATTAAAAAATCTTACATGATCTGAGTTTAAACCGGTGTGAGCCGGGTTGGTTTCTATCTTTAATTAAATTACCCTTTTTTGTATTTGACTTAAACTTTTTGTAAAAAAAAGAAGCACAGCTTCAGTTATATAAGTAGAAGAATCCACAACATTGAAATCTTTAAAATGGACGGTCAATGTTCAATAATACTTATCAAAAAGCAAATATTGCAGATGTCTTGCACTTAATTAAAAGAGTGTTTTTCTTTCTATTAGTCATCAATTTAATATACTCATTAACATACCATGAGCTTCTTCTTTTAGTTTGAGTGCACTGAAGATTAAATTTAATAAAAAAAAAAAAAAGAACCCCCGTTGGGCTACTATTAAACAGGGCTGTTATTTTGTCTAATAAAATTCAAAAATAAGTGACCCATTTTCAATTATTTCCTAGGTATATTTTTTCAAGGTTAAAAGAAGACGCTATAAATGTAGTGACACATTTATCCCTTTCATTTAGTTATTTCATAGATGTAAAACTAGAATCGTATAACGTTTCTACAACAGTTAATATGGAAAATCTAAAACATTAAAGGTTTCAGTCTGGCTTTTTTCCCTCTCTTTATTAATCAACAGAAACTAATTTAAAACTAGACGTTTTCTCATATCATTGCTTACTATCATCATCCTGTTTAAATGTACCCTTAACTTACTCCATTTGTTTATTTCTAAACAGCTTACTTGCAAAATTATGTATAATGTTCACCAAAGTTACACTTTTTGAAACGTAAATATAATACTAAAATATCGTGTTATGTGTATGTGTAAAAACTGAAAATGTGTTTGTTTGTGGTCTAAAATCCGGGTTCCAATATTGCTAACATCTTGTTACAAATAAATTCCATTTTGCGTACTTTTGTTAACTTTTCTTGCGATTCCTTTAATCCTGGTTTTCTAATCAGACGTAATTTATTATTATTATTATTATTATTATTATTATTATTATTATTCATTGTGCTTTTCACTTGGCCTGCTACTTTTTACTGTTATATTTATCTACTTTTAAGGTTCATAGTTTGGACTTTCGAGTACGTTCTGCAAATAGTATGAGAGTTGTAAAACTGTAGCTCCAACACATTTGCCACATTGCACATTGCCGGTGCCCGCATTCGCCTATTCACGCACAGATGGGCGCACACTAAAGTCTGAGGTAGTGATGTTTCCCAAACTTAACAATGGGCATGGATCAAAATTGATTTGTCGGTAAAAGGTATACTGAAGAATGTCATAAAGGTCCACAAGCGCTCCTGGTAATGCTGTCTTGCCATATCGGACAGTGGCTCGTTGGGTGTCCGTATTTCGGCAAGGACGTGATAACGTGGAAGATACGTTATGTGCAGTTGACCCACCACCTGAGATTGACTCGATCTCTGCTGAAGGTGAATAGGCGATGGTAGTAAGGAAATTGACTGTTTAGTTAGGAATAGCCTCCATATTCTCCATCTGGTAATGTTTGGCAAAGATTTTCGCACACAGTTTCTCGATAACACCAGTAGATGTAAAGTTTACGGTAATGACAGCATAAAGCAAACTTCTGTGGCGCTATTGGCGGAGTTGTAGTAGTTCAAGTCACAATTTGTTTCAGTACAGGCAATTTTGCTTGACTCTATAGATTGTTACGGAGAGGAGAAATATATCATAAGGGTAAGTGTTATGAACCTAATAAGAATTGGTTGTTTTAATAGTAAGTAGGATTTAAAAGAAACAGTTCTTGCAAAAGAAATAAGAGGTCCTTTAAACTCATATAGATTTTGTTGTACTGGCACATTTCTTGAAAATAGACATGCTATAGAAGTTACTAATTTTTGAAACGATTCCTCTTTTTTTCCATCCAAAAAATATAATGTACTATCAACTTTCTCAATTTGCTCATTAGCAAAAATGTACTTACATCTATAAAACAGAGAACCATAAAAATTCACGTACAACTATATCTTTAATAAAAATTCTCTCACATTGGAAATGCCAAACGGTGAAATTAAAGAAAAAGTTAGAAATAAAAGCCGCCGAGGCCAAAGAGAAAGAAGAAAATGCTGAAAAGAAAGTTACCCAAAGAGATACCAAGAGAGAAGATAATGAAATCAATGGGGAGATAATTGGGTAAAGTTCTGGTATTATAAAAGCGAAAATAGGGAGAAAAGGCCTGAAGGAATCTACTCAAGCTCAACGAAAACTACTTTTTGGAAATTGAACGAAGACACTGAAAAATTTGTTGCGAACTTTTGACAAGAATTAGGTTCAGTGTCTTTCTTGTGCTGGAATTGTGTGTTAATAATGGAAATATTTATATCAAATTTATACCCTTTGCCAGGGATGATGTATTCAGCTATTGTTTAACAACTGTCAAAATTCTTAATTACAAAGACTCTATGTATTTTTTTTATTTATATTCGGTTTTAAAGTTTTATGTTCATGGTTGCTGATATACAGGATACCCCATATATCTTGTATATCCAAAATAATTTTGACGTTAAAAATGACTGTTTGAAATAATTTTTAATTGACACATTAGGAAAAAATTATTTTTAACGAGAAAGATAAACAGGGCACCGTATATAATATGTATCCATTTTTTCAAATGTTTACTTTTTTCAATACACATTATAGTGTCTTCAAAATTATTTAAAATAAAACTTTAGGTGCTCACTACTACGCTATCTTCCCCTAGGTGTTTAAAGAATTGCTTGGGAATGGCAAAAATTGGATCGCAATGGGTGTCTCACCACACCACTACTCACTAGTATGATGGGGGCTTGAGAGAAGAAAATAAGATTAAAACTATTTGTAATTATCCTTTCCTTATTAAGGTTAATTCGTATATGTATGTTCTTGAACATCCTGTATATTTACAAGACTTAAGCTCCAGCGACTTCCACCTCTTTGGTAAACTAAAGAAACAACTCAGAGGATGCGTTTCCAAACAAAAGAAGCAATTGTTTGAGCAATAGGACATTCGTTTGCTGACATCATCAAAAACAGTACAGCTACTGATATCCAACATCTTCCAGAAGTATGACAAAGTGTGATAAATATAGTAAGGTGATTGTACTGAAGGAATGTAATAGTATGATGATTCTAAAATAAATGCTTTCTCAAATGTAGATGTATTACCTCTATATTTACAAGTATCATTTGTACCATGGTTTCCTGCAAGGCGTTAAATTACATTGTTTTATTATGACATGCAATCGTACTAAGACATTCAATTGTTTCAGGATTTTAGCCGTAAAGTGTTGAATAATGTCCATTGTTGTTATTATTGCATAACTTTGAGATTAGACTATCACCACAATGATATACTTAGTTCTTACTTTGTCATTTCAAGGATAGGTATATCGACTTGTTCCAGCCTTGTACTATTTCCTTGTACTCTTCTTCCATTTCTTGTACCTAAAGGCTCATAATGAACACTTTTAGATAGTGTAATGCTTTTTCCATTTTTCTTTCTATTTTTCGATGTTTGTATCTTCAACTTCTGTATTATTAAAGATACAACAACAATAGGATAGCTACGATTTTTAACATTGCTATCGGCAATAAATTAAATTTTTAGGTATTAATTTCAGCGGCGAGGCGGTCGTTAGGGAAGGAAGGTTTGAAAAAGAACGCCATACGACAAAGGCAGGCAACAACACACTCTAACAACATGTTTAGCCTCTGTTGATTAATATGAATAACACACATAAGCCTCCCAAGGCCAAAACGGATTTATTTATTATGACATATGCAGCGGAGTTTATAAAATGGATGTTGGTAATGGAGGGAAGATTTTGAAGTATTATAACGACTTGATCAATGATTGGAATCTCAGGGGGTAATAACAATTTCTTACTCGCCGATGATTGGTTTTCGCAGACTTATAGTTTACGCCAACTGAGATTCTTCTGCTGGATATTTTATGGTCTTCTTGATACCATAAGTGAAGGAGTGAAGTAATGAACCAGGTGGTTAACCAGATATGTAGTATTATGGCATGTAATACGATTTATTATAAAAGTTTATTCTACTTAATGAGACACCGTTATTCCTTAGAGAATTCCTTGGCAATATGTGCCACTTTGACACTAACTATGGCGATCACTTTGACGTCCAAACGCACTTTAATAACTTTAAAACGTCCTATTGTTAACTCAATAAAATAGGTCAGTCTGTTAACTACTTTGATACAACTATAATGCTAAGCTTGATAAAGACTGATCCTGAAGCGCAACTACTTTCAGCTAATCCTGAGATATTACTGAACTCAAGCAACTCTGAGACGCAATGCCTACTCCTCAACTAGTTCTGAGACGCGACTGTTTTCAACTACCTCTGAGACGCAAGTGAACTCACTTAAACAAATATAAGCTTAAATAAACGTGGTAATCCACCAGTCTTTCCTGACGTTCTCTATGTTCTTTAAAATATAGTTTTAGAAAATTCTGGATTATTTTCTTCCATCTTTGCGCCTCTATTGGGTAATGTTCCTCCCGGTCCTTATTATTTTTCCTGATTGGCTAATAATGTCTACGTGACTCTCAACATGTCACACATATAATACAGTTATGTTAGTTTCTACCCTTCAAGAGGTTATCGGCCTGTCATTTTATCCCTGTATGTGTATTGCATTTGCCTTACTTAACATGACAAAATAAAACAGTTCTCTAACTGCATACAAAATAAACATCTTTCTGACTCTCCTTTAGAAATTTCTCCAGGAAATATCGGTTTTGCCGGAGGCATCTTTACAAATATAGTTTATGATGGGCAATAAGTTCTGTGTTCCCATTTTCAGGGCAAGAACCGAAAATAGGGAGTGTTCCCAATATGGTAAGAAAATCACATCATACACCACATATCAATATATGTGCAGAAGATAGGAATAATATTACACTCATGACTATAATATGTAAGTTACATAAAATTAATTAATATAATAACTCTAATTTAATTGGGGGTGACAGTACATAAATTCCGCCTCATAATGATATTTCTTAAAAGACAAACATTGACCATCCGTGTTTTATTCATGTGAATTGGAGTAATTCCACTCCTTTTGTATCGGTTTAGGTCGTTAGTTTTATTTAGACCTTTTAAGGTTTACATTCAGATCAAATGGATATGAAACTAAAATGTTGTAAATATAATGTAAAGAAAAAATAAGTTAAAACCTAAAAATATGGTCACTGGTCAATATTGGAGTTCACAATTTTAATTTTACCGGGCCTTTAATGGTTTATCAGCGTTTCACAACAGCCGGCGCTCAACAACCAGAGCGGTAACTCCCTCGAAGTTGATTCATATTCATATTCTCACTATTACAGCTACATGAATATAAGAATAGACACATAACGGCAAGAGATGTTCTTCTGCTGCATCACACCTTTCTGGTATTTTTTTTTATAAAACTGCCATTCTTACGCATCAGCTTGTATTCCGAATTCGAGTAAATAATATAAGGCCACTTTTGTCCACAAATTGCAGACAGGTGTTCCTAATATTCAGGTAAATTTTTGTAATTGGATATTACGGAACGTTAATGATAGAGTAATTAATTCTGCTCAGTATCCTTTACTGATGAAACAGGACTCCGTTTAATTATTGCAGTCCAGAAAAAATCTATTTTATATGCGAAGCTTCTTTGCATGACGAGAAAATTGATATAAGACGTGAGTGTAAATTATGTAGAGAAATAGGGCCTTTTTTTAAATAGTATAAATGCGTAAATATACTGGAATGACATGCTGAATAATATTTTTGTTTATTGACTAAGTTGAAAAATAACGTGTATGGAACAAACCCCAATTACATTAAATGCATTTAATTACATACACTAAAAGTCCTTTAGTATCTACCAGATAAAATTGTAAATTCTGTAATTAACTGTTGTCGCGATATGACTAACAATGTAAGTTAAGTAGGTTTGGTGGTGCAGTGGTAACTATACTTGCCTCGTAAACCCAAGATCGTGGGTTCAATCCCGGCCAGGATCGATGGATTTTTTCGGATGTAAAATCTTAAGTATGACTTCCCTCGGAAGAGATATAAAGCCGTTGGTCCTATGTCGCATATTTACGACAAGATAAAGAACCTCAAGCCTGAAAAAAGAGGCCTCTGTGCAAAACCGACCGTTTATGCCCTGAATTGAATGGAACGCTGATGACCTGAGATGTTAGAGCGCCCGTAAGTAAAACAAATCAAATCAAATGTAAGTTGAAGCGACATAAAATAAATAAAAAGAAAAAAACAACCCTTTCTTCGTTTTATCTGGTTATACGGATAGAATAATTGGCAAAATTAGTAAACATTTATGCCTCTGCAAATGTCATAAGCACAGGAAGCATTGCTGAAATATACACCATAGGCCAGTATTAAAGCTACAGACAGAAAGAACCTTATAAAATAATCAGATCAAGTTACATTCTACTTAGAGAGGGAGGGAAAAAAACCTGAAAAATTCCAGTTAAAATGACTAGGCATTTTACGACACAAAAACAAATGAAGTGACTATCCGATACCGTTAAACAGAAACGTACAGTCTTCATATACAAACAAAAACCAACAAATATAACCGCCAGAGGAAATCAAGATATGGGGGCTGAGTCAGTAACCATCAAACCACTTGTCATCTCGTAGAATGGAACAATACCAAAAAACCTTAGGCAACCAGACTAACCACACGTAAAACAATTGCTGTCAGTGATACAGCAATATGTTATCCTCGATACCCGTTACACTGTAAGGTCTGTTAATTAAGACGTCTAGATAATTTAATACTGATGTCAAAAAGACAGAAAAATATGTAATAGACTCAGAGGAGTAAGCCATACCATGCTGTTAAGGATGTAAAACACTACACTTTCTTTGTACCAAATAAGGGCTAGAAATGCCGATAGAAAAAATATTACTATTCTCAATTGATGGAATTTCATTGCTTGTCAAAATAGCTCAACTTTAGTTATAAACTTGTTTTGCTCTAATGCACTATTATCTCTAATATTAATAACTAAACATACATAACTGAAAACTGAGATTTTCAAAGGCATGTGGTCCTTCAGTCAGTCTTAAAATTGGCTCAAATTGATAGTTCGAAGATTTGGGAAGAAAAAAAAAGGGCATTCAGAGTTCACCATGAAGTAATTATGCATTTCTTTCAGTAGGTTGGGTAAAGTATCCAAATAAGAGGTAAATAGGTTACCTCCTTTATGAGCTACTGTCATCTACCGGATATTATAGTTTAACCACTAGACTGTGGTTTAACACTGTGTAGCATGCTGTTCGTGTCGCGTCAGTAGGGAGCGTACAGCGAAACTGAGGTGATATTGATTTGTGAGCCATTTGATTAAGTTAATTTAAGAAGAGTTCGTTGTGAAGTTGAGTTCCTGTATTCATTCTAATTATTTTACAGGCACGCTGATGAATATTAGAGTGTTATGAGCTACACAATTATCATCTAGCATATGAAAAGGCATGAAAGTTCAATGCCTATAATAAGAGATGCCTAGGACCTCTCTTAAGAGATTGTGTCTCTTAACCTTAGATTTTCTGTTAGTCTCTAGTATTGATTCCTATAGGAATTATAAGTAGACTACTAATTAAAATTACTAAGTGCAAACTCAAAATGTTAATAAAACCAACCCATAAGACAAACGCTATCTTTTTATAAGGAATAACAAGTTAACTTCGTTCGGTTTCGTAAGAATATTAATAATTTTATAACAGTTAATGTAAATAATATTTGCACTTATTTTAAAAGGTCTTTTCCTTGTTATATTTACAGAGCATGTAAGTTTACTTTGATTAGGGCAGTATTATTAGCTAAATATCATCCATGTATTTACAAGAAACCGAAGTTAAGGGATGTCGTAGTACCAAGAAATATAAAACATACAACATTCAAGTAAAAGTACAAAAATAATCAGTTATAACAATACTATAACGGCCTAAAATGATATACTATTCTAAATACTTGCATTTCACTCTTATAATCTCATTAGCCACAAGCAACACTCATATACAGCATGTTTGGTAAATACCCATACAAATTTATTTTCTCCAAAGTTCCAAGCTGCAATAAAAACTTAGCACAATCTTCTGACCATTGTCATATTGTTTGAAATTTCGGATAGACATTTGGGCAACAATCTTTAACTTTTCAGGCAGCTAGCTGCATTCCTTGATCATGTATGTATGTATGTATGTATGTATGTATGTATGTATGTATGTATGTATGTATGTATGTATGTATGTATGTATGTATGTATGTATGTATGTATGTATGTATGTATGTATGTATGTATGTATGTATGTATGTATGTATGTATGTATGTATGTATGTATGTATGTATGTATGTATGTATGTATGTATGTATGTATGTATGTATGTATGTATGTATGTATGTATGTATGTATGTATGTATGTATGTATGTATGTATGTATGTATGTATGTATGTATGTATGTATGTATGTATGTATGTATGTATGTATGTATGTATGTATGTATGTATGTATGTATGTATGTATGTATGTATGTATGTATGTATGTATGTATGTATGTATGTATGTATGTATGTATGTATGTATGTATGTATGTATGTATGTATGTATGTATGTATGTATGTATGTATGTATGTATGTATGTATGTATGTATGTATGTATGTATGTATGTATGTATGTATGTATGTATGTATGTATGTATGTATGTATGTATGTATGTATGTATGTATGTATGTATGTATGTATGTATGTATGTATGTATGTATGTATGTATGTATGTATGTATGTATGTATGTATGTATGTATGTATGTATGTATGTATGTATGTATGTATGTATGTATGTATGTATGTATGTATGTATGTATGTATGTATGTATGTATGTATGTATGTATGTATGTATGTATGTATGTATGTATGTATGTATGTATGTATGTATGTATGTATGTATGTATGTATGTATGTATGTATGTATGTATGTATGTATGTATGTATGTATGTATGTATGTATGTATGTATGTATGTATGTATGTATGTATGTATGTATGTATGTATGTATGTATGTATGTATGTATGTATGTATGTATGTATGTATGTATGTATGTATGTATGTATGTATGTATGTATGTATGTATGTATGTATGTATGTATGTATGTATGTATGTATGTATGTATGTATGTATGTATGTATGTATGTATGTATGTATGTATGTATGTATGTATGTATGTATGTATGTATGTATGTATGTATGTATGTATGTATGTATGTATGTATGTATGTATGTATGTATGTATGTATGTATGTATGTATGTATGTATGTATGTATGTATGTATGTATGTATGTATGTATGTATGTATGTATGTATGTATGTATGTATGTATGTATGTATGTATGTATGTATGTATGTATGTATGTATGTATGTATGTATGTATGTATGTATGTATGTATGTATGTATGTATGTATGTATGTATGTATGTATGTATGTATGTATGTATGTATGTATGTATGTATGTATGTATGTATGTATGTATGTATGTATGTATGTATGTATGTATGTATGTATGTATGTATGTATGTATGTATGTATGTATGTATGTATGTATGTATGTATGTATGTATGTATGTATGTATGTATTTGCTTTCTGAAACAAAGCAACAAAACAGGTCGGAAACGGACTGAAATTGGTTACTGTAACCGAACAGTGGGGACGCTGGTACCGCTGACATGTGTACCAATGTTAGAAAATTCAGTTCGGATGGAAGATCGCGTCCGCAGTGGAACTTTCATTGAAACCAAGTGCACCAAGTGCATAGTAGCAACCCGGAGAGCTTTTTCGCCGAATAGTTAACTGTAAAAATGTTTCGGGCGATCATACCATATCCAAATGTGTACTAGTAAGAAAGCTTGATACGCGATATCAGGCCTCCTAGACAATCCTGAGCCATCAGATGACAGGATAACATCAACACTATGCAGGTAGCCATGCAGAAGAATCCAAAACGATCTCTACGCTGCACATCCCAGCGTTAGGGAAGTTTGCTGTGAATTTGCGTTTGAGCTTGCACACACACAGTACAAATTCTATGTAATGCAAGCATTGGCCAGTGTCAACAAACTGACGCGTGTTTAGTTCTGCAACACGTTTCTAAAGAGTGGACGACAGATCTAGGAACTGTTGATAAACTCCTGATGTCTGATGAGTGATGAGACACATCTTTGTTTTTTGTCCAGTGCAATTAACAAACAAACCTGCCGCTTTTGGAGTGGCAAGAACTCTCGGATATTCCATCAGCAAGTGTTACACAGATAGAAGCTAGCAGTATGCTGTGGAATAATAATATTCATCATCGGTTCTTATTATTTTGAAGATGCCAATGGTGCAACATGTAAGCCTTCTTTGGAGTCGCCGTTTCAACGCTACAATGCCATCCTAATCCAATTAGATGGGTCAAATACGACGGCACAACCTCACTCAATACCCGAATTTCAATAAAGGAATTGCTGCGCGCTCTGATTTCAGGCCGCTTCATTTCCCTATTTGGCGACATTCCGTAGCCATTACCAGATCTGACAGCTGCCAATTTTTTCTTCTGTGAATACGTAAAAACCCCGAGTCTTCGAAACCCGGCCAGCAATAATCCAGTAGTTTTAGGTTAACATTCGGAATGAAATCGCCGCTATTCCTGTTGATATGGTGCAGAATTAATTGCAGTATAGCTTCGTGTGATTGCTCAGTGCTCTAAGATCAACAGAACCGATCTACATGGCGTGAGCTTCTAAACTTAATTGCCACAGACTATCTTAAACTACAAAATTGATTTGTCCTCCTGTATTTGTGTCAACAATTTTTTTCCCCCTAAAATTCGAATTCCTTTTGAATCATCCTGCATTTTATACTAACCGAAAGCAAGGCCTCTGCAGTATTTGAGAGCAATAAAGACATTACAGTTGTTTGATAGTCAGTCAAGAATACTGTAAACAAACACGGATAAAATCCTAGAAAGTTAAACCAATTATTACATGAGACTACATAAAATTCTAAGGTGCTAGGAGATAAATACTGAATTGAAAATAAATACAGTAAATGTTAATATAATTAAATTAAAATCGGAAAATGTACTTGCCCCCCCCCAAAAAAAAAGAGCAGCTGAAACTCTGAAACTTGAGAGAAGTGTGTAAATGTGAGTTTAAAAAGGATGATAAACATCATCGACGTAAAGGATTAGTTCATGTGACCGTTCCGGGTCCTTAGGTCTGTTCACAGAAATTTTTTCCACGGAAATTCTTGTTTCCTTTGTCTAAAATAATGTTTTCGTTGTTCTCGAATCTGGCATTGGTAAGATACGATCTTTCCAGTTAACTCTTCTGTTCTTTAACAGTAACAGGAGGGCCAAAGCAACATGCGTAACTTTGGTAAGAGGCTCACACAAAACAGAAAGACAGCCATGAAAGCTGTCTTAAAAATACTTGTGTACTTGTGAAACAAATGAAATTAACAATGTCTTGTTTCAAATAAACGTACAGCAAAGAACACTCCATTCCTCCCCAACAATACATGAACGTATAACATATGTAGCTTTGGTATGTAGCTAAAGTGAAGGGCACATCTTTCTACCGATATGAGAAATATAAAAGGATCAACTATTTTGATTTTGGAAATTTTCTAACAATTTTCACTAAAATTCAGATATTATATAATAAAGAATTATCACATTATTTTACATGCATAATTATGTTATGGTCATCTCATCTGATTTTTCGAAATTCAAGAAATGATTTACCAGCATGTTGTAACTGGCCAACACAATAGAGATGTCCTGAAAACTGTGCAAAGCCATATCACACACAAAAGCTCACATTTCGTATAACAAGCTGGATGCTGTACCATACACGCCTGTATACCGCTAATGCTATTGTTGAATATCTCACAAAAAGCAATGTGAAGTGTGTCCCTCAACCTCCCTATAGCCCAGATTTAGCCCTGTTTCCTTTTCCCCGAATACGCTTACTTATTTGGGACTCATTTTCATTATCAGAAATTGTTACCAGCATGTCTTTGAAGACTGGTAGAAACTCTGGGACAGGTTCATACGGAGACTATACCGCCACGAGTGGCCGAAATCGTTAAGGCGCAGACTCTGAGCAGGAGGTCTGGGCTCCTCCTCCCTGACTGAGGTTTTGTCCAGGTTTTTCTCAGTCTTCATAAATGGCAAATGTCGGGGAGGTACCCTAAACTTAGGCCTGAGACGTTTCCTTCCTTATAAAAAAATCCTTTCCCAATATTTCATTTCATCTCATGTATCACCAGTGTCCACCGCCTGTGGTTCTTCGGTAGTAAAAACGGGCGTTAAACACCACCGAAAAAAAATTAAAAAGTGTCCAATTTAACGAGGTGTGCAAAAAATAGGACAATATCGCCTTCCGAAAAGATCTAACCAACCACTTCTGGCTGAAAAAATAGTTGTATTCAACTGTTTAGTAACTGCTTATTCTTGCAGAAGCAACCCACTGACTGGAATACTCTGTTCCGACCAACCGAAAACATTAAAAAAAAAAAAAAAAAAAAAAAAAAAACTTTATTTAGTTAATCATTAAATGTTTTACTTATCTCTTTCTTCGCTGCAGTTTATTCCATGCATTTAAAATGTAAGTTTTGCTGGCATTTATATAACTTCTTAAATTTTTTTTCAGTAGTTAATTTCACTAACTTAGGTTTAATTCATATTGATCACACAAATTAAATTAATACTCTTCAACAGAAAATGTGATCATACTTGATTCTCACTCCCTTCTTGGAGGTGCAACTATCTAATGACCAATTGTATAACGTGCCAAATTCAGTTGTAAAAGATAACAGATAACAGATAGAGGAGGTGTCCAACATACAGAAAAATTTGGACATGTTAAAATGTAGGACTGGTAAACATGTATAGAAATTGTCACAAGCAATAGCAGAGTAGTTAGTTTATTTACGGACGCTCTTTAACAGCAGAGTCCCATTCAATTCGGGACGTGAAACGGCCGACAAATTTTGCTCAGAGGCCTCTTCTTTCAGGCTTGAGGTTCTTTTACGTGCCGTAAATCTACGACACGGCAAGCACGGCTTTATTTCCCTTCCGAAGGAAGCTATACTAAGGCTTTTTACACCCGAAAAAAAATACATCGATCCTGGCCGGGAGTGAACCAGCGATCTTGGGTCTACGAGGCAAATATGGTTACTACTAGATCACCAGGACCAATCTATTTATTAATAAATAGTATTAATAAAGTGGAAATATATGTTATAGTGTAGTTTATTGCACTTGCATATCGTGAAACTTAACGCGCAGGCATATAAACTAGAAACAGTTGCTAATCAGGTGCGATATTTCCAGCTCGGCAATATTGTAATGACAGTCGAACGTGACTGGTTGAAACTGCTGTAAATTAGATTGGTCAGTATTCAACGCCTGGTAAATAGGCATATTAAACTCTTTAATAACACAGTAAAACACTAGTACATCAGTTTCAATTATCATTTAGATCATAAGTATAATCATTTAAAGTTCTAGACAATTGATAAATACAGTAAATATATCTAAATGTGTTTAATAGAGAAGAACGCATACATCTGTAACACTTATGAATAAACGGCAAGGCAAAACACGTGTAAGGGAAGTGGCACTTCTCATCAATTAGTATACTGAAAAAGCTACTAAATATTCTGATCTCATCGTTGAAATCCAGCACATGTGGCATCAAGATGAAGTTCAGGTTGTGTTCATATTAATTTCCGCTACTGGCGTTGTTCCAAACACCAGACAGAGCGATCTGGAAACATCAGTATGCACCTAAAGCAGTTCTACCGGACAACAGTGGCGTTGTGGGAACGCACCATTACAGTCTCTGGTTCAAAATGTAAAGCTTCCTAACGTCATGGTGATTAATCATTCTTGTTTACTTTACGTTGCGAACTAACCACACAGGCGTTTATAAAGAAGGTCTGAAGGACATTCTTATCAGACATGGGATGTGAGAGATATCAACGGCAGTTTCTCACCTCACTTCTGCAACTATTTAGTCAGCAATTAATGTATGACACAACTGTGACCACCTTCTTGGTCTAGTGGTTAGTGTTGCTACCTGCTGCCCGGATTCGATTTTTCTAAGATAGGGAGGTCTTAACGGGGTCCACCCAGCCTCGTGAGGACAATTGGGAAGCTGCCTGATAGAGAGGTGGCGATCTCCGATCTAGTAAGCCGCGATATAGCGATCAGTGGGGTGCGGTGTGCTGATCACATGCCCCCTGCAAACTGCACTCTACCAATGAAATCATGTGATGGAGGTAGAAGACGCAGTGACGTCGCGGTAGTCGGTTCTGGTGGTGTAGTGGTTACCATACTTGCCTCCTATACCCAATATCGCGGGTTCGAACCCGGCCAGGACCGATGGATTTTTTCGAGCGTAAAACTCCTAAGTATGGCTTCCTTCGGAAGGGAAATTGGTCCCGTGTCGTACATTTACGGCACGATAAAGAACCTCAAGCCTGAAAGAGAGGTCTCTGAGCAAAATTTGTCGGCCGTTTCACGCTCTGAGTTGAATGGGACGCTGATGACCTGAGATGTTAAAGAGCGTCCTTAAATAAATCAATAAAAAAAATCGTCACGGTAAAGCTCAGGCCCACATGAGGCTGTAAAAAGGCTTCACAGAGATAGGTACACCTGTCCTTGATTAGTATCACAGGGCAAATGAAGACAAGTCAAACTTAGTCAACCTTCACATTAAAAATAGTTATTGCATAAATTGCTAATACGTCATCCAGCTTAAAACACTAATAAAGAAATGGGTAGAACTGAAAATGTCAAAGATAAATAATGTAGGTACCTGGGAGGGTGGCGTTCATCTTAAAAGTGATTTCTTTCATTTCCCATGCCAGCCAGGTACCACTTTCTTGTGACTGGATCCAAGACCATCGCTTAGCCGCCAAGACGGCAAGACCTTGACTGCATTAGATTTCTCGATTTTCCTTATTCACATGTGTGGAACATTACAAATATATTTTAATTATTGAAAAGTATAATTGCAATTCTTAAGGTATTAAACAATTATTAAAAAAGTTTCTCATTAGAGCTATAGACTTTAATTTGATTTGCGTTTTGCTACATAATACAAAAAATGAGCACTACAAAATATAGACACATTTGTTCCTCTACAATGTATACATTTCCAGGCCTATATATATCTTTTATTAATTTTAAGCTGAGCATCCTATTAAGGCACAGTCAAATAATAACCGGAAATATGATACAGCATAGCGGTTTATTGAGGGAATGAAGCAGGTATATGCTTAAATGTGATTAAGAAAATACAATATTTTATGGACTTTCATGTAAATAAAATTTCATGTAAATAAAATTAAATAAAATAAATTCCATTATTGAAACTAATCATTACTGCACCTTGACTTGAAATCTTTTATCAAAATCATAATTTCAAATACAAATATCCTTCTATTAATTGATTGTTTTCCTTGTTTTATTTATATATGTGACAAGCCTAGCACCTAATAAAATCGTTTATTCCAACGAAACTCAGCGAAAACGGCTGTTGAGTGTCATTTCTTTTATGTTAAGCTGTACTATTAGTATAATTTATGTAAGATAAACATTTAGATTTCTAGGATAATATAAAGCACAGTAAGTAAATAATCAGAAAGTTGAAAGGGCGTTGAAAAAATTAAGACGGTAGTGCTATAATTAAACAAAATAAACATGCTATGTCCTTGTGGCAGCGGAAAACCCTTATCTTTTATCGGTGTTTTAAGCTTGACATCCTGTAATATGAGTAGAAATGTATGGAAGAAAATAATAAAAGTCCGATGATAATATAAGACACAGTCAAAAAATAACCGGAAAAATGGTACAGTACTGTGATTTATTGAGAACATAATATGCTTTCATGGGTCCGTGAACTAATCATAAACGGCAGACTGGACATCAACACCAGCGTTGAATTTGCCGCCCCGAAAGGATTCCATCAGAGGCCCAAAAACATGAAAATCAGTTGGTGCTTGGACTGGAAAATAAGAACTATGCATTAGAACTGTTGTTGTCTTACTGAACAGAAGATATAAATACAGAAGCGTACTGCATTGTTTTGCATTAGAAACACTGGCCTTTGAGTAGATAACGTTTAACAATTATTCCCCTCTTATCTCAAAAGACCATCAGCATTACTTTTGTTGCATATGATGGCACAATAGTTTTCTTCAGCTTTGGGAAACCTGTATGGCGCTTCTTTTGTTTGCTAGTGCGAAATGATGCAACCGACTCTCATCTGTGGTGGCTATTCAGTTAAGAAATGCTCCTCCTTCAGTTTATGTCGACGTAGAACCTCATAGCAAGTAATGACATGATTTTCTTACATCGCCATAGTGAGAAAATGAGATACTCACCTGGCACACCTTTCCAATAGACTATTTTACGATTCACAACACCAGCAGGACAGCCAGGTCGGTAAGCATCTTCAAGGCATGTGAAGCCTTTTATTTGTTTTGTTTTAATTTTTGTATCCTCCCGTACGCTGGGCTTCGTGGCATACAATTCTTACCATAAATCACTTACAACCGTTGATGAATCTCAATGGGCTTTAAGCCTTCTGCATGCCACTCCACGCAATTCAACTTTGGTGCAACACTCAGTTCGATCTGTCATGCGTTCCCTCTCAGGCAGACGCCAAACTGCCTACTATAATACTCACCAGACGCCACTAATTGTTTCATAGTATATCCGGCTATTTTCTGACTATATTTTGTAAAGTGTGGAGAAGAAGCTGAATGAAAGTAAATAGTCATATGCACAATGTCCTAGAGAGTGCAACAAATCATGAATTGGAATACATTTTTGAAAGCCAGTGCTTTCATAGCATTTCCGGTTATTTTTGGATCGTATTTTGTAAATTGTGAAGAAGAAGCTGAATAAAAGTGCAAAGTAATATGTAAAATGTCTTCAGTATTCACTAGAGAGTGCATTGTTATACAAATATTGAAAGTCGGTGCTTTCATAGTATTTATTTTCTTATCGTATTTTGTAAATTGAGCAAAGGAAGCTGAATGAAAGTACATAGTTTATGCACAATGCCTTCGATATCCACTAGAGAGTGCTACTAATCATGAAATACAGTAATACATTTTTTGAAAGTCAGTGTTTATTCCTTTTCAATATTTTACACGCCTATATCTTCTGTTGACCTTTACATAACGGTTCCCCTAGGATTGTGATTTTCAACGGTGGAGAAAGAAAATCGCATATTTTTCAAGACAACACACTCAGTTTAAACCGGTGTGAGCCAGGTTGGTTTCTATCTTTAATAAATTAAAGAATTTTAGTACGAGAGGACCAAATTACTCAAAATAATTTTAAGAGCCGTTGATATAATACTATACTATTTTGGCAGAGGTTGATTTAACCATTTGTCTTTACACCTTACTCACACAATGCTTAACATCAGCAAAAGAGAGAAATATTAGGTGATACAACTGTTGAAAAAGATTTCAGATTTAGCTGGAGATGGTTTTCCAAAAGTTGAAAGAATGTAAACGATGGCTTGTCTTGCGTTAATAAATGTGCAGTTTATGCTATTAGTGCTGTTCTTGTTAATGATTGTTTCAACAAAGGCAAACAGCTACGTCTTACAATAGTATTGCGTAATTAAATATAACTATGGTAAAATGAAAAGAACCGAGTCTTCGCTGATTACAACATACACTTTCAGTTAGAGAGAATTGCCCTGAGCCTGAAAGTATGGAGCTCACCGTTGCAGTACCGTTGATATGTCCTCATAGAAAACTTTGAACTAACGTAATTCCGCTTTGGACCTCAGCGTCTAATGCAAATCGTTGATACTTTTGATGTAATTTGAATAGTTTAAGGTGGGTTTTCTTGTAAATTCCAGTGAAATTTGTTCAAAAAGTTGTTAAGCATGGATAGATATTATCGGACGTTTGTTCTAGATCGCTTTGCAGTATCGATAGTTTATCTTGCTTCGATAAAGGAAACTACAAAGCATATAACTTCACATGCACACAAAACATAGCTATGTAGCGGACATTAAAAATGCAAGATGGTGGTGTTTTCTATAAGTACCGTCAATTTTTTTAAAATTTGCATTGGCTGCTTACTTCCTGCATTCCAAAAATGTCTTCTACTCTGAATATTTCCTCAGTTTGTCTTAGATACAACTCCAGCCATATTAGAGCAGTCTTGTATGTTTTGCTAAAAGCTTAAAGTGCCTTCTAACTACTGTGTCTTTAAACTTTCTATTACATAAAGAGTGAAGCTCTTTAAGATATTTTGACAAAAGGAGCATTACTTCTCTTTATAGAGAGGATGCCTGAGTAACGTAGAATGCTATTATGCTAGACTTGGGGATCTGTGCTTAATATCCAATGAACTTTTGTTACCTATTCACGACAAAGTTGGAAGGATATAAGTATCCCGTTAGCTCAGAAATATGCATGAGCAAACAAATGATTATGAGTACCTCAAAATACGGTATCAATAAAATACAAAATACTCCCAAGATTTGTTTCCATGATTTGTTGAATTCTGATAGAAACCTCGTCACTAGATATGCCTTTACGGACATGTAATCTCTGTGACATAAAAAGTTTCATAGAAATCGAAATAGTGTCTGGAGAAACAGATTTGAGAATTTACAACACAAAGAGTTTGAACCCAAAAATTACTGGCATTCTAGACATTCTGGTTGAAGCTTCGTAGGGGAGGGGTCTTCTGAATTTCTTGTAGAAGTTTGGCTTTTATTACTTTAATCGTTTTTCAGTGATAGAATACTGTCTGGAGATCGGGGGTAATTGCGCGAACTCTTCAATCTCAGCCTGAAATACGCCTTCATATAAAATTGGCTGGTGATACATTTTTCTCTTAAAATAAAAATATACAATTAAAGTAAAATTTACTTTAAATATTCGTTTGTTTCCATTAGGAGTTATTAAACGTTGTACCTACCTGACAATCGCTCCGTTGGTAAGACAGATGGGTACCTGAATTTAGTTTCTGTTATGTATAGATGCATTCGTCATGTGGTTGGCGGGTGTCCATGGCCTTGAGCAACGAATGGAGAGTGTGGTTCCTTGTCCTGGACTCCCCAAGTATGGTTCTGCGGTTTAGTGGGGGGTTGTTATTTGCCTTGAGTCTAATGGTTTTTGGAAGGGCGAACGGAGAGGGTGGTCCGTTTCCCTGGACTTGGAGGGTTACCAGTAATGTTGCTTGGATGTTAGGCAGGTTATCTTTTATAAGTAATCTCAAAAGTTTCCGTGCTCAGAAACAGTTCCCGCATTTTGAAAGACATTTCAAAAGCTTAATTCGCGTAAAATGTATTAAACGAAAATTACATAAAAGAAATAAAACTAATTGTTATTCAACGTTTTAATTAAATAAAAGATTTGAACTTTTATAACATTTTTTTTTCATTTCAAAACCAGCAATTTTAGAAATTAGCCCTAATAAGTATTTTAAACAGGGCAATACGTGTAAAATACAACCTTAAATGTAAAATCCTCAACTTAAATGTAAAACTCTTCCGCATAAAAGGGATTAGTCGCTACACACCTTTACATAGAGATGAAAATATTATAAATTATCATACAATGTATACTGAAATTAGTTTAGTATAATCTTTCTCTTTTTCTGCTAACACGCGATTAAGTGATTAATAACAAACACGTGTTGCTTACAGTGAAATGCAGCATGCTTGCATGCTGTTCTTCGTAATACAGGTAAATGTGTCTTCACTACAGCCTCAGTAAACCAGTTTCTGGTAGCGAGTTGCATTATAAAGAACTTCAGTAAGCTGCAGTACATTTATTACAGCATGCAACTTTTAACAATGTTGCCCATCAGACAGGCATTGAGCGAGTTCTTTGAGTGTCCCATATGCCGAAGAATTACATTAGACGTTGATAGCCAAGTGACGCATTCACCGTAAACCTAAGACAATAGACAAACGTATTAAAATCCATTGGGGACTGGATCTTTGAAGTGCCTCCAGAGAGCGTGATCATTGTTAGCTTCTGATACATTATACTTGTTCTTAAAACACGTCTTTCTCAGTCGTCTCACTTCTACTGTGCCATACATTTGTTTGAGCCTCGTTTTACCCAACAGAGTGAAGTCGGCAGTGAGAAGCCAAGGGCACGCCGCACGGACCTACCGGTATTTGGCAAAGCAGAATAGAAACGTACGTTCTTATAAGAACATTCGAGACAATTTTAAATATTTTTGCAACTAAACATCGTAAAACGTTCCAAAAGTGCGTGCCTTTTTCAAAGATGACTGAAAATGTTGACAGTTTGCTGCAACACATGTTGTAGCATCTAAATAAATGTTGATTCACACGTTTTAATTCTGCTCCCGAAACGTTGGCTGTTTCTTCTTGTATCTTGTTTTTTTTTGCAGAACGAATTTGTCTTTCAAAATGTCACACAAATAATTGCATGTGTCTTACCGAATATATCTGCAGTCCCATTAACATTATTATTTATTTTGGTAAAGTTTCCCATATAATTAGACCGGCCAAAACGTCTGTTCTGCGGTTTTTTCAAGTTTTCTACCAGTTTTACATACCTTAAAATCGAATGGGCTCTTAAAATGTCATTCACATTCTTACACAGCCCAAATCAGTTCACTAACTGAGAAAATCAAATCGTAACACACATTTTAAGTGGGTAAAAGGATATAAGGAAATATGAGGGAAATGAAGAACCTAATCAACAAGTCAGAGAAAGCAAAGTAAAACAATATAAGCAATTTCCCCCAAAATCGCGCCCCCAGTTGAATTTCAGAGCGATGCAGGGAATGGTAATAAAAATAATTAGAAACGTAGAAAAATGTTCCATTTTAATTGTTAAACACAAAAAAGAATTTAAATAGCTCACATATTCTCTAGTAGATGGCGCTAATGCCACAAATCACTAATAGAATCATATCAGTTGCATATACAATTAGAGTATATTGGCAAATGGGAAAGCGAGGGGGAAAAAAACTTATATTAAACAATAATGTAATTTTATTAGAGGTGTTTCATAAATAATTTATGGTTTGATGTTTGTACTATGTACACATTATAATAGAAAAGAGCAATTTCAAAGTCTATGATTTCGCCGGATAACACCTTCCTTATACTCATCACGTTTGGAGAGATTGAAAACAGTGATCGCGGAAAAACGTCGGGGAATACCCAAAAATTCGCCGGTGCATTCAAACCATGTAGCTCAGGATAAATTAATTGAAATGCTTCCGCATACACCCTATTCACCAGATCTCACTCCCTCGAATTAGCACCTATTCCTGGCTGGACACAACTTTACGTTTATATAGGATATAGGGTAACCTAGAATAACCCAGAGAACCTAGAGAAATGTAGGAACACGTGCGTTGAACTCGGAGAGGATTGTGTAGCTAGACTGAGTTTGTTGTCTTTAACATCAAACCAGGATCGTATGATCTTATATACTATTTGGTTGGGGTCATATGCTATACTTGGCCTGGATTGCCTTTCAACCATGTGTTCGACACTCACTCCTGCAGAAGAATACAGCTGGTTGCGAATTCTGCGTTCCAACAGTTGCATATACTGAATGCAATTAAAAGCAAGCCGCGAGTCAAGTATAAAAGTATAACAAAAGAGGAAGAGGTCACACCCATTATTACAGACCACACAATTTGCAAGTTATGATCTTATATTTCATAATACTGGATAGCCATTAGGTTCGTATAAGCAATTAGTAGATATCACACAAGAAAAAATGCTCTGAGAAAACTGGCATGCAAGTAGAAAAATACTAGCAGAAAAAATATATAAAACAACTTTGTAAATTTGTAAAATGATATAGGCTTGGAAAAATAGTATATGAATGATAACATTTACTTCCAATGCCTCACATCGGCGGTAGAGGGCAGAGATGTAACACAGTTTTCAAGCCGGTTATCAGAAATCGATTGAACCCACTGCATAAGACGTTAAAAGTAAGATGGGAAAGAGATTGACGATGAAGCATTTGGCGGAATAAATGGCAAGAAAACTTAGCGCCCTGAGAAACCTGACCATAGACCTCTTTGCCATCAACAAGTAATGAGCCATCGACAAGTTCTTCCGCACTCAGGTGATGTGCACCACACAGGAGAAAATTGATACTCCACATTTTCAACATTTCCTCCTTCCTAATGGAACGAATGTAATCCGTACACCGTTGCTAAGGTTTGAACTATGAGTGTGTGCTTGCATTGGTGATTAGGTGAACACAATAACTGTAAGCTCGGCGCGCGGTCAGTGCTATCATCCGAATTTGCTTTCCTAGTGAAATCTCGGTTACATAATGGTTGCGGAGCGATTTCTCGATGGCCCTTTACCTTTTACGAACCCAGTTATCTCGGTGGAAGGCAAAAGCGGTCTAACCACTGCATTTATCCGCATAACCGTTTGATTTAATTTTATTTATGTTAATTGTATTTACCATATAATCAGGAGTATATGAAACAGATACTTTTGCCAAAATAGTGGAATATGCTGTGAAATTGCGTAATTTTTAAAAAGATAACCTAAAGTGAATAAAATTGTGGAAATAGTTTAGCTATGAATAGTTTTACTCATTTTTATTAACTTTTAAAATTAATGTGATAGCCAGTATCATATTTATTGCCAATATATTCCGCTGTCCTTTGGAAAGTCAGTGGGAAATGCAGGTTAAGGTTTCCAGCAACACTTTCCAGCAACACTTCAAAATGACTGCGGTCATCGTAATAGTAGGTCCAAATTCGTTTGGGTTCCTTGCATTAAACAACATTATTGATAATGAGAGAAATGAAGTAAATAAAGGTTTGTTTAAAAGAATGATGTTCAGACATAGATTCAATGGAGCTTTTGGGGCCATCATAAGATAATTGTATGACAAAGGCTTAGGGTGGAGTGCGTAAAAAGTTATAAAAAATGTCCCCTTTTTATTTATTTTTTGCTTTGTTTAACTCAAAAAGTGCATATACTTTCAAAACTGTAATTCCCGAGTTTTATTACTAAATCACAATTCTAACCACTTTTTTTTTAAATTAAAAAGCTATAAGCGCATTGTGTGATACACACTTTCTTTTATACTTTTATGCATTTAAAAAAATATATAAGATGCGTTTTTTGAAAACTATTGGGTATACATTACTAAATTTTATACATATTCTAGGTATTTCAGCATTAAAATTGGAGGAACAGAATTTTATATGAAATAAATTGCTATATAATTTTATTTTTAATTTTATGTTTAAAGTGGTCATAAAATAGTCATATAGATTTACCATACAGCTATAATAATAATAATAATAATAATAATAATAATATAATTTTAAAAGTTTAGTTCCATAGAATTGTGCAGAAGAATGTTTTCTATAAAACTGCTAACTTTCATTGTTCTATCTAAAATGGTTTCTGAGAAAAAGCACCTCAAAGAAGAAAGAATATAAGTGATGAAGTTTTATTTTCATTTCCACTGATGTTGGGTTTACTAATACTGGCCACTCCCAGTCCTCTATTTCTTCTACTTCTTTCATTACCTTCGGCTTGAGCTACATTTCTTTATGGGTTTCATATTGTAGTTTTATGGCCAGCATTGGTAACCCCAGACTAATGAAATGAAGGTAAAAGGTTTTTCACAACTTACGTTTTTTTTTTTTTTTTTTTTTTTTTTTTCCCCCACCTTTGTGATGCATTTTCTGAGGAACTATTTCAAGTAAAGTAGTGAAATTGAAGATATCCTTCCATTCAATCCTAAGGAACAGATTTTAATAAATATTTAGCTATAGGGACAATATATATCATTACTTTTTATAATAATTTTAAGCATAAACTTTTTTAAAATATCTTTAGTAATTTATTGAATGTTAAAATTCTATTCTACCAGTTTGGATGCTGAAATATAAAAAAATCTAGTAAATTGTGTGAAATAGTTTTAAAGAAAGTGTAACTTAAATTCTTGTAAATATATAAAATTATAATTAATCATTCATAACTGTAATTCTGTGCATTAATAGTTAATCATTCATAACTGTAATTCTGTGCATTAATTCATTCTACCAAAAAATTACATTGACAAATAAAATATAGATAATTACTATACAAAATTCCGGCGTTCTATGTTTGAAAAATTACATTATTATTATTATTATTATTGTTATTATTATTATTATTTTTATTTTTTTTTTTTAAATACAAACGGCTACCTTACAGCTACAGTTAGCTTTTCACATTTAAGAAAACTCATCACCACCGATCAAGAAATTTGTTGTATATAGACTACAAGCTTTTTGGAATTAACAAGACGTTGGCTTGGAAAGTATTCAAGAAGCAGGTAGAGACAGATTTTCACTGGGGGGGGGGGGGGGGATCCAGCAATGGTTCTTACTACAGTTCTCCTGAACAGGATGATCCTTGGCAGCCCAGATATTATTTTGCACCCTACAATTAAGTATAAACAGAACAAAACGTTTTATTCTTTTAGCTTTAGTGCGATAAAACCCGTACATTCTGAACCTGTACCTGCAATTAAAATTAAGAAGGGGAAAAAACCTTTCTGGCTACCACTTCAAGAAATCTATCCCACGGTCTTAAGACCGTGTTTCCTGGAAGCAGAGTCGATATTTCTTTCTCTCCTGTGGATGTACATTCCAACCCGTACATACAAGGGAACCTTTCTTTATTCTGTACAGAAATCAAGATACACAGGGTTGGCATGGCTTAGTATGATGTGATAGCTTAAAGATGCTTTTCTGAAGAGCCGTACAGGGCGACTATGAGCTTGAGCTTTCTGACTGAGGGTAAACACTCGCTTGTTGTATTAAAAAAAAAAAAAACTTCACTGTGGTTTTATAAGAAAAATTTTCCTACGTTCGTCATTTAAGTAGAATATGGAAAATAATGGGGAAATTTTTATATTTTAAAATCTGAAGATAGCAGAGCCTTGATGAGCTATTGAGTAACAGCAGAGATTTCTGAGGGTATCGGAAAAAATGAATTTGTTCCGTTTGTGACACCTTGGTTTATAGCACGCTATGGCCATTTGTAAGGCTGACCTTGCTGCAAAACGCCTTCTAATGACGTTATTCAATTTTCTATTGTGTTTATTTTCAGCTGGTTAGTCTACATGGTACTCATTGATTCATCAGGTGTTTTTAACGAGATTAAATTCAATAAAATCTTATGTTTTACCTGCAATAATTAATAGAAAATAAAATATTACAAATTATTTCTTTGATCAATGTACAGGTCGTTCAGTAAATAAGAAACATTACTCATACTTTTTATGCACATTAGTTTCAAAAAAATATAAATAGCAATAGATTCTTATGTAAATACAAAATCTCATTTCATTTAAAACAACTTTTCACGCATAAATCTAGATGAAGCTTTTCTTTATTCTAATTTAATCAATCATATTTCACTGTTTTTAATTTTTCACAATAAATACGTTGTCATTGTAGAAGTATTTTGTAAATGCATATAACTTTGTATTAATTTGGAAGAAAGTATTTCTTAATCCATCATCCAGAACTGATCTTTTCAAACAAAAATCCAATTTGCCTCTTCCCCCCATGCCTGTAGTAACACACTGGAGTACATGTACATATGGAGTACATATCTTCGTGTATTATGAAGAATTTTTAAAGCTTTTCATCAGTTATACTTGAGTAGAACAAAAGCCTATATCGAAATATTTCGAGATTTACCGAAGAACGATTGTTAAAAAAAATGTTTACAATTCATATCTGTAAATCTAAGTTTTATGTTTCATACCATGTACAAACTAAAAATACCTATGAATCTGTTGTTTTAAATAGTTAAGGAGGTTCAAACCGTTGAAACCAAAATAAAATTGTTTTCCGGGGCATAAGTCTTTAAGATAATTTTGAAAATTTATTCGGTAAAAGTGCTGAAATTCTATTATCCTTCAAAGTTAGAAATAGATCTATCTAAATCTTAATAATCTACTTATACTTTTAGAAAGTAGATGAAATTAAGTGTTTTAGTGTCAGAGACATTGCTTTCTTTAAATATGCAAGACTGATATCCTGCGTTGCTCAGTGGCAGTTGGCAGTTGGTAGTTCTTAATAAATTATTTAGAGATGACTTTACTCACTGCAATCCTGGGGAAACTACAAGCATTAATATTCAGCAGGAATTGGCGAGTACCGTTAAAATGATTTCTGTTTTGATTAGAGAGAGGAATCTTATGTAAAATATTTTTTGCATACAGGTAATGAAAGAGTCAACTACAGTGTATATAAGGAAATATTTCGAAATTTGATAAATATTTTCAAGATTTTTATTTACATAAAAATAAATCTTTTAAATCTTTATTACATAAATGACTTTGCCTAGTTAGGAACAAAAGTCATAAGGACAAGTAAGTGTATCCAGTAAGCCATGAAATGGAACGTTTTCACAGAACATTTAAATTACAATAGATGCTGGAAAATGTGAGTTATTTAAGACCAAGCAATGTGCACTTCATCATGAATGGTTCCTTCTCAATTTAATTCTTACTGTTACGTATTCACTACTATTTGGTTATCTTAATGTAGCTGTCTTCATCTTCATCTTCCGAACCATGAAACACTTGGTTCAGGGAATCTAAGGATTCCAGGAGACAACTTTATATAACCTGGGATAATATAATTCACATTGTGTCGATTACACTGAAATGTTAGGGAAGTTTGTTGCTACGTCCCAGCGGGAGCACATACATAAAGAAGAGATGTTAGGACGGAGACATCGGGAGGCCATGATTCTTGGGCGATGAGGCACGGATATATACGAGTCCCTGTTTTCCTAAGATGGATGTATATAACACCCTGATACCTCTCCTGCAAGGAGTTCGAGGATCTCAAAAGGGTTTTTTCCTGCGTTCAAAGTGCAAGCCACCGTCACACCGCTTCAGCCTACCATGCTCTGGCACTTTAGGTTTTGCAACAGAGCCAACAGAATAAAAATTTATGAAATAGGAGAGCAGAAATTTCGTGGAAAGGAAATATCCATCTCAGCATTCCAACCAGGAGAAAAATGGGGGGAAAAAAACCCAGGTCAGGATGGCAGGCTCCGAGGAATCTGAGCCCAGGACCTGCCGAATGCGAGTCCCAAGGGGTGTCAAGTAAGTTATCTCGAAAATGTGTAGACAATTATCACGGTTTTAAATTAACTTCCACAAAAATTGGATGGATTATTCTGTTTCCCACTATAGCTGTCAACACATGACTTTTTGAGGATGTCATCACCCAATAAGAATTGCAATGTGACGGCTGATGACAGTGTGGCGATTTACGCTGCCCTTTAAACAAAAAGTTGTCTTGTGCGAAAATGCATCTCTCCAATTTGCATTTTCATTAACGATTTCAGTTAAGGCTTTACAGAACTCAATCCTTTTGTCAACGTATTCTTCACCTAATTCTTGGGAAAGCATTCAGTTTCAACTCTTCCATTAGATACACGATTGACATTCAATTCAAGTCCGTCTGTCTCGTATATTTATGTGGGAATAATATATAAATAATAACACCATGTCAAAATAGATGTAACCTCTTAATCTACAAATTATGAAGAATATAATGTAAGTTATATCTAATTTTGAAATGCTTTTAATAAATTACATTAGCATTACTATAAAATATGTGATATTTTGGAAAAAGCCGACTTGACGGACCACTGGAAATAACAACGCGAAATATGTCGAGCTTTGGAAACGTAGACAGCTGAATTTTTATGATAATTATAAATATGTTATTTGTCGTTGTAATTTCTTTTGTTAGAATGGTAAAATAATCGCAAAATTATTTTGATGTACAAATAAATATAGACGGAGTTTAACTGGTGTGGTGTGTGTCTGTGCAAAAATGAAATTTTATACCTAATTCTTGGCTATGACAAAACTACTTTGAATATTTAAAAATAAAAAATAAAATGAAGGTCATTTATAACAAGTTTAAAGCAACAAAACGTTAAGTAATTAAGGAAAAAAATTGAAAATCTTTATATCAAGCAAGGTGTTTGGAATTCTAACTAAACACCGTTCAAAATTGCCTCGGCCCACATAAGGCAGAGGTGTTATTGCCTGGCAAGCGTTTCAATAACATCTCTATTATCGAAAGAGTTGATTTTGGGAGACTCGTATTCAGAATATCTAAGTCTCGATTCCCAAGCTGACTAACTATTTCCCTCTTGGGAAGGCAGGTCGAGCACGATCGAAGTGTATTATTATTATTATTATTATTATTATTATTATTATTATAAAAGAAATAATTCGGCAAGAAATGTACTAAGCAGCCAACAACCTCTATTCGACTAACTAAATGTCATTACTCAGGGAAATGCTGAAAAAAAAATACACGCTCTCTAAAATGGTTGATTCAGAGGCGAATAACAGTTTTACCCTAGGCCTATAAAGCGAACATTTACGCATTAATAATAATTATTTTTCCGCCTAAAATACGTTTTAAAAAGTAAGAAACATGCACTATAAAACTACAAATATGAATTTACAAATATTATTAATTTTTATTTTGTATATTTAATTATTTAATATATCATCTGGTTAACTGTGAATTTGTCATTAAATCCCTATTTTTAAACAGCACTTATAATACTTTTAGTAGATTTGAAAAGTACAGTATTAAATTAATGTTTATTTTATTTATGGACGCTCTTTAACTTAAATTAATGTGAGTAATAAACTCATAATATCTATTTATAAAAAGGAAATTGAATTTAGTACCCGAAAAATTAATTTACACCTGAAACTACTATAAGTCATAAGCTCACTTTCTAAATGACACAATTTACAGTTAGTTTCATTTTGTCAAGTAAACTACAAAAATAACATTTCGAAATAAACTTTAAATGAGAACATAATCTCGTTTAGATACCTAGCACAAAATAATGGTCATGCTGTTTCACATTAATCACGAAATTTGACAATAAATAACGAGTACCTTTTCCGAAGTTTCTACACAAAGATTGTATCTTTAGACTGTATTAGTTTGAAGACAGAAAAAGATTTTTCCACGCCTACAAATGTCATTGGAACATATTTCATTTTGGGACGCATGCATAAGATCAATAGCACAGTTATATTCAGCTTTGTTTCCTGTCAAAATATTTGCCATTTCTGCAATAATGTAAGGCGGATTTGCTTTCGGCCATCCTAAACAATGTCTGCGAACAACTATGCAATAAATTACCCCAGCTTATGCACTAGCAACACACATCCACATTTCAGAAGAACGGGGAAAAAAGGTGTAGACAGTTCATTGTAGCTTAAGCACGTGGTGAATATGTGTATCATAGATCTGTCAATCTGCACAGTTGATATATATTGTTTATTCACTTAACACTCCAAATGTAAGAGAAAAGCAATAGCAGTGTATGGTTTAGTGGCGTTTGCATTTTACATGTAAATATGCACATTTTAAACACAAAACTAAGGTATATGCACTAACGTCAAAATAGATATTTATGTGCACAATAAAACTGCAAATTTTAAGCTTTTAATGCCGTAAAATATAAATATTCTGGTTTGTTCTTAAGATTTATTACGAAGAAAGATTGCTTAAACATCCGCTGTTTTTTCATAGCAATACTTTAGCAGACATAAACAAAATACGTCATTATACAACTCATATTTATATAATAGAAATCCTACGCCATTTTTAATGCAGCATTTTCTTTCGCACACTACTGCCGGGACTTGTCTGTTAGCAATAATTGTGTCACAATTTGCTAGTAGTCAACATTTTGTTCATGAATATCACACATTTCAAGAATAAGCAACCTTCCAGACAAATAAATTGTTTCACATTGAAAAATTAGTATTATAAAGTCAACACATAGCAAAAAATGGGAGAAAAATGGATTCGATAGCATTATCTTTAAATTTTTACATTTTTTTAAATCGCTCTTGTAATTTTTCTAAAAAGCATGGTGGCGTAGGTGGTAACACTTTGGGAGATCCCGGGCTCAATTCTGACCTTGGGTGTTTTCGTGCTTCCTCCTGGTCACTTAGGCTAATACTGGAATGGATATTACATTCCACGAAGTTTCCTTTTCCCATTCCAAGTAATTTTATTCCATTGTATCTGTTGCTTAAGGATCGAAAGTGCCGGGACGAGGTGGGTCGGCGCGGTGTGACGGTAGCTTGCGTTTTGGAATGGAATTGCACCATCTGAGGGGCTCGCACAGCTCGGAGGTAGGAGGGCCTCCACCGGCGTCGGAGTGTTCTATCTGAAAACAGGGACCCTACCTGTAATTATCACTCGGTGACCCCCTCCCTCCAATTAGGAAAAGTTTGTTAAAGCTTTGTCAAAAAATATAATTCTCAAAAGTTCTCTCAACTAAGGTCAAATTAAAAGAAGGCATATTTTTAGAGTCAGACATTGGATCCTCGGTGTCTAGTTTGGTATGAAGAGGTGGCAGAAATATTCTCTTGAACTCAACCAAACTTCTGTTCAAAATGTTCGTACTCCGTGGTTTAAAACCTGTTCTTAGTAGCCAGTGTTTTGTTTCTCAGAATTACTCCTTGCTCTGCTGTCCCACTCACGGGAAAAACATAGAAATTTAACACGTTTAGCCTGGCATCATGCGCAACTCTACAAATAATATAATACTATAAATTAATACATTATGTGAAAAATATTTACGTGACAGAACATTTTGAAAGGCCACAGGTTTGATTTCAGAGCGTCCAACAAAAATACATAAGAGATATTTAAAGATTTAAGAAACGTTTTTCATCATAGGCTTGTATTACTATAGAAATAGGACAATTAAAGTGACTTAATCACAGAGTTGCACCGGAAAGGTTTAACATCACAATAATATACTAACGTTAAAAAATGACAAAGTATTTGCGGCACGAAAGCGATTAGAGGTGTTGAGATCACATTGTTAGTCAAGGTCTTCCTGAGACGGCATGCGTGGTCGAAATGAAGCAATATAAAACGTTATCGTTCCGGCTACTTGGAGCAGGGCAGCGTGTTTTAATTGATTTCAAGCATTGAGTTTTCGTTGAACTATTAATTATAGAGTGTACTCGTGCTGAAAGTCGATTCACTAGGAAGATAAAACGCAAACTGGTTCCACACTGTATTTCTGGGAAAACGGACGATGATTTCTCCTAAACTTATTGTTCTAAGACAAGTCTGTTACCTGAAACACAACAAAACATCTGATGATGCCAGTAGCCAGTTAAGGATACAAGATAATGAGTGCAGTTAACGCCTTAACGCTTCGAACTTTGAAAGTTCTGAGATTTTAGATTAGAAAATTAGAAAAGCAAACACAGTATAAACAAGAGCTAAAACGTTTGTAGCGGAACCATTACCTTCTTGAAAATCCTGGAGCATATTGATGTCTCATTTGGCAAAATCAATAGGTCATTACGACTGTGGATTCGAATTTGATTCTCGGTGGTAGGAAGTGATATTTGTGATTAACGAAGTCGGGGTTTTCTCAGAGTTTCTCCTTTCCCCACACTCGTCTCCAGGTTCATTTCATCCCTCACATTTTATGAATTTTTCTCAACTATCTCCTAAACAATTCTGATATCTGAATACTTCCTAATGAACTTTAGGACTATTGATTATGCACCCTGGGACGATTTCATACTCTACTCTCTAACTGGAAATAAATATCAGTTGCTCCCCCAGGAAGAGACCACCCTTTTCCCTCTGGTTTCCGTAGCCAAAGTAAGAGATATGTGATGGTATGAGTAAAACTTATAGATGGGGTTTGTGGCGCTGTAGACTTCATTCATTACCTCCATATATGCTGATATTTCAAGAAGCATTCTCCTCTTTATTCATGCCATCTCTTATTTAATGTCTATAAATAACTTTATTAGATACTATCCGTTATCAAGAGCATTTCAATATAACTGTAGTTAATATAGGGTGTCTACAAACTTTCGATGAATTTTGGTGAATTAAAAGAAATTACTTGTACCGGAAAGTGTATAATGGACATTAATACATTTCGACATGGATACCCAGCATGTTAACACAAATGCTGTTGTTGTTTGAAACACTACCTATAACATCTCTGGTGTAATGTTGCCGACAACAGTTCGATTTCGATTTCTCAGTTGCTTGCGGTTGTTCACTTTTATTCGTCACATTTTGGATTTGATAAACCCCCAAAGGAAGAAGAAACGAAGAGGGTCAAAATAGGTGAGCGCGCTGGCCATAATTTTATGCGAACTCCTGCCTACTCAATTGCCAGGAAAGATTATTGAGGTAGTTTCTCGGACACACAGTGCAAAATGGAGGGGCGTCCCATCCTGTTAAAACGCAGCGATACAAAGGATTTTATCTGCACGGAATGGCGAATTCAAAATTAATTTCAGCATATCGGCAAAAATGTTGCCAGTAATTGTTTGTTCTGCAAAGAAAAGTGTTACAGTAGAGATGGCGCGTATAGGTGCAGCACCAGAGCTTCATTCAACCGCATAGTAGCTGCAAATGTTGGTGAATTAGCTGAAGCGTCCTTAATTTATGCACAAAATCAGCTGTAACTTCGTAATAGAATAATCCTCTTGCACGTATCCGGACAACAGCGGTTCCCTCCTCTTAAGTTATCTGTTTGGATCCCATTAACAAAAATGTGAAAAAATTACGTTCCCACAAAAATACATCGAAATTTTATAGACACCGTGCATTTATATTCGTATTTCGCTGTGCAATAACATTGTATCACTTATATTTCGATTTGTAGTTCATGTTATTACCATTTCCCCACAATCACCTCAGTTTTGTCTATGTGATAGTTTTTAATGACCTGAGGGAGTCCTTAACCTGGTGTTAGTTGCCACTTCACCACCAGGGCCCTATTTCACAGAAGTGTGATCTAAAACATACAAGTGTATTAGTACAAGTCCTTATAAATATGGTCTTGTAACTTTCTGTTCCACGAAAGAAGTGCAACACTTGTAAAGTGTAAGTTAAAAGTTAGCAATGACGTCATATAAGAGCAATACGTGGCTGATGAGAAAAGATACAGGAGCAGCTGTTTGCTATATGTCGCCATACTTTGAATTAGGTTATACTCATTTCTTAGGGGTTTTTAATGTCCAGAGCAGATGATTGTCATTCCTGCTAAATGGGTATTGTTTTTCTTATCAGATATAATGGCAATTTAAACACGTTATTATGTATTTTTCGATATTCAAGCGTAATCATCCACTTTGAGACAACGGTCACATATGGCTACATTTAGGAGCATCAATTTCAGATGCCATGGGCAGAATAATCGAGTTTCCCGATTGCTCTCGGTCATTTATTTTATTTATTTGTTTATATTGCTTGACAAACACGTTCTCATTATAAAAAAATTTGGGAAAATTGTATCAAAAGAGATTATTTTTAAAGAGAACGAAGAGTGAAAAAAAAAATTATTTTCGTGGCATGTAGCAAGAAGCTTAAAAATACATTAATTAACACGCTGCTCTGAAATATGCATTTGAAACAGCCAATATCAGTCAAAAACCGTACTTTAATTGCACTTAACCTCACTTTATCATTGTGCACAAATACTAATTTATTCTTTCTTTAGACATATTTCTATTCATCATTATCACAAATTTCGTTAATACTTAACACATTTAGGTCAACTGGTTCCTAAATCGTTAAAAAGATAATATGTTTTGTGCTAGTATTTGAAATTACCAATGTTCCTAGAGAAATTTATACAAATTACCAGCATCCGACTAATTTCTTTGGAACAGAACAACGAAAAATCGCTTAAACTAATTATATTCATTTAAATATATTGTATGTATGGAATTGTAAAATACAAGCTGAGCAGAAACCTTTGTGGAACAGAAGTTTACTCTTAGCTACAAGCTAAAGTCCATATACTTGTAATGTACATATCAGACCGTGGGACCGCCACGGGTGGCCGAGGTCGTAAAGGCGAGAACTCGTGAGCCGGAGGTTTGGGGTTCGAATCCCGCCAGGACCGTCCTTCCTGGCTGAGGTTTTTTCCAGGTTTTCCTCAGTCCTCATAAATGGCAAATGCCGGGGAGGTACCCTAAACTTAGGCCTGGAACGTTTCCTTCCTTAAAAAATCCTTTCCCAATATATCATTTCATTTCATGTATCGCCAGTGTTCACCGCCTGTGGGGCCTCAGTAGTAAAAACGGGCGTTAAACACCATTCAAAAAAAAAAAAAAAAAGACCGTGGAACAGGCCTGGGAATACTACTACAGTTGCTTATTTTATTCTTTTATCTATGCGATTCAATCATTTTTCATATTCTATATGTCTACAACCCTTCTAGATATTTCTCACTCACACAGCACCATCAGTTATAAGCCTGTCACCGCTGAATTATCTGCAAATATGCAAAATAATATATACCTATCACAAAATTATGTTTTATTTAGTTCAGTTGCCCCCAAGAGGACGTCCGTCATTTATGATTTCTAAATATATTGCAAAGTTCTCGGTTTTACAAAAACGCAGGTAATAATTGCTCTTCTGCTTCATTTTTGCTTATGAATTTTTAGATGCTCTACTATTTATATAATGATACGTTTTCAAATCATGGTTCCATTCCGAATACGTTTGCAATAACTTATCAGTCCAGTTCAACGTTATGATTGCTGGTACGTCAGAATGCCCGTCAAGCTGCTGGAGTGACGGCACGTTGATTTAACAGTTGAAACAACTATTGGTTTTACATTCATAATTGGCCCATGACAGCGCAGAATTATAGGTATTGCTACACTTGACGTTTTGTTACTGTAACGATATTGCATTATGTCTTGCATGTGGACAATTGCAGATATGTGATTAATGATGAACTCAATATCGCCTCCGAAAACGACCCTTCAATAACGTAAATTGTTTTGTAAGTCGAAAACGTCAGAAAGTGCATTCATCTTTTGATATGGATGCCCTGAAACTTCGGGATATCTTTTAGTAGTTACACCCTTTAAAATCTGCTCCCTCTTTTCCTCCACTTAGAAATAGTGGAGTGGCAAACGACATTATACATTTCAACATGAGATATAAAAGTAGTAAACACGAAATTTTTACATTACGGTGAGAAAAGGAATGTGTAATTTAGAAGTAATTGCAGTGTATTTCATTATAGTATAATTAGCTAAAAAGATAAGATTTCTGAAAATTAATTCAGCATCCCTCAAGTTGAAGTCCACAGATTTTAAGTGTTTTAAAAAAAAGTAGCTAAAAGCACATAACTACCAAATTATTGACGATTGCAAAGTCCTCCATCCTAAGTAACAATGAAAAATGCCTAATATAATTTGCCGGCATGCTGATCACATGTCCCCTTGTGATACTGCCCACTATCAATGAAGTCGTAAGACGGAGGTAGAGGAAGCAGAAGTCGCTGCGGAAGGCCAAGGCTCACCCAAGACTGTAGTGCCAAATGAGAAGGAGAGAAGCCTAATATAATGTTTATAAGTATTAAATTTTTGGAATTATGACAAAATTAATGTGACAATTACAAAATATAACTTATATTGAATAATTATTTTCTCTAGTATTCTTCATAGTAAAGAGATGAAATTGTGAGAACATATATTTTATGGACATCTATTGCTGGGGGGGAAAAAAAACAGGTAATGAAAAGTTGTTTCAAATTTGGTTGAGTTGACATGGTATGATCCTACTGAAAGTTAAGTCATCGCTGATCTGTTCTAGCCCAGAATAATATCTCTTGTATCTAAATAGAGACCTGATTTTTTTCAGTGGTACATTATCAAATATACTTATCAAATTTCCACTTCCGTAAGAGAAATTTATTTTCCTGGAGTATTTAAGATATATGTATTAAGATATCTATAATAATGGTGTTTTATTACTGAAAAAGTATTTGTGTGATTACATTATCATTTTCGAAACTGAAGATTTGGATTTCGAAATAGTACAAAAATGTAGTCATTGAACTAAAGCCAGCTCTTAGACGGAAAGTCAACAGAAAGATCTAGAATATCATAGGCGAATAGGAAATTTTTTTTTTTTTTTTTTTTTTTTTTTTGAAAACGATTATTCTCAACTAACTATAAGGATATTGGAACTTTACATTTTATTTTTGGAGCATGAGCAAAAATACTAGATTACTTCAATGTACCTGTAATATTTGCCAATAATCAGGTTATTCTAAAGCCAGTTCCCAGTTTCAAATGGCCATAACTTTAGCAAAATTAAAACAACTTTCGTAAAGAAATTGGATTTTGTCATAAAAGAATAAACAATAAAAAGTTAAATATGGCCACCACCCTGCTGATCAATAAGAAATAGTCGTTCCTATGTTTTAAAAGGCATCTATGTTTTAAAAGTGCATTCCTTGAAATGTTTTCAATGACATCCGATATCGACTGTTTCAGTTCCTCACGAATCTACTAAGAGATATAGTTTCCTTGAAGTAGCCCCAAAACAATCAGTCAGATTCATGTCCGGTGACCTAGGTGACAAAGTGTTCGGAAAATGCCTACTAATTACACGATAACCACAAATTTGCTTACAACATTGTGTATATGTGGTGGAGCGCCGTCTTGCACAAAAACAATGTTTTCGAAAGCATCATTTTTTTAATATTGATATTGCATAGTCTTTCAACATACGAAAATATGCTACTCGATTACCATAATTGTCTTCGTTTGTCCATTTGTCATTTCTTCACTATTATATAATGTGACATTAAACCACACCAGACAGTAACCGTGACATCATGTAGTCCTTACTGAATAATTGTGTTTGGTTTTTTTTTCCCCCATTCATAACTGTAATTATGAGTGCTGACACTTCCATTTAATTCGAAATATGTCTCTTCGGACCACAAGATTTTGTATAACAACTGAAGTTCATTCGGAATTTCTGCAAA